>JXCR01140686.1:28998-75649 GCA_002079205.1 Phalaenopsis hybrid cultivar | reverse complement strand
GCCACATCGCTGGCCGGCTGTGTTCGACGGTGGTCGACGGAGGTCAGCGATGGCAGAGATGATGTTAGACTTAAACTCCTTCTCAAAGCCTCAAATTCTCTCTCATGCCTTCTTCCTTCATGTGAAAGGTGAGACTATTTATAGTATTTTGGGTGCAATTAATCCAAGAATATGAACCATTTTGATCGGACGGTTCGAAGAGTTTCCCTCGATCAGATGACGTTTGATGGATATTTGATTGCCTTAATGATGTCAGAATTAAGCAATCTTGGGATTGTTGGATCCGTCTTTTCGAGACGCTCGATTTGACTATGAACTCGCTGAATTTGACATTCGTTTGATCTTTCAAATGTGTCCGAAAATCTTTCAAGAATGATTTAATCACTTGATCTGGGCTTGATTTGACTCGGATTGAACAAACTTTGATATTATTAGGTCTGTCTCATCGAGTCGGTCGATTTGATTATAATTTTGCTAAAATCAGAGCTCTGAATGATTTTTAATTAAAGTTTGAATGCTTCTTGCTCAAAAGGTTGCCTCAAGATTCGTGTCATGTCTTGTGATTCTTGGTAGATGATGAAAATTTATTAGCGGCGTATCAGTTGCCCCTATTTTTTTGGCGAGCTCAATTTTATGTCCAAAAAAGTAAACACTTGTTTATATATACGTACGTGTGTGTGTGTGTGTGTGTGTGTGTGTGTGTGTGTGTGTGTGTGTGTGTCTATATATATATAGACACAATGTTTGAAAAATTTTCCAAATGATGCCAAAAGCTTTTTTTTACGCATGTTGACATTGCTCTTACAGATTTGGTAATAAATGCTCCCATAAGCTGACATTTTTCTTCCTGATTTGGTAATAAATGCTCCCATATGATGACATTTTTTTATAAGCTTTAATCTGCTTTTATAATCTGGGATAAGTATAATATAGAATGGCAAACGACAGGATTTGGTTCAAATGACGGGATTTGGTAATATACGCTTTCATTTGCTTTGATAATTCAGTGATAAGTATAAGATAGAACGCCAAACGTCGGGATTTGGTCCAAATGACTAAATTTGGTAATATAAGCTTCAACTTGCTTTGATAATCCTGTGACAAGTATAAGATAGAACACTAATTTGGTCCAAACAACGAGATTTTTAGCCGTAGGAAGTCGAAGCAGGATCACTGGGCTGGGAAGCAAAGGCGTCAGCTGGGGGAGCTGAATGATCATTTTAATTATTTTAATAATGAGTTTTTAAGAAAACAAACTCTTTTTCAGCCTATAAATAGAGACTGTAAGGAGAGGGTAAATGTGAAGTCCTCAATTGATTCAGGATTTCTCAGAAGAAGAAAATCGTCCTGCGCAGCAGTTGGAAGTTGCGGCAAAGCGTTGCGATGCAGAATTGCGGCGAAGAGTCGACAGTGTTGCGGTGAAGAATTGCGACGAAGAGTTGCTGTAAAGAATTGCGGCAAAGTGTTTGGGCGATGCAATTCGTTACAGCGGTGCGTGGTGCCAAAGCATTGCAGCAGTGTTGCGGCAATGTACCGCGGCGTTGAGTTGTAGCGGTGCGTCGTGGTGATGCGTTGCAGCATCCTGTTGCAGCGATGTGTCGCGGTGTCGAGTTGCAGCGGTGCGTTGCGGCAGCACGTTGCGGCGACACATTGCAGCGGTGTCGCGACGACTCGTTGCAACGTCGTGTTGTGGCGATGTGTCGCGACTACGAGTTACAGCGGTGCGTCGCGGCAAAGCGTCGGGGCAACATAATGTGTTGTGGCAGTGCATCGCGGCGATACGTTGCGGCGAGGCAACGGGTGTTTGGTGAAAGCTTCACAGATTTTGTACTCGATATTGAGTGGTAAAAATGGTTCACCGAAGAAGGATTCATGACTTTTTTTTTTGTTTTTTAAATGTCATAGTGGATATCTAATGTCATTTAGAAATTCTAGTATGTAACAAGGTTATCATGTGGATAAATTGCCAACGACCTTTAACTTTTCCGAGACTATGTATCAGAGTGTTACTCGATGATGTTAACCTGCATAAGATGAGCCAATCGAAGTCCACCGAGGACTTATTAACTCATCCGAGGTTGTTTGTCGGAGCAGTGCTAACTTACGAACCTGTGTGGAAGGGGTTAGGTGTAGCCCACCAAGGGCTGTTAACCTATCCAGGGTTGTTTATCAAAGTAAAAACTCGATGATGTTAACCCATATGGAAGAGGTCAGATCAATTCCTCTGGGGTTGGATCGTGCTTTGACTAAGATACATCCGATGTTATGTATTTCTCGGGTCGAGAGTATGAAGTGACTCGTGGATGAGCCATTATACTTTCTAAAGATATCCTTTATGTATAGGAAAGTAAGTGAATAATATTAAGATACATTGATTATGTATGTGTTGCGATGTAATAAGATATGTGGACTGCACGACTGGGTGTTACTGGTAGTACTTGCGAAGATTTTCTGCATTCCAAGTCCGAGACAATATTTTCCCATCTGAACCCTTGAGCTTAAAGATTTCAGACTTGATCATGACAGCCACGATATATGGGTCTTCTCAGAGGTGATAGTTTGTTGCGTTGGGGACCATGACATACCACAAAAGACCAGGTCACCAAGATAGGTTGAAGCTTGACTCTCCGGTTGAAGTGCCAAGCAACTCTTTGGCGGTAGGAAACAGCTCTAAGATGAGCCACATCGCGTGTTTCTAGGAGGAGATCCAAATGTTGTCGGAGCATTTCCTCGTTGCTATTTGAGTAGAAAGTCTTAACTCGTGGGTTTGGAACTCCGGTATCAACCATGATAACAGCCTCAGTGCCGAAACACAAGTTATATGGAGTTTCCCAGATTGGAGTACGTGCTGTTGTGCGATAGACCAAAAGGATGTTGTGTAGCTCTTTTGCCCACTGCCCTCAAGCCTTCTCAAGACGAGTCTTCAACCCCTTGAGCACCGTCCGATTTGTCACTTCTGTCTGCCCATTTATTTGGGGATGCTTCATGACAGTGTGCACCAACTGAATATGAAAATCCTTGCAGAAAGATGTGATCCAATGAATTGAGTCCCATTATCAGTTATAATCTTCGCGGGGAGCCCAAAGCGGCAGATGATATTTTTTTCATTCAAATTGTTTGGCATTTGCTTCTGTGATTTTGGCAAGCGGCTCTGCTTCTACCCATTTGGTGAAGTAGTCGACAGCTAAAATGATGAATTTTCGTTGTCTAGTAGCTATCAGGAATATCTACAACTCATTGGGCGAAAGACAAAGGACATAGAAAAGAAATGAGTTCTATTGGCGGTGCATGTGCAAGATTGAAGTGTAGTTGACAATTCTTTCATTTTTGCACACTCTAATGCATCTTGCTTGATTGTGGGCCAGTAGAAGCCTTGCCTCATTATTTTAAGAGCAAGTGCTCTGCCACAAAGATGCTCCCCACATATTTTGGAATGAACTTCTCATAGAGCGTAATCAGCTTCAGATGGAGGAAGACACTTGAGAAATGAACCTACAAATGCCTTCTTGTACAGTTCATCCCCTATAAGGATGAAGTTGGCAGCCATATGTCGAATGCGAATTGATGTAGTAGCATCATCTGACAGTGTTCCGTCTTAGAGGAAGGAGATGATAGGATCCATCCAAGATGGCTCGCTTGGGTCATCTATAGACTGTATCTCCCATGGGCCATGAATGCTAGGAAAATTTATCTTCTCAATATACCTTCTTTTATAAAGATCTCCAGTTGTTGAAGTTGCAAGCTTGAAGAGGGCATCAACTCGGGTGTTATGCTCCTAAAGTATATGAATGAGCTGACATGTTTCAATTTGGGCGAGAAGTGTTTTTACCAGACTGAGATACTTCACCGGTTGTGATTTATGAGCGTCAAATTCTCCTTCTACTTGGGATGTAATGAGTTGAGAATTAGTGTAGATAATCATATTTCGTACTACACAGTTGATGACAAGCTTTAATCCGACGACAAGTGCTTCATATTCAGCAATACTATTGGTGGTTGGGAACCTCAAACGAAGTTCATACTCCAAAATATCTTTTTTTTGGAGATGTGTAGTATTTCTGTACTAGCTCCTGAGTTTCTATATGCTCCGTCTACGTATAGTATCCACTAAGGTGACTGTGGAATAGAAGAGGGTGGTTCATCAGAGGTAGACACTGTACATTCTACCACAAAGTTGGCCATTCTACTACAAAGTTGGCCAACACTTGTGATTTGATGTTTGATTGTGATAAATAGTGGATGTCAAATTCTCCAAATTCTACTGAGCATTTAACTAATCTTCCCGATGTTTCTGGCTTTTGTAGGATAGCCTTCAAAAGGTGTTGCGTGCAAACGCCAATAGTGTGAGCCTAGAAGTTTGGACAAAGTCTCATTGTTGAGAATACCAAGGTTAGCGCGGTCTTGTCCGCCATCGGATAACGACTTTCTGTATCAGGGAGAACTTTGCTAACGTAGTATGTTGGTTTCTCGATTGAGTTTTCCATCCTGACAAGCACGAAGCTTATTGCATGAGGTGAAATAGCCAAATAGATATATAACATCTCTTCTTGGACAGACTTTGAGAGGAGAGGTGGTGAAGCCAAATATGTCTTTAGTTGCTCAAAAGCAAGTTGACAGTCATCTTTCCACTGAAAACCAATGTTTCGAGCACCTCTAAGTATCTTGAAGAATGAAAAATACTTATCCCCAGAACGAGCTAAGAAACGAGATAGAGCGTCTATACGATCATTCAAGCGTTGAATCTCCTTGATGTTCCTTGGGGGCACCATATATCTCAATGCCCTGATTTTTTATGAGTTTTCTCCAATTCTACGATGGGTAACTATGAATCCCAGAAACTTCCCTGATGTGACTCCGAAAACACATTTAGTCAGGTTAAGTCGTAAATTATATTGACGTAGAAGTTCGAAACACTCTTCCAGATGAGAAATGTGTTGGGATGCTTCTAGGTTTTTTACTAACATGTCATCAACATAAACCTCCATTGTACGCCCGAGAAGGTTTTTGAATACCTTGTTCTTGAGTCGTTGATAAGTTGCAACAACATTTTTAAACCCGAATGACATAACCTGATAACAGAATAAACCCTTATCTGTTTGAAAAGAGGTGACCTCCTCGTTCATTTGGTTTATCTTTATATGATTATATCTTGAGTATGCATCCATAAAGCTTAGCATTTGATGTCTAGACGTGACATCGGCAAGTTGATCTATGCGCGGGAAGGGAAAACTATCATTCGGGCAAGCTTTGTTGAGGTCTGTATATTCGATACACATTCTTCATGAGCCATTAGTTTTTTTCACCATGACGATATTGGCTAGCCATGCAGGATGATGTACTTCTCGTATGAACTTTGCTTCAAGAAGCTTTTTGACTTCTTGTTCAATAGCTTGTAAGCGGTTTGAGGCAAAATTGCGCTTCTTCTCGATGACCGGTTTAAAGGCCGGGTCTACCTTTAATGAGTGCATGATTATTTCTGGGTCAATTTCAGACATGTCGGCTGGAGTCCATGCAAAAATGTCTTGGTTCCTTCGGAGAAGATCTACATACTCTGACTTTTGCTCATCGGAGAGTATGGAACCAAGCTGCACTGTTCTCGAGGGATGTTCGTCAGAGATTGGGATTTGAACTAAATCTTCCACGGGAGTTTGAGATACATCTTGATCTCGAAGATCGAAGTTCTCAATGATAAGTGTCATTGACGGGCGTGACTGAGCTTGTTTGAGGTACAATGATAGTGTTGTTTGTTGATCACCTCGCACGATGCCGATTCCTGTTGGGGTTGGAAACGTGATCTTCAAGTGTGTTATAGAAGTCACGATGCCAAAGATTGATTACAATGGTCTTCCGAAGATGGCTTTATATGCCGATTCTGATTTGACAACGACGAACTGGACTGAGTGGGTTATCTGTCGAGGAAAATCTCTCAAGACAACAAGGAGATTTATTGTTCCCTCGACTCTCATTGGTCGATTATCAAAACCATATAATTGTCCGGATGCAGGTTGAAGTCTTTCCCATATCAATCCGAAACTAAGGAAAGTTGAATAGAACACGACATCGACAGAGCTCCCATTGTCGATCAGGATCCTCTATACGTTATAGCAGGGCTCTCAAATTGTTGCGCTAGTGACGAGAGGATCTTGATGGGGGACTCGAACTTCTTCCAAGTCAAAATCATCAAAAGTGATAGGCTCGAGGTGCAATTTCTTCTGCAATGGTTCACCATGTACAGTGATAAGGACTTGATCATTCACAAATGGGCCTCCTGCAATTGTTTGACTTTTGCCGACTACTGGGTGACTTTCATGTTGTTTCCTTTGTGTTTGTTGCCTCCCAGTATGAGCATTATCGCTACCAGCTAGTTTGTTTTGTATAAATCGACCAAGATATTCCTGTTGAATCAACCTTTCAATTTCTTCCCTAAGGAGCTTACATGCCTCAGTGTTGTGGCCACGACTTCGATGAAAATGACAATATTGTTCTTGATTTCCCGAGTTAGGTTTTAGGGGGTGAGGACACTTAACAGCTTGCTCATCTTTGATGGCCATCAATATGTTTGCACGTGACGTGTTGAGTGATGTATACTCTTTCTTAGGTCGATATTTGGTTCATTGGCCCGCAGGTTGAAGGAGGAGGTCACAATTCTTTAATTGTTCAGACTTTCTCCGTTGCGAAGATTGATTATTGTCTCTGGAGTTACCTTTGCGCTTTCCTCCAAATTTCTTAAATTGTTCTTTATGTGCATTGATGGCCTCATCCGCAGTGATTTGGGCCTCAACACGGTGGACAAGATTAACATAAGAACGAACTGTCTCTCGCATCAGTAATGAGTAGAAGGGTCCTGAACGGAGCCCCCTAGGGAAAACCCCCATAAGTAACTCTGGATCTACTCCCGGAATTTGACGGGCTTTAGTAGATAACCTGCGAAAGTATTCTTTTAGCGACTCTTTTTTCACTTTGACGAATTCCTGAGAGATGGGATGAATATTTGATGATTCGTCGATTTGTTGTGAACTGCTTAAGTGTGTTTATAGAGCTCACAAATAGAGAGTAAAAACAAGTTCGAGCTTGTCCCTTAAGAGTGGCTGAGAACACCTGACATAGAAGTGCGTCAGAGGCGCGTTGAATGTGCATGATGGTTCGATAATGATCAATATGTTCATAAGGGTCAGTTATCCCTTCATATGCGTCAATGTTTGACAGCTTGAAGCCTGTTGGAATAGGGTGTTGGAGGACCGCATTCGCTAAAGGAGAGGATTCAAGGATGTTATGCTGAGTGTGGAAGTGATGCTTTTTCTCTAGGGGGAATTCTTCTCGGACGAGGCGACGTAGTTCGTTACGGATGGCAACATCTGGAATGGTAGCAAGGTGTGTTGGTGCCAGGGGAGCTGCATGAGATGGATGAGTGGAATTTGCTGTGTCTAGGAGTTTAGCATTATGTCCTAGCAAGGGAACTGTTCCTTCTTGAGCATGGGGGCCGATACGAGTTTCTCTGGGCAGTATGTTTCTCGTAGGTCGCAGATTTAATGGTAAACTAGTTTCGTTCATTGGTGTGAACAGTGGTTGTTGGGTCCCTCATAGAAATTGTATGATCTCCAGTTGAGACTTCTCTATTTTACGCATTCGTTCTTCCATAGGACCCGAAACCCCCTCGTTGGTTGGATAATGTCTTCCAGGGCGGGAAGATGAAGAAACATGTCGCCCTTGACTTCGTGAATGTTTCTTGGAACAATGGGTGTTAAAGCGAGCTACCCCGTTGTCCCGAATATTTTGCCTGGTGTCCATGTTGAAAATTGAGCAAGTACTTCAGTGGTGGGATTGAGAGTTTCCCACAGACGACCCCAAACTAATGCGTGCTAGAAAATTTGCGGCGGTAGAGTAATGGATTATCGTGAATGTTCCTTGGAACAATGGGTGTTAAAGCGAGCTACCCCGTTGTCCCGAATATTTTGCATGGTGTCCATGTTGAAAATAGAGCAAGTACTTCAGTGGTGGGATTGAGAGTTTCCCACAGACGACCCCAAACTAATGCGTGCTAGAAAATTTGCGGCGGTAGAGTAATGGATTATCGTCTTAGCGTTGCGCGAGGATTCAATATACACTCCGATGAAAATGAATCAACTTGTGATGACATCAGAAGTTTTTACGTGGTAAAGCTGTAAAGGAAAAAACCACGAGGCCTGACTCAGTTATAAAAAAATCACTATAAGTCGATGATTATAGAGAGTTCTTATCCCACAGACGAGAACGNAGAGCAAGTACTTCAGTGGTGGGATTGAGAGTTTCCCACAGACGACCCCAAACTAATGCGTGCTAGAAAATTGACGGCGGTAGAGTAATGAATTATCGTCTTAGCGTTGCGCGATGATTCAATATACACTCCGATGAAAATGAATCCTGTGATGACATCAGAAGTTTTTACGTGGAAAAGTCGTAAAGGAAAAAAACCACGAGGCCTGACTCAGTTATAAAAGAATCACTATAAGTCAATGATTATAGAGACCCCTTATCCCACAGACTAGAAAGTGTTACTAGATTTTTCAAGGTACAACGTCGACTGACGACGTCTAGTTGGTGGTGATCGACAGATGTCGGCAGTGGTCGGCGGTGGTCGACGGTAGTCAACGACGATCGACGACGGTCGGTGGTGGTTGACGGAGGTCGGCTGTGGTCGCAGACGATCGGTGGTCGACAGAGGTCAGCGGTGGTCGACAGAGGTCGGTGGTGACAGAGATGATGTTGGACTTTAACTCCTTCTCAAAGCCTCAAGTTTTGTCTCAAGTCTCCTTCCTTCATGTGATGAGTGAGGCTCTATTTATAGTGTTTTGAGCGCGATTGNAGACGATCGGTGGTCGACAGAGGTCAGCGGTGGTCGACAGAGGTCGGTGGTGACAGAGATGATGTTGGACTTGAACTCTTTCTCAAAGCCTCAAGTTCTGTCTCAAGTCTCCATCCTTCATGTGATGAGTGAGACTCTATTTATAGTGTTTTGAGCGCGATTAATGCAAGAATATGAACCATTTTGATTGGACGGTTTGGAGAGCTTCCCTCGATGAGATGGCGTTTGTTGGATATTTGAGTGCCTTAATAATGTCAAAATTTAGAAATTTTGGGCTCGTTGGATTTGTCTTATCGAGACGCTCGATTCGACTATGAACTCGCTGAATTCGACATTCCTTTGATATTTCAAACGTGTCATGAAATCTTCTAAGAATGATTTAATCACTTGATCTGGGCTTGATTTAACTCGGATTTGATTAACTTTGATATTATTAGGTTTGTCTCATCGAGTCGATTAGTTTGACTATAATTTTGCTAAAATTGGAGCTCTAGATGACATTTAATTAAAGTTTGAATGTTTCTTGCTCAAAAGTTTATCTCGAGATCTGTGTCATGTCTTGAGATTCGTGTCAGATGATGAAAATTTATTAGCGGCGTATCAAGTAGCGATGTCAAGAATGTGTTTTTCAGCACTTCACTTTAAGATGGGTCGTTTTTAAAAACATGTTTTCTTCTTTGTGTTTGCTGCAAGATGTTATACTGCAGGAGTGTCATGGGAGAGGTTTACGAAACAAGACGACAAACCTAGCGCAAGAAAATATTTTTTTTTCTTTTTAAAAAATATGTTGGACGACTTTTTAAGAGATGTTGGATTTGCAATTCCACCAAATTAGCAATCCAATGAACTGGCTTATAAACTCCTTTTCTAGTTCTTAAGTGCCTTGTATAGATTTAAGTATAAATTTAAGTATGAATTCTGACAGCAATTTTAGTTTAGTGTAATGCCCAATTTTGGGTCACTTTTGGAGGAAATATTATGGAAATTTAAAACCAAGGTTAATTTAGCACAAGTGCTTACCCAACAATAGATGGTCAAATAAAGATCATGGGTTTCTATCTCAAAACTCGTTGCAGTGTTTAGTTGGTAAGTTAATTAAGCAATAGAGCCTCATTCTAACCTGAGCGAAAATTGTTTCTAACTGATCTACTGACCAAATAATGAACTAAAGTCCTTTTGAGGTGGTATGTGGATAATATTCCATTAATCTATTAGTGCTAATCCTGATTTCCACTAAAACATAATTAACTAGGAGGCAGATAAACACACCATTGAGATCAGAGGACTCATTTAAAAAGCATGATTTGATTAGGAAGCAAAATAAAAGTTGCAACAAAATGCTAGTTATTCTCTTACTTTAGTCTCATTTCTATCTTAAAAACTTGTTGCAATGTTTAGTTGGTAAGAATACTAGGCAATAGGACCTCATTCTAAAATAAACAAAAATTGATTAAACCAATCTACTAACCAAATAATGGACTAAAGGTATCAAATAGTTGAGTCTAGTTACTCAGGGACACTCCCAATCATATTCTTTGACTTGGTTTAAGAAGGGGAAAAGGGTTAGCATTTACAGATGTCTTATAGCGTTTTCTACGAGGGATTAGTTACATGATCAGGTGTGGTGTAATGTTGTACCCATGGATGCCTTTTCACATTCTGTTGGGGATATCGTTGCAGAGTGATTGTAAGACTCAACATGATGGGCTTAAGAACACTTTACTTATTCATGAATATCAATTTTGGTGATGTTAAGAGCTAGTGAGATTGAAGAGCCAATATTAGACATAGGGCAGCCACTACAGATAAATTTTCATGATTCTCGATCGACATCTTACCACGAAGACTGCCGCCATTAGGGAAGGTTCAATCTGTCCTCGCTTTAATGAGGAATGAGCCAACTTTGAGCTACTTTTGGAGGATTCTACGGGTACGCTTGACACGAAGTTCTAATTTAATTCAACAATATATCCATTGATGGTATAGGGAAAATAGAGTTGGTTGCTCGCAATTCAGGATTCCTTCTCAGATGTTTTGTGTGACAGTGCATTCGATAGTAGGATCCATGTGCTTCTAGAGATGCAGTTGAAAGTCTTTTATTCCCGGGAGGTTACGACGACTCTGTCATCTTCAACAGGGCCGACTGACTCCATATCATGAGGAGTCAGAAGCTTTGACAAATGAGTTTGAAGCTCCACCAACCCCGGTAGACTAATGAGTGGGTTGGGTAGACCTTAGATTCATTTGGTTCGGGTTGAGGGAGGGTTAGTCAACCCTCTTTAGGCTTAGGGTGGCCTCCTAGTTGGAGTGGAGCCCGCTTCTAATAATAGTAGGTCTTTTTAAGTTTTTTTTTTTTTTGACGTTTAGAGTAGTTTTCGTTGTGACATTCTTTGGGACAGTTGTCAGCGCTTCCTGTTACCTTTACAAGTTATATCTTCGATGCTCTGTTCCTATTATATCTTGGTCTCCAGGGAGTTTTAGGGTCTGTTTGGCGCAGCTGCAGCTTTTCAGTTTTTCAGTTGCAGTTGCGCTGTCCCAGAAAGCTACTGCGGGGAAGCTAGCAGCCTACTTGGTGCAGCTGTGTGAAAACAGCTGTGGGGTAGCTGTTTCTGAAAAAATGACCAAATTGCCCCTGTTTGTTTAAACTGTTCATAAATTTATAGCATTATATATTAAATTGATTAATATATGTGAATATATAAAACTAACTATAATTATGGAGTAAATTTAAGTATTTAATATATATATATATATATATATATATATTATGATTTTGAGCAAGAAATTTAAATATATATTATATGATTTTGAATTTTAATCAATTTATAGTACATTTAAAGGATGTCACGTTATGCTAATTCTCTCTTTTGAATTCTTGAAAAGTTGATATAACTTAGGGCATTTACATAAATACCACATAATTCTTGTCTCAACATATAGACACCTAAACTTTTAACATCATATAGGACATTGTAATGAAAATAGCTTTCAGCTAAATGGAAATAAATGCTCCAAATTGCTAATTGCTAATAAATGCTCCAAATTGCTAATTATGCGCAAATATATTATTATGTGTTAGATCCGTAAAATAATCTTCCATAACCATTTATAAATAGTTTTAAGCCTTAATAAAGTAATTTATTACATCACCAGGATACATAAAGTAACATCTACCACCAAACACCCATAAGTTACAATTATTGTCATTCTAACAAATTACAAATCAATCACATATTAACCAACGTATTAGTAATCTGTTCTCAAATAACCGCCATTTCATTTGCACATTCTCTTTCCTTAGTTCCAATGGTTGATTGTTCGCTGTCATCTCGTAACATAGAACTACCAATTTGATTTTCAGATGGGTCTTGAACTACTTCCTGTTGATTTGCTTCGGCATTAAGGAAGTCAACGTAATATCGAGACGGGTGCCACCTAATATAATTGTGTATTGTCATCGTCGCTATCACAATCTGTACTTGTTTTGGAAACGGGTAAGGAGGCATATCACATAATATCACCCATTTCTTCTTCCAGATACCAAATGTCCTCTCGATGACGCCTCGCAAAGAGGAATGTTTTTTTGTTGAACATATCCTTTCTGCTTCGTGTAACATTACTTGCTCGTTCAAAATCAGATATATGATATTTGGTATCAGGATAGAGTTTGAGATACCCTCGCTGCAACGGATAACCGACATCCACCAAATAATACTTTCCTGTAAGTTTCACATTTAAAAAAAATACAATAAAGATTTCGTGACGCAACATACTTTGCGGAGGATGGGGAAAGCTATAATGCGGATTTCGTGTTGCACACTTGAAGATCCTGCTGTCATGCGCACTTCCCTCTCAATCAGACATGATATATATGAAACACATACTAAAGTTGCAAATTGCCATGACATTTTTGCGTTGGGGTTCCACTACGTCCGATAAGTGCAACTTTCTCATTATTTGAAACCCGTGCATCAACGTGTGTTCTATCTATCGCACCGATGCAAACCTAAACATGTAGCTTTAGTAATTAATTAATTAATGTCCAACATTCATGTTAAATTTCATTAATATAAGATTAAATAAGTACATTAAAGAATGACATGTAGCGTCGATCGTGGTGAATCTCCATTGGAGTTCGTGAAAACGTTGGATCCGTTGGGTTTATGACTTGTTTGGCGTGGCTCACCAAAGCACTCAAACCAACTGAGAAGTATCTGCTAATCGTCTCTGATGAGTGCTGGAAGCGTTCAATCGCACCACACATTGACTCGTTCTGTAATAATATATAAAGAGTAATCGCCAAGACCTCTCGGTCAGTCATCCCCATAGACCCATGGAGGCCATGAGATCCAATGAGTTCTGCTAAAAGATCTGTAAACACCTCCTGTGTCATGCAGAACATGTTGTGAAATCTTGTGGGATGCCCGACAAGCATTTCTACAACCCATTTGTCTCCAAAATGTGATGATGTGTAACAGGGAGAACGGTCGATGTATGTGTTGTAGTACTCTACGAGCAAGTTGATTGCTGTGTTTCTCCTTCTACGACGTACTTGGTTTGGGTCCATAATGATTTATACTCGACATATTTTGACAAAGAAAGCTAAATTGTTAAACGAATCATCACTAGGAATAGAACTATATTATTTAACCTGTGACAAGTATTAACACAAGCATTCATTGTAGATCAGAGTTATGGACTTTTAAGGAACTTTTATTGTAGATCAGATTTTCGCAGTTTTCATAAAGACAGTTATATATAAAAAAGAAGTTAGACTGAAAAGTCTTAATCAACAACAATTCAAATAACCATGTCTTCTCATAAACTGTTCAAATAAGCATACAACAATTACTAAAAAACTGCATTCAAATTTTCCAGCGCTCATAAAATGCCGTAGATACGACACCCTTCGCTCTTTGGCAATTGCTGTGAAAAAATCTCTCTGCACCGAATCTTGAAGCAGCTCAACAACAAAGTAGTAAAACTCATCATCCTCTGCAATACTCGGATCCTGCTCTAAAATTGCCACAACCTCGTTAATTGACGTTTTCTGCACTTTATGGGGGGCATTGTTGGAAGAATCCATCAAACATGATATCTAGTTTCTGATAGAAGCAGCTCCACCCTTTTTTTTACTCTCGAACCTAGATCGCTTTGAGCGGTTGGTGGATTGAATCTCAGTGGCACCCGGACTTGTGAATTCAGGTGAATCATCTGATAAGCTGACAACAACATTGTCTCGTGTTTCACCAAATCCTGTCTCGCTGGGAGCACATGTATATTTCCCTGTGGCGATGACACCCCCGAACATCAGGTCTAACTTCTCCTTCAAATCGGGTTCAATCTCACAAGTTTTATACTTTTTCGCTGCGGGCACCACCTGGAAAAAAACCCAAATCAGTACAGTAAATCTTGAAAGAGAAAGATATTATGCAAATTATAAAAAAGTAAATTTACTAACCGTGAGCCTTTCTGCCTACCACTCCTCTGAAGCATCAATGATTCGTTTTACTGGATCCCAACCCAAACTAGTTGAACCACGTTTTAAATCCTTCCAAAATTTTCAATCTTTTTTTAGTTGATCCCATTTATTTTTCATTTGTAGCATGTTGTACTCCCGTCCCGTGGAGTCTTTAAAATTTTTAATGATATTCTGCCAACCTTCTTTATTGAAAAATGTTGTTGGTCTATTGCTCAGTTCTATTTCTTTTATACAAAGGTCGCAAAACAACATTTTGATTTTTTTTTCCCAGAGTGCTGGTGAACCATGTTCTTTAGCCTTACCAGCCATGTTAATACTACGATGAAACAAAGAAATGAAACACAACAATGACATAATTCAGAAGTTATAACATGAGAAACATTTATGGTTGTTGCATTATATTCAATAAAATAATAAAAAAAAATAACGAAGCATAAAAAATGTATAAAAGGACAAAAAATTGAATGTGGCTCGGTCAACTTGACCTATATCCACGGGAAAGGAGGTCAACAACTTTATTATAGCACCAAAGAGGAAGATACAAAGTTTTGATTCATACATTACTCCCTCCCAGAAGCACTTTCAGAAGCATAAAAAACCAGCAACATATAGAACCTTGCAACATACAAAGCTACCCACATCATAAAAAAACCAGCAGCATAAACAACTACCCATACAAATGCAACCCACAGCAACCCGACAGCTTACATATGCAACCCACACAACCCACACCAAACCTGCTTCATACAAGAATCTGGCATAATAGAGGAAAACGACAGTGTATCCCATAAACAGCTAACCCGAAGTAANAGTAAGAAATTTAAATATATATTATATGATTTTGAATTTTAATCAATTTATAGTACATTTAAAGGATGTCACATTATGCTAATTATCTCTTTTGAATTCTTGAAAAGTTGATGTAACTCAGGGCATTTACATAATTCTTGTCTCAACATATAGACATCTAAACTTTTAACATCATATAGGACATTGTAATCAAAATAGCTTTCAGCTAAATGGAAATAAATGCTCCAAATTGCTAATTGCAAATAAATGCTCCAAATTGCTAATTATGCGCAAATATACTATTATATGTTAGATCCATAAAATAATCTTCCATAACCATTTATAAATAGTTTTAAGCCTTAATAAAGTAATTTATTACATCACCAGGGCACATAAAGTAACTTCTACCACCAAACACCCATAAGTTACAATTATTTTGTTTTTCTAACAAATTACAAATCAATCACATATTAACCAACGTATTAGTGATCTGTTTTCGAATGACCGCCATTTCATTTGCACATTTTTTTCCTTAATGCAAATTGTTGATTATTCGCTGTCATCTCGTAACATAGAACTACCAATTTGGTTTTTAGATCGGTCTTGAACTACTTCCTGTTGATTTGCTTCGGCATTAAGGAAGTCAACGTCATATCGAGACGGGTGCCACCAAATATAATTGTGTATTGTCATCGTCGCTATCACAATCTGTACTTGTTTTGGAAACGGGTAAGGAGGCTTATCACGTAATATCACTCTTTTCTTCTTCCAGACACCAAATGTCCTCTCAATGACGCCTCGCAAAGAGGAATGTTTTTTGTTGAACACATTCCTTCTGCTTCGTGTAACATTACTTGCTCGTTCAAAATCAGGTATATGATATTTGGTATCAGGATAGGGTTTGAGATACCCTCGCTGCAACGGATAACCGACATCCACCAAATAATACTTTCCTGCAAGTTTCACATTTAAAAAAAAAATACAATAAAGCTTTCATGACGCAACATACCTTGCGGAGGATGGGGAAAGCTATAATGCAGATTTCGTGTTGCATTCTTGAAAATCTTGCTGTCATGCGCACTACTCTCTCAACCAGGCATGATAAATATGAAACACATATTAAAGTTATAAATTGCCATGACATTTTTGCGTTGGGGTTCCACTACGTCCGATAAATGCAACTTTCTCATCATTTGAAACCCGTGCATCAACGTGTGTTCCATCTATCGCACCGATGCAATCCTAAACATGTAGCTTTAGTAATTAATTAATTAATGTTCAGCATTCATGTTAAATTTCATTAATATAAGATTAAATCAGTACCTTAAAGAATGACATGTAGCGTTGATCGTGGCGAATTTTCGCTGGAGTTCGCGAAAAATTTGGATCCGTTGGGTTTATGACTTGTTTGGCGTGGCTCACCAAAGCACACAAGCCAACTAAGAAGTATCTGTTAATCGTCTCTGATGAGTGCTGTAAGCGTTCAATCGCACCACTCATTGACTCGTTCTGTGATAATATGTAAAGAGTAATCGCCAAGACCTCACGACAGTCATCCTCATAGACCCATGGAGGCCATGAGATCCAATGAGTTCTGCTAAAAGATCTGTAAACACCTCCTGTGTCATGCAGAACATGTTGTAAAATCTTGTGAGATGCCCGACAAACATTTCCGCAACCCATTTGTCTCCAAAATGTGATGATGTGTAACGTGAAGAACGGTCGATGTATGTGTTGTAGTACTCTACGAGCAAGTTGATTGTTGTGTTTCTCCTTCTACGACGTAGTTGGTTTGGGTCCATAATGATTTATACTGAACATATTTTGACAAAGAAAGCTAAATTATTAAACTAATCATCACTAGGAAAATAACTATATTATTTAACCTGTGACAAGTAATAACACAAGCATTCATTGTAGATTAGAGTTATGGACTTCTAAGGAACTTTTATTGTAGATCAGATTTTCGCAGTTTTCATAAAGACAGTTATATATAAAAAATAAGTTAGACTGAAAAGTCTCAATCAACAACAATTCAAATAACCATGTCTTCTCATAAACTGTTTAAATAAGCATACAACAAATACTAAAAAACTGCATTCAAATTTTCCTGCGCTCATAAAATGCAGCAGATACGACACCCTTCGCTTGTTGGCAATTGCTGTGAAAATATCTCTCTGCAACGAATCTTGAAGCAGCTCAACAACAAAGTAGTAAAACTCATCATCTTGTGCAATACTCGGATCTTGCTCTAAAATTGCCACAACCTTGTTAATTGACGTTTTCTGCACTTTATGGGGGCATTGTTGGAAGAATCCATCATGCATGATATCTAGTTTCTGATAGAAGCAGCTCCACCCCTTTTTTTTACTCTCGAACCTAGATCGCTTCGAGCGGTTGGTGGATTGAATCTTAGTGGCACCCGGACTTGGGAATTCAGGTGAATCATCTGATAAGCTGACAACAATATTGTCCTGTGTTTCACCAAATCCTGTCTCGCTGGGAGCACATGTATATTTCTCTGTGGCGACGACACCCCCGAACATCAGGTCTAACTTCTCCTTCAAATCGGGTTCAATCCCACAAGTTTTATACTTTTTCGTTGCGGGCACCACCTGGAAAAAAACCCAAATCAGTTCAGTAAATCTTGAAAGAGAAAGATATTATGCAAATTATAAAAAAGTAAATTTACTAACCGTGAGCCTTTCTGCCCACCACTCCTCCGAAGCATTAATGGTTCGCTTTACCGGATCCCAACCCAAATTAGTTGAACCACGTTATAAATCCTTCCAAAATTTTCAATCTTTTTTTAGTTGATCCCATTTATTTTTCATTTGTAGCATGTTGTACATTCGTCCCGTGGAGTCTTTAAAATTTTTAATGATATTCTGCCAACCATCTTTATTGAAAAATGTTGTTGTTCTATTGCTCAGTTTTATTTCTTTTATACAAAGGTAGCAAAACAATATTTTGATTTCTTTTTCCCAGAGTGCTGGTGAATCATGTTCTTTAGCCTTACCAGCCATGTTAATACTACGATGAAACAAAAAAATGAAACACAACAATGACATAATTCAGAAGTTATAACATGAGAAACATTTATGGTTGTTGCATTATATTCAATAAAATAAAAAAAAATTAACGAAGCATAAAAAATGTATAAAAGGACAAAAAATTGAATGTGGTTCGGTCAACATGACCTATATGCACGGGAAAGGAGGTTNTCAATCAACAACAATTCAAATAACCATGTCTTCTCATAAACTGTTTAAATAAGCATACAACAAATACTAAAACTGCATTCAAATTTTCCTGCGCTCATAAAATACAGTAGATACGACACCCTTCGCTTGTTAGCAATTGAAGCTACCCAGATCATAAAAAAACCAGCAANGGTTAACAACTTTATTATAGCACCAAAGAGGAAGATACAAAGCTTTGATTCATACATTACTCCCTCCCAGAAATACTTCCAGAAGCATAAAAAACCAGCAACATATAGAAACCTTGCAACATACAAAGCTACCCACATCATAAAAAAACCAGCAGCATAAACAACTACACATACAAATGCAACCCACAGCAAACCGACAGCTTACATATGCAACCCACACAACCCACACAAAACCGGCTTCATACAAGAATCTGGCATAATCGAGGAAAACGACAGCGTATCCCATAAACAGCTAACCCGAAGTAAAAAAAAAAAATGCTGCGAGGACCAATGCCAACTTGCCAAGTACTGGAGCAATGCAAAACAAGTTAGGTGCAAAGATAACATAAAAATAATAATATAACAATTGCTTACAGGACCATGCCCAGTTTCCAAGTGCTGCCATGATGGATTACACATGTTTTCTACAACTCAATTATGACCTATCAAACAATGAAATTAGTTTCCAACTGTAAAACATCAGAGAAACTATTTCAGCTTTAAAGACCTCTTTAAAAAATACCTAAACATTATTCTTCCCTTTCCCTGAACCATCTTGGTTGCAATTTAATTTTCAAGATTTGTGGCTACTATACATTAAAAAATAAGAGATTACCATAGTTTTGAAAAGTNGCAAAACAAGTTAGGTGCAAAGATAACATAAAAATAATAATATAACAATTGCTTACAGGACCATGCCCAGTTCCCAAGTGCTGCCATGATGGATTACACATGTTTTCTACAACTCAATTATGATCTATCAAATAATGAAATTAGTTTCCAACTGTAGAACGTTNCATGATGGATTACACATGTTTTCTACAACTCAATTATGATCTATCAAACAATGAAATTAGTTTCCAACTGTAAAACATCAGAGAAACTATTTCGGCTTTAAAGACCTCTTTAAAAAATACCTAAACATTATTCTTCCCTTTCCTTAAACCATCTTGGCTGCAATTTAATTTTCAAGATTTGTGGCTACTTTACATTCAAAAATTAGTTATAATTAAGAGATTACCATAGTTTTGAAAAGCTTCGGCAAAATATATGAAACCGATTCAAAAATTAATTAAGGAAACCACACTTCCAGTCATACATTCTAAGGCCACACCAATTCTTCATATCTATAAATAAAAAGAAAAAGTGTTTCACCAAACTGATAGCATGGCTTTACCTCTGTAATAGAGATTGATCAAATAGTTAAAAAAATACTATAAGATAGTTCCCCTAGTTAGACACTATTCTTATCATACACAACGATGAACATTCTATATTTAATTCTCAAAAGTGCCCAAAAACTTTACTGAAGTTCAATAAAGATATATTAGTATTTCATTCACCAGTACAATTGATGTAATAGAATATTGGAAGGAGGAATAAATGATGGTAAACTCTTATAGAAGGTATGACATACAAGCCTCGTGAAGTAGGCTTTTGAAAAAGTGTTTCAAACATAATCCATGAATTTCAACAAATTACTCCTCTGAGACTTGAACCCAAAAATAGTAGGACACCATNTTTAATTTTCAAGATTTGTGGCTACTATACATTCATGCTAAGAGATTACCATAGTTTTGAAAAGCTTCGGCAAAATATATGAAACCAATTCAAAAATTAATTAAGGAAACCACACTTCCAGTCATACATTCTAAGGCCACACCAATTCTTTATATCTATAAATAAAAAGAAAAAAGTGTTTCACAAAACTGATAGCATGGCTTTACCTCTGCAATAGAGATTGATCAAATAGTTAAAGAAATACTATAAGGTAGCTCCCCTAGTTAGACACTGTTCTTATCATACACAACAATGAACATTCTATATTTAATTCCCAAAAGTGCCCAAAAACTTTACTGAAGTTCAATAAAGATATATTAGTATTTCATTCACCAGTACAATTGATGTAATAGAATATTGGAAGGAGGAATAAATGATGGTAAACTCTTATAGAAGGTATGACATACAAGCCTTGTGAAGTAGGCACGTGAAAAAGTGTTTCAAATATAATCCATGAATTTCAACAAATTACTCCTCTGAGACTTGAACCCAAAAATAGTAGGACGCCAAATGATAGCACAATAAGCTTTAGTAAACTAGTTATCTGGCCAAGATTGCCAGCTAAAAATATGAAAACAATTACCAATTCTCTTACAACAATTCAATGTTTCGAGTGAAGCCGTCCTTTCGAGATACTGTTCATGCCCGATTATTCTCTGTGATGGAATCTTCCAGCCTATCTGCTCACTGAAAATAGTTACAGTTTTTAGTGATTCTCTGCGAGCACCTGCAAAACTGTCTCTCATAGCTATGTGGCAAACGTGAAGCCAGCAAATAACTTTAAAGTCCACAGTAGCAGTGCAATCCTTAGGAGATCAGAAATCTTGAAGCTCATCTTTCTTGAATGATTTAAAAAATATCTCATTAGAGATAACTCGAGTAAAAATTGATAGCAAAAGCAATTAAATTATAGTTTTATGCATCTGTGAGGCCTCAGAGAACTCATTATATAAACTAACGAATCTGTCATTACAAGAAGACAACAGACCTTATAAGAAAAGAGTTTTTGTTTTTTTTTAATCCACGTACTATCAAAATTTTGTGTCACATATGCATATCACCAAAAAAAACTATTCAAAAGAACCTAAAAACCATAGCATCGAAAAAATAAACGACCTTGGTTGCGTTCATTAGGATTTCATATGTGACGCCAACCAATATGATAAACGGGCCACCCAAAAGTATTTCTAAATTCAAACGTCTCATTATAGACCTCTAAAACCCACAAAAAACAAATTAAATGAAATGTAAAAAGAAAAATAGATACTGACAAATTGTGTAAAAAATCAAAACAATCAATATTGAAAATACAAGGAACGGAAATTAATATAAACTGTATAAAATACTGATACAATAAACAATAAACCTCTTCAACAACTATTACAACTAATAATATAATAAAAACTTCAATCACTCTTCAACTGTTGCATTTGTAGTTGGTTCTCTCAACTCTAATATCTCGCTTGCATCTTGCCCGTCTTTAATAAAGGTCTCGGGAACATCATTTTTGGTTGTTGACCTAAACTCTAAAAAAAGTACTCATATGCCTCGGCAATGACATGTTCACGATCCTCCTCCACCCACCGGATGTTGATGTCGTTGCGGGAAGGATGCCGTTGAAAATAATTGTGGAGAGTCATCGTAGTAATCATAATCTGTTTCTGTTTGGGAAATGTGTAAGATGTCATATCTCGAAGTGTTGCCAGTTTCTTGTTTTAAATACCAAAAGTCCTCTCAATAATTTCGCGTAAGGATGAATGTCTTTTGTTGAATATTTCTTTCTTGTCCCTCACATTATCGATGCCTCGCTCAAAATCAGTTATGTTGTATCTCATATCAAAATAGTGCTTGAAATACCATCGCTATAACAGATACCCAAAACTGTCTAAATAATATTTTTTTGATCTGAATTGAATGATTAGTGTTGAAGGAAAATAGAATTAGGAGAATAACTCAGTCTCAAGCGAACTTGCGGGTGGATGTGAGAAATTGTATTTGTTATTCCGTGTTACAAATTTAAAATTTTGATTGTCATGTGCACTGCTCTTTCAATTGCCAAAGTCAAAAGTGAAGCACATGTTGAAGTTGCATATCGCCATGACATTCTAGGTCGGGGACCCACAACGGCTGAAGAATTCGATATCATTTTTTGGAACACGTGCATCAACGTGTGTTCCATCGATTGCTCTAATACAATTCTAGAAAGATTACAAAGAGTTACTTTATTACAATATTTATATAAAAATCAAATATAATAAATAAGATAAATTACCTTAAAGTGTGACATATATATCGTTTGAAATCTCTTGGATGGTCCGTTTAAATGTATGATCTATTGGTTTTATGACTTGTGAAAAATTGACAAGTGCATTCAACTGTTCCGATAGAACCCCATTTCATATTTTTCATTTGAGGGAATTACATGTAGGGCACCCGAAACATTGCAATCTATAAATTTAGCACTCTCTGTCATCTATTTTTCAAATTCTCGCTCAAACATCGAAGATAAAAACATTCCATAACTTTGAATTGAGGCTATTACATACAGGGCACCTGAAACAATGTTATGTACAAATCAAGCACTCCTATTTCATCCATTTTTCAAATTCTCACTGAAACATCAAAGATAGTAATAAAACCCCGTCCCATATTTTTCGTTTGAGGCAATTACATATTGGACACCCAAAACATTGCTGTCTACAAATAAAGCACCCTCTTTCTTCCATTTTTCAGATTCTCGCTCAAACAAAAAAATAAAAAAACTGTATATAATTTTGAATTGAGGCAATTACATACTGGCCACCCGATGTAATTCTATGTACAAATCAAGCGCCCTATTTCATCATGTTTTCGAATTCCCAAAAAAAAATCAGTGGAGGTTATGTTGGAAGGTCATCCCTATTCAACATTTCGTCTGGTTACATACAGAAGACTCGAAACATTGTTATTTATAAATCAAGCACACTCTTTCATCTATTCTTCAATTTTCACTCAAAAAAATTAGTGGAGATAAAAACACCATTCCACATTTTTCATTTTTTTTTTGCAAATTTTAAATCACAAATCGCAAATGAGAAATCATAAAGTTACAAAATCTCAAAATTCACAAACTTCTCACAACAAACTGCAAATAAGAAGAGAAGTGAAGAGGAGAAAGAGAGAGCGGGAGAGAAAGACGTACCGAGGGTTCGTGAGAGTGATGGAGAGAGGCAGAGAGGTACCTAGGGTTTGCAAAAGCGATCGAGAGGGGCAGAGAGGTACCTAGGGTAGAAGAGACGCGAGAGAGGAAGCCATGAGGTTGAGAGGGGCAACGGGGTAATACATATACAAAGAAACGCGGGCCACGAGCATTTAACACAAATTATTAACAATTATTAAAATAAGCTGCAATGTCGAAGTAACCAAACACTACAGCTGATGTTTTCAAAACGCACCACACCAAATTAGCTGCTCCAAATGGGCCTTAACTTAGGGTTGGTGAGGTTGGTAAACATGAAAGATGGCTAACTTATTCTATCCTATGACATCATTTCTAGTACTTCTCTTGCTAGGGAGTTTATTTGATGTAATCATATTTTAGTTTATGAGGAGTACCTGAGATGAAAGGTTCTTCTAATGGGAAACCTACTAGATGCTTATCATGTCACACTCTAGTTGACTCTTCCAATCCGGTAGAAGCGTAATAGGGAAGATGATTGTTTGCATTGATATTCATCTTGACTTTCACTCATCAGAATCTGGTGACTGGGAAGTTAATCTTTTTAAATTATCACCACACACACACACACACACAGATATATATATATATATATATATATAAAATATACATACGTACATACATACATATACATTTTTTTTTAAATAAAGAATTGCTGGAGGCTGTTATATGAGCCCCTAACCATCCTCATATGTTTAACTATTCGAGGACCGCCCTCACTACCGGTAAACTGTTTCGAACCCGTGACCTAAGGGAACTTACGACTTTCA
The DNA here is from genome assembly GCA_002079205.1 of Phalaenopsis hybrid cultivar. Classification (NCBI taxonomy): domain Eukaryota; kingdom Viridiplantae; phylum Streptophyta; class Magnoliopsida; order Asparagales; family Orchidaceae; genus Phalaenopsis; species Phalaenopsis hybrid cultivar. Next base: position 51,556 of record JXCR01140686.1, on the reverse strand, counting down.
AGGAGGCTGCTTTGCCAACAGGTCACGATTGGCAACACTATATATGTGTGTGTGTGTGTGTTCCAACTCTTCGATTATTCATAAATAATAATATGGAAGCATGCTTAGAATAATTATCAAAATAAAAAATAGAGCTTCTAAATAACTTCAAATATAAATTCACAAAAGTCCTTAATTTATATAAGACGCATCAGTCTTCTTTAAAACCTACGAAGTTGTATAACCAAAATGTTGAGACAAACTGGTCATCTGACCATTGATCTGTCTGTTTCCTTTTCCTGAAACGCTGTTTAAGTATCTGATGATCTCAATGCTCAATCAGATAAACAATTCTAAAATATGATCTAAATATTCAAGAAATAATAATAATATGCATGTTGATTTATGACTAACACGAGCAATCATTTTTATAGTTGTAACTATCTAATTGCATCAGTGATATTAAACAAGACATTTTTGTACCCTAGTAAATAAAGAAAATAGTATCATAAGCATCAACTGCTACAACTTGCTAAACATTAATACAGTTGCTAAATGCCAGGTGTTTCTATTGCATTATTCTAGTTCATTTTATATTTGAATTCACTTGCTTTGATTTTATTTTCCTTCTTATTCACATTGCTCTTTATTATAGAAATTTCATATAATATTTGCATTGACTTTGACATATTTAATTCATTTAAGTCATTGACTACCTTGTTGGTCATAATAATTGTTGATAAAGTTTGGTCATCCCAACGTTGCAATTATCATTAGTTCATTGTTACTGGTTGGACCGTTCAATCTTTGTTAGCGGTAGTCATAGATTTATTTCTTTTTCTATTGGCTTATATTATGGGAATTTTGTTTGCCTTCCTTGTCCAGGTTGCTATCCTTGTCTACTTATTTATTTCAAAATAACATGTTAATTCATTAATCTTCTTTACCTGCTAATTATTTTTATTTATTTTCACTTAGCAAGAAGTGTGCCTATTATATGTAATATTTAACATTTCATACTTAGTTATGTATCAGAACATTTCAATTAATTTTAACTTGATTTCTTAAATGTCTTGGATTCATCAGTAAAAGGGTAATCATATACTTTTGAATTGAACTTTGCTANTATATATATATATGTATATATATATATATATGTATGTATGTATGTATGTATGTATGTACGTATGTATGTATGTATGTACGTATGTACATACATACATATACATATTTTTTTTAATAAAGAATTTCCGGAGGCTGTTATATGAGCCCCCAACCATTCTCATATGTTTAACTATTCGAGGACCGCCCTCACTACCGGTAAACTGGCTAGAGAGGGTTTCGAACCCGTAACCTAAGGGAACTTATGACTTTCAAGGAGGCTGCTCTGCCAACATGTCACAATTGACAACGCTATATATATGTGTGTGTGTGTGTTCCAACTCTTCGATTATTCATAAATAATAATATGGAAGCATGCATAGATAATTATCAAAATAAAAAATAGAGCTTCTAAATAACTTCAAATATAAATTCACAAAAGTCCTTAATTTATATCCGACGCATCTGTCTTCTTTAAAACCTACGAAGTTGTATAACCAAAATGCTGAGACAAACTGGTCATTTGACCATTGATCCGTCTGTTTCCTTTTCCTGAAACGCTGTTTAAGTATCTGATGATCTCAATGCTCAATCAGATAAACAATTCTAAAATATGATCTAAATATTCAAGAAATAATAATAATATGCATGTTGATTTATGACTAACACGAGCAATCATTTTTATAGTTGTAACTATCTAATTGCATCAGTGATATTAAACAAGACATTTTTGTACCCTAGTAAATAAAGAAAATAGTATCATAAGCATCAACTGCTACAACTTGCTAAACATTAATACAGTTGCTAAATGCCAGGTGTTTCTATTGCATTATTCTAGTTCATTTTATATTTGAATTCACTTGCTTTGATTTTATTTTCCTTCTTATTCACATTGCTCTTTATTATAGAAATTTCATATAATATTTGCATTGACTTTGACATATTTAATTCATTTAAGTCATTGACTACCTTGTTGGTCATAATAATTGTTGATAAAGTTTGGTCATCCCAACGTTGCAATTATCATTAGTTCATTGTTACTGGTTGGACCGTTCAATCTTTGTTATCGGTAGTCATAGATTTATTTATTTTTCTATTGGCTTATATTATGGGAATTTTGTTTGCCTTCCCCGTCCAGGTTGCTATCCTTGTCTACCTATTTATTACAAAATAACATGTTAATTCATTAATCTTCTTTACCTGCTAATTATTTTTATTTATTTTCACTTAGCAAGAAGTGTGCCTATTATATGTAATATTTAAAATTTCATACTTAATTATGTATCAGAACATTTCAATTATTTTAACTTGATTTCTTAAATGTCTTGGATTCACCAGTAACAAGTAATCATATACTTTTGAATTAAACTTTGCTAGTAGAATATTAATGTGCTCAGAATAAAGGAAATATTACCATGATAATTCATTAATCTTCTTTACCTGCTAAATTATTTTTATTTATTTTCACTTCGCAAGAACATAAATAGGATGCAATGGAGAAAAAGGAAAAGTTTTGTTGTTGTTGCTGCTGTTGTCACTTAGCAAGAACTTGTATCTATTATATGTAATATTCAACATTTCATTCTTAAATATGTATCATCTTTTAAATTAATTTTAACTTGATTTCTTAAATGTCGTGGATACATCCTTAATNTTTGAATTGAACTTTGCTAATAGAATATTAATGTGCTCAGAATAAAGGAAATATTACCATGATAATTCATTAATATTCTTTACCTGCTAAATTATTTTTATTTATTTTCACTTCGCAAGGACATAAATAGGATGCAATGGAGAAAAAGGAAAAGTTTTGTTGTTGTTGCTGCTGTTGTCACTTAGCAAGAACTTGTATCTATTATATGTAATATTCAACATTTCATTCTTAAATATGTATCATCTTTTAAATTAATTTTAACTTGATTTCTTAAATGTCGTGGATTCATCCTTAACAAGTAATCATATACCTTTGAATTGAACCGTGCTAATAGAATATCAATGTGCTCAATATAAAGAAAATATTAGATGCATGTGCGTAATAAATTGATATACTTATAGGCAGCTGTGTATGTTAGATCAATTAATGATTTGCTCTTCATTTTAGAGATTGAATATTTCATCAAAGTTTTTGAATTCCTTTCCAAACAAATTTTCTAAATTTTTCTGCCTAAAAAAGTTATGTTTTTTCATTCCCTCTCTTCTCCATCATCTATGTTTCAACCTAGCTAAATTTACAAATTCATTGTTTTTTNGTCATCCCAACGTTGCAATTATCATTAGTTCATTGTTACTGGTTGGACCGTTCAATCTTTGTTATCGGTAGTTATTTATTTTTCTATTGGCTTATATTATGGGAATTTTGTTTGCCTTCCCCGTCCAGGTTGCTATCCTTGTCTACCTATTTATTACAAAATAACATGTTAATTCATTAATCTTCTTTACCTGCTAATTATTTTTATTTATTTTCACTTAGCAAGAAGTGTGCCTATTATATGTAATATTTAACATTTCATACTTAATTATGTATCAGAACATTTCAATTAATTTTAACTTGATTTCTTAAATGTCTTGGATTAATCAGTAACAAGTAATCATATACTTTTGAATTAAACTTTGCTAATAGAATATTAATGTGCTCAGAATAAAGGAAATATTACCATGATAATTCATTAGTCTTCTTTACCTGCTAAATTATTTTTATTTATTTTCACTTCGCAAGAACATAAATAGGATGCAATGGAGAAAAAGGAAAAGTTTTGTTGTTGTTGCTGCTGTTGTCACTTAGCAAGAACTTGTATCTATTATATGTAATATTCAACATTTCATTCTTAAATATGTATCATCTTTTAAATTAATTTTAACTTGATTTCTCAAATGTCGTGGATTCATCCTTAACAAGTAATCATATACCTTTGAATTAAACCTTGCTAATAGAATATCAATGTGCTCAATATAAAGAAAATATTAGATGCATGTGCGTAATAAATTGATATACTTATAGGCAGCTGTGTATGTTAGATCAATTAATGATTTGCTCTTCATTTTAGAGATTGAATATTTCATCAAAGTTTTGAATTCCTTTCTGCACAAATTTTCTAAATTTTTCTGCCGAAAAAAANGTTAGATCAATTAATGATTTGCTCTTCATTTTAGAGATTGAATATTTCATCAAAGTTTTTGAATTCCTTTCCGCACAAATTTTCTAAATTTTTCTGCCAAAAAAATTTATGTTTTTTCATTCCCTCTCTTCTCCATCATCTATATTTCAACCTAGCTAAATTTACAAATTCATTGATTTTCTTAAACTTCAATAATTTAATTATTTTTATTAAGAAATTCAAAAAATAATAATTTTAACTGAAAATTTTCTCCACTCATAAATCTTTTGTACCTATAATTTCTCAACCAAATCAATTTGTGGGAAAGAAAAGGAGAAACCGAATCCTTATAAGAATTGATTTTCATTCTTCCCATCTCTTTCTTTCTTCTTTCATTCCCTCTCTTCTCCTCATCCTTCTCTTCTATTTCATTTTTATATTCCTCTAACACCTTCACTAGAGAGAAGCGGAGCTCTGTTTCGCTCTAAGCAATGGTAACGGGGCAAGGAAAATGGGTTTTATAGTTTGTCTACACTTATATATGAAAATATATTTTGATCTAATAATATAATATTTAAATTTAATATTAATCTTTTAAGATCGTCCTGCTATTGTATGACATGGAAAGTGGGTTTGGTGCTTCTATATTGCTACGGTTTTGCCACAGTAATTTTCTACAGTTCACTATAACAATAACTGCTTCAGTGATTTTAATAAAATTTTAGAAAGTTTATTAAATATAAACTTATTAAATAACTTAATATATTTGAAAATTAATATATTTCTATATATCCAAGTAATTGAAATGATGTTTAAATTTTACAAAAATAATTTTGATAATTTTTGGGATGCCCAAAAAATCAGATAAAAATTTGAGAAGCAAATATTACCTTTTGCTATTTTTAGAGTAATACATATCATCACGAAATTTTGTGAAGGTACTATTCTATGGAACAAACATAATATTTCATATTTATNTTTCTACAGTTCACTATAACAATAACTGCTTCAGTGATTTTAATAAAATTTTAGAAAGTTTATTAAATATAAGCTAATTAAATAACTTAATATATTTCTATATATCGAAGTAATTGAAATGATGTTTAAAATTTTACAAAAATAATTTTGATAATTTTTGGGATGCCCAAAAAATCAGATAAAAATTTGAGAAGCAAATATTACCTTTTGCTATTTTTAGAGTAATACATATCATCACGAAATTTTGTGAAGGTACTATTCTATGGAACAAATATTATGTCAATATTTCATATTTACCACTTATATATGGGAATCGCCAGAAACCTATCAGTAGTGGAATCATGTACATGTAATATTTTTGTGCTTCCTCGTGTTTCTACTTGTGCTATATGTCTACTCATGCTTTTTATTATACGTATATAGCATGTGAAGTGTTCTCCATAATTTATTTGTCATGCTAACGCTTTGCTCACCACTATAGGTCCCTCCTGGTGAATACCGGTTATCTGCTTTGGCATTAAGTTCTGATACTTCTTCAAGCCCTCTGTTTTCTCCACCATATATTGATATCAAGGTCAACTCTCCATTGCTTGATATTGAGTTTTTCGAGGTAACGGCTTACTTAATTTAAAAAGTTTTGAGATACTTTCTAGTTGCAGCTGTTATGAGGTTTTTGTATTTTTTTTCATAAAATTAAAAAGTTTAAACAGTTTTCTGGACCTCTTAGATGTTCCTTTTACCCAAAATAATAAAAAAAAATAATTAAAAAGGGTTTGCAGTCGATGTTTCTGAATACTGACTGCTTGGGAATTCAGGCTCAGGTAAACATCCATGGATCTGTACTTTGCAAAGAGAAATGCGGCAAATCTGTTTCTGTGGCACTTGCCAGATTAGTTGGTGTAACTGAGCAGGAGAGGAAGATGATTTCTTTGAGTAATGAAAGCGGTGACTTCGTTTTTCAAAAGATCTTTCCTGGGAAATATCAAATCATGGTACATGCACCCTTTTATTAACAGCTCGATTTTAGAATTTGATGAAGATTCTGTTATCTTCCTCTTTAGCTTTGAAACAATCTCAATGGGGAGAAAATGTATTTATATTTTGAAATTGATTTTTCCTAACTCGTTTTCAGTGAATATGATAAATTACTACGTTTATTTTGTTTTTATTTTGAAAAGGGATAGCTTCTTAAGTTTGCTTAACGAGGAAAATAGTTTGCCCTATTTCATATACGAGGACAATTATGACAGACAAAAGCTTAGAAACCGTCATAAAACCTAGTTCTTTTGGCGTTGAGAGAGAGCATTCCATTTGAATGATCTTATTTACTGAATACTTTGTTTATTTATATGCAAACATGGAAGAAGCTAAAAGAAGAAATAAGGATGATATATTCAATTTATAGAATATATTTCAGCTATTAAAATAAATCTTAATAATCTTGCATATTTTTTCTGATCACCATTTTTTTTATTTTTTGCTTTCCTTTGAAAATAACTTACTTAATTGGAGTATAAATCTTAAGAAGTTCTAACATTTTCTGAATATTGAAAAATGAAGAGGTTCTAGAGCTTAGGCAAAATTTTCAGCTGATTATTCTTTAATGGAGGTGTGAGGAGTTATTATTTTTTTTGAGAGAGTTGCATCTTTTCTGAAGCAACAATTCTCTTTTATGTGTTTGGTTCTCTAATAGAATATACAAGTGCTTACTATATAGATAACTGCCTTTGAAGTCATAACTTGTGTAATAGAAAACATCAAATATTTTTGTAGAATTTTCACCCAATTATTTTGTAAGAAGAATTATATATGGCTCTATATTTTGCTTTGATGCTAGGTCAAGTTACAAAGTCTACTTACTTTTTCAATGTATGTTTTCAGCCCCCGTATGTCAAAGATACTAGTTAAATGATCGATCTTGTTGTTTAGCTCGATATAACTTCTTGTATACATCAAAGATTTGAGATTGTATTTTTTCATATATAGCAATTCCTTCATCGTATCTTTTCAGTCATAATAATTAATATGATCGGGTTATCATGTTCGATAGAGTTTTGTATTTGTATCAACACTTGGACATTAACTTCGATCCACTCAGAATAATTTAAATCAGTTTCAGGGCGAGTGTTGATGAGGTGAGTCTCTTGTGAAATACTTAAGTAATCTGACAATTTATTCTGATTGAAATAAATGATGTCATTTAACTTTTCATCTATAATTTTGTCCATTAATAAAACCAAACTTGTCACATGTTTTTTTTCCACAACCATGTTTACCACCAAATATTCAAAGAGACCGAATCGATACTGAAAGGAGTAAAGCAACGATACCGCGCCATAAAAGACAACCGACTCCATGAATTGCTTTTGTTGAGGTTGGTTCAATATGTTCGAGATGAGACTCTTCGAGGCATTTTTGGAAGCACATATGGAGTTATTAGAGTATTAAATTCAGTTCAACAGTGTTTCCACTTCTAGATGGTTATATAGATGTGATAAAACGCCATGTTGGACATTGTCTCAGGAGCTTGGTGGGAGAGAAAATCATACATTGGGATCCTGTCCTACCAGAGCAGATGTCTCTTCTAAGTGGTGGTTAATGAGAGCGGCTCTGTCTGCCATGGATTTAATCCCCAAGTTTATTCCTTCCCACATACTTGTTTGTCAAATACATCCAATGAATCACTAGAACTGGGAGAAGCAATTTACAGATGTAGTGGCTCAAGACTTGATTCATGAGAATACTATTTTATCTACTGTGCCAGCTCAAATTGTGCCAAAAGGAGATTGATTTTTATTCTACCAGGTTGTGCTTTGTTATTACAATACCAATATGACTGACTTATCAGGAGATTATGCCATTTGCACTATCTGCAACTGTGCCGAGCTGACGTTATGCTACAACGAGACATAAACTTCGACGAATGAGTTTGAAGCTCCCCAAACCCCGGAAGATTGACTCAGAGCGGGACGCATGCCATGATTCAACCTGATAGCTTATAATTAACTAAGAACCTACAGTTGGACGGTATTGTCATTTAATTTATTTTTCACAGATTTTTTCAGAACTTCCAATATATAAAAATGGTCACTAAGAAATCGCAAAATATGCTTAACAAAAGTCAAATATAAAAAAATAACAACAAAATCTATGGACCATCTCAGCCAATATATATTAGTACATATCACTACCCAAATGAAAGCAATACAAATAAACTACAGTCATAGTAGCTATCATCAGTAGTCCTTCTGTTAACTAAATTCTTCTGGCCAAACATATAAAGCTATTGTTTTCCTTAAAGAAATAATTTAATTTGTCTCTTCTAAATGACAATGGTATGAAGCAGTCTCTAAAAGTGCTCATAAAATTGTTCCATTGCATCATACGACTGGCTCTATCCCTAAATTTCTTCTAAAATTTTCCTCGTTATCAACTTTCTTCTTTTAAAGAAAAAATAACAAGTGCAACTCTCCTCTTTTGTNTCCATGGATCTGTACTTTGCAAAGAGAAATGCGGCAAATCTGTTTCTGTGGCACTTGCCAGATTAGTTGGTGCAACTGAGCAGGAGAGGAAGATGATTTCTTTGAGTAATGAAAGCGGTGACTTTNGTCGATGTTTCTGAATACTGACTGCTTGGGAATTCAGGCTCAGGTAAACATCCATGGATCTGTACTTTGCAAGGAGAAATGCGGCAAATCTGTTTCTGTGGCACTTACCAGATTAGTTGGTATAACTGAGCAGGAGAGGAAGATTATTTCTTTGAGTAATGAAAGCGGTGACTTCGTTTTTCAAAAGATCTTTCCTGGGAAATATCAAATCATGGTACATGCACCCTTTTATTAACAGCTCGATTTTAGAATTTGATGAAGATTCTGTTATCTTCCTCTTTAGCTATGAAACAATCTCAATGGGGAGAAAATGTATTTATATTTTGAATTTGATTTTTCCTAACTCGTTTTCAGTGAATATGATAAATTACTACGTTTATTTTGTTTCTATTTTGAAAAGGGATAGCTTCTTAAGTTTGCTTAACGGNGATCTTTCCTGGGAAATATCAAATCATGGTACATGCACCCTTTTATTAACAGCTCGATTTTAGAATTTGATGTAGATTTTGTTATCTTCCTCTTTAGCTTTGAAACAATCTCAATGGGGAGAACATGTATTTATATTTTGAAATTGATTTTTCCTTACTCGTTTTCAGTGAATATGATAAATTACTACGCTTATGTTGTTTTTATTTTGAAAAGGGATAGCTTTCTTAAGTTTGCTTAACGAGGAAAATAGTTTGGCCTATTTCATATACGAGGACAATTATGACAGACAAAAGCTTAGAAACCGTCATAAAACCTATTTCTTTTGGCGTTGAGAGAGAGCATTCCATTTGAATGATCTTATTTACCGAATACTTTGTTTATTTATATGCAAACATGGAAGAAGCTAAAAGAAGAAATAAGGATGATATATTCAATTTATAGAATATATTTCAGCTATTAAAATAAATCTTAATAATCTTGCATATTTTTTCTGATCACCATCTTTTTTATTTTTTGCTTTCCTTTGAAAATAACTTAATTGGAGTATAAATCTTAAGAAGTTTTTACATTTTCTGAATATTGAAAAATGAAGAGGTTCTAGAGCTTAGGCAAAATTTTCAGCTGATTGTTCTTTAATGGAGGTGTGAGGAGTTATTAATTTTTTTGAGAGAGTTGCATCTTTTCTGAAGCAACACTTCTCTTTTATGTGTTTGGTTCTCTAATAGAATATACAAGTGCTTACTATATAGATAACTGCCTTTGAAGTCATAACTTGTGTAATAGAAAACATCAAATATTTTTGTAGAATTTTCACCCAATTATTTTGTAAGAAGAATTATATATGGCTCTATATTTTGCTTTGATGCTAGGTCAAGTTACAAAGTCTACTTACTTTTTCAATGCATCTTTTCAGCCCCCGTACATCAAAGATACTAGTTAAGTGATCGATCTTGTTGTTTAGCTCGATATAACTTCTTGTATACATTAAAGATTTAAGATTGTATTTTTTCATAAATAGCAATTCCTTCATCGNTCAGTCTCAAGCGAACTTGCGGGTGGATGTGAGAAATTGTATTTGTTATTCCGTGTTACAAATTTAAAATTTCGACTGAAAGATGGCACTGCTCTTTCAATTGCCAAAGTCAAAAGTGAAACACATGTTGAAGTTGCATATCGCCATGACATTCTGGGTCGGGGACCCACAACGGCTGAAGAATTCGATATCATTCTTTGGAACACATGCATCAACGTGTGTTCCATCGATTGCTCTAATACAATTCTAGAAAGATTACGATGGGTTACTTTATTACAATATTTATATAAAAATCAAATATAATAAATAAGATAAATTATCTTAAAGTGTGACATATATATCGTTTGAAATCTCTTGGACGATCCGTTCAAATGTAGGATCTATTGGTTTTATGACTTGTGAAAAATTGACAAGTGCATTCAACCGTACCGATAAAAATTTAGCACTCTCTTTCATCTATTTTTCAAATTCTCGCTCAAACATCGAAGATAAAAACATTCCATAACTTTGAATTGAGGCTATTACATACAGGGCACCTGAAACAATGTTATGTACAAATCAAGCACTCCTATTTCATCCATTTTTCAAATTCTCACTGAAACATCAAAGATAATAATAAAACCCCATCCCATATTTTTCGTTTGTGGCAATTACATATTGGACACCCAAAACATTGTTGTCTACAAATTAAGCACCATCTTTCTTCCATTTTTCAGATTCTCGCTCAAACAAAAAAATAAAAACTGTATATAATTTTGAATTGAGGCAATTACATACTGGGCACGCGAAGTAACTCTATGTACAAATCAAGCGCCCTATTTCATCATGTTTTCGAATTTCCAAAAAAAATCAGTGGAGGTTATGTTGGAAGGTCATCCCTATTCAACATTTCGTCTGGTTACATACAGAAGACTCGAAACATTGTTATCTATCAATCAAGCACACTCTTTCATCTATTCTCCAAATTTCACTCAAAAAATTAGTGGAGATAAAAACACGATTTCACATTTTTCATTTTTTTTTGCAAAATGTAAATCACAAATCGCAAATGAGAAATCATAAAGTTACAAAATCTCAAAATTCACAAACTTCTCACAACAAACTGCGAATAAGAAGAGAAGAGGAGAAAGGGAGAGCGGGAGAGAGAGTAGTGGAGAGAAATGAGAGAGAGAAAGACGTACCGAGGGCTCGTGAGAGTGATCGAGAGAGGCAGAGAGGTACCTAGGGTTTGCAAAAGCGATCGAGAGAGGCGGAGAGGTACCTAGGGTAGAAGAGACGCGAGAGAGGAAGCCATGAGGTTGAGAGGAGCAACGGGGTAATACATACACGAAGAAACGCGAGCCATGAGCATTTAACACAAATTATTAACAGATTATTAAAATAAGCTGCAATGTCGAAGTAACCAAACACCTCAGCCGAAGTTTTCAAAACGCACCACACCAAATTAGCTGCCCCAAATGGGCCTTAACTTAGGGCTGGTGAGGTTGGTAAACATGAAAGATGGCTAACTTATTCTATCCTATGACATCATTTCTAGAGCTTCTTTGGCTAGGGAGTTTATTTGATGTAATCATATTTTAGTTTATGAGTACCTGAGATGAAAGGTTCTTNTATATATATATATATATATATATATATACATACATACATACGTACATACATACATATACATTTTTTTTTAAATAAAGAATTGCCGGAGGCTGTTATATGAGCCCCCAACCATCCTCATATGTTTAACTATTCGAGGACCGCTCTCACTACCGGTAAACTGTTTCGAACCCGTGACCTAAGGGAACTTACGACTTTCAAGGAGGCTGCTCTGCCAACAGGTCACGATTGGCAACACTATATATATGTGTGTGTGTTCCAACTCTTCGATTATTCATAAATAATAATATGGAAGCATGCTTAGAATAATTATCAAAATAAAAAATAGAGCTTCTAAATAAGTTCAAATATTAATTCACAAAATTCCTTAATTTATATCTGACGCATCTGTCTTCTTTAAAACCTACGAAGTTGTATAACCAAAATGTTGAGACAAACTGGTCATCTGACCATTGATCCGTCTGTTTCCTTTTCCTGAAACGCTGTTTAAGTATCTGATGATCTCAATGCTCAATCAGATAAACAATTCTAAAATATGATCTAAATATTCAAGAAATAATAATAATATGCATGTTGATTTATGACTAACACGAGCAATCATTTTTATAGTTGTAACTATCTAATTGCATCAGTGATATTAAACAAGACATTTTTGTACCTTAGTAAATAAAGAAAATTGTATCATAAGCATCAACTGCTACAACTTGCTAAACATTAATACAGTTGCTAAATGCCAGGTGTTTCTATTGCATTATTCTAGTTCATTTTATATTTGAATTCACTTGCTTTGATTTTATTTTCCTTCTTATTCACATTGCTCTTTATTATAGAAATTTCATATAATATTTGCATTGACTTTGACATATTTAATTCATTCAAGTCATTGACTACCTTGTTGGTCATAATAATTGTTGATAAAGTTTGGTCATCCCAACGTTGCAATTATCATTAGTTCATTGTTACTGGTTGGACCGTTCAATCTTTGTTATCGGTAGTTATTTATTTTTCTATTGGCTTATATTATGGGAATTTTGTTTGCCTTCCCCGTCCAGGTTGCTATCCTTGTCTACCTATTTATTACAAAATAACATGTTAATTCATTAATCTTCTTTACCTGCTAATTATTTTTATTTATTTTCACTTAGCAAGAAGTGTGCCTATTATATGTAATATTTAACATTTCATACTTAATTATGTATCAGAACATTTCAATTAATTTTAACTTGATTTCTTAAATGTCTTGGATTAACCAGTAACAAGTAATCATATACTTTTGAATTAAACTTTGCTAATAGAATATTAATGTGCTCAGAATAAAGGAAATATTACCATGATAATTCATTAATCTTCTTTACCTGCTAAATTATTTTTATTTATTTTCACTTCGCAAGAACATAAATAGGATGCAATGGAGAAAAGGGAAAAGTTTTGTTGTTGTTGCTGCTGTTGTCACTTAGCAAGAACTTGTATCTATTATATGTAATATTCAACATTTCATTCTTAAATATGTATCATCTTTTAAATTAATTTTAACTTGATTTCTTAAATGTCGTGGATTCATCCTTAACAAGTAATCATATACCTTTGAATTGAACCTTGCTAATAGAATATCAATGTGCTCAATATAAAGAAAATATTAGATGCATGTGCGTAATAAATTGATATACTTATAGGCAGCTGTGTATGTTAGATCAATTAATGATTTGCTCTTCATTTTAGAGATTGAATATTTCATCAAAGTTTTTGAATTCCTTTCCAAACAAATTTTCTAAATTTTTCTGCCTAAAAAAGTTATGTTTTTTCATTCCCTCTCTTCTCCATCATCTATGTTTCAACCTAGCTAAATTTACAAATTCATTGTTTTTTTTAAACTTCAATAATTTAATTATTTTTATTAAGAAATTCAAAAAATAATAATTTTAACTGAAAATTTTCTCCACTCATAAATCTTTTGTACCTATAATTTCTCAACCAAATCAATTTGTGGGAAAGAAAAGGAGAAACCGAATCCTTATAAGAATTGATTTTCATTCTTCCCATCTCTTTCTTTCTTCTTTCATTCCCTCTCTTCTCCTCATCCTTCTCTTCTATTTCATTTTTATATTCCTCTAACACCTTCACTAGAGAGAAGCGGAGCTCTGTTTCGCTCTAAGCAATGGTAACGGGGCAAGGAAAATGGGTTTTATAGTTTGTCTACACTTATATATGAAAATATATTTTGATCTAATAATATAATATTTAAATTTAATATTAATCTTTTAAGATCGTCCTGCTATTGTATGACATGGAAAGTGGGTTTGGTGCTTCTATATTGCTACGGTTTTGCCACAGTAATTTTCTACAGTTCACTATAACAATAACTGCTTCAGTGATTTTAATAAAATTTTAGAAAGTTTATTAAATATAAGCTAATTAAATAACTTAATATATTTCTATATATCGAAGTAATTGAAATGATGTTTAAAATTTTACAAAAATAATTTTGATAATTTTTGGGATGCCCAAAAAATCAGATAAAAATTTGAGAAGCAAATATTACCTTTTGCTATTTTTAGAGTAATACATATCATCACGAAATTTTGTGAAGGTACTATTCTATGGAACAAATATTATGTCAATATTTCATATTTACCACTTATATATGGGAATCGCCAGAAACCTATCAGTAGTGGAATCATGTACATGTAATATTTTTGTGCTTCCTCGTGTTTCTACTTGTGCTATATGTCTACTCATGCTTTTTATTATACGTATATAGCATGTGAAGTGTTCTCCATAATTTATTTGTCATGCTAACGCTTTTGCTCACCACTATAGGTCCCTCCTGGTGAATACCGGTTATCTGCTTTGGCATTAAGTTCTGATACTTCTTCAAGCCCTCTGTTTTCTCCACCATATATTGATATCAAGGTCAACTCTCCATTGCTTGATATTGAGTTTTTCGAGGTAACGGCTTACTTAATTTAAAAAGTTTTGAGATACTTTCTAGTTGCAGCTGTTATGAGGTTTTTGAATTTTTTTTCATAAAATTAAAAAGTTTAAACAGTTTTCTGGACCTCTTAGATGTTCCTTTTACCCAAAATAATAAAAAAAAATAATTAAAAAGGGTTTGCAGTCGATGTTTCTGAATACTGACTGCTTGGAAATTCAGGCTCAGGTAAACATCCATGGATCTGTACTTTGCAAAGAGAAATGCGGCAAATCTGTTTCTGTGGCACTTGCCAGATTAGTTGGTGTAACTGAGCAGGAGAGGAAGATGATTTCTTTGAGTAATGAAAGCGGTGACTTCGTTTTTCAAAAGATCTTTCCTGGGAAATATCAAATCATGGTACATGCACCCTTTTATTAACAGCTCGATTTTAGAATTTGATGAAGATTCTGTTATCTTCCTCTTTAGCTTTGAAACAATCTCAATGGGGAGAAAATGTATTTATATTTTGAAATTGATTTTTCCTAACTCGTTTTCAGTGAATATGATAAATTACTACGTTTATTTTGTTTTTATTTTGAAAAGGGATAGCTTCTTAAGTTTGCTTAACGAGGAAAATAGTTTGCCCTATTTCATATACGAGGACAATTATGACAGACAAAAGCTTAGAAACCGTCATAAAACCTATTTCTTTTGGCGTTGAGAGAGAGCATTCCATTTGAATGATCTTATTTACCGAATACTTTGTTTATTTATATGCAAACATGGAAGAAGCTAAAAGAAGAAATAAGGATGATATATTCAATTTATAGAATATATTTCAGCTATTAAAATAAATCTTAATAATCTTGCATATTTTTTCTGATCACCATTTTTTTTATTTTTTGCTTTCCTTTGAAAATAACTTACTTAATTGGAGTATAAATCTTAAGAAGTTCTAACATTTTCTGAATATTGAAAAATGAAGAGGTTCTAGAGCTTAGGCAAAATTTTCAGCTGATTATTCTTTAATGGAGGTGTGAGGAGTTATTATTTTTTTTGAGAGAGTTGCATCTTTTCTGAAGCAACAATTCTCTTTTATGTGTTTGGTTCTCTAATAGAATATACAAGTGCTTACTATATAGATAACTGCCTTTGAAGTCATAACTTGTGTAATAGAAAACATCAAATATTTTTGTAGAATTTTCACCCAATTATTTTGTAAGAAGAATTATATATGGCTCTATATTTTGCTTTGATGCTAGGTCAAGTTACAAAGTCTACTTACTTTTTCAATGCATGTTTTCAGCCGCCGTACATCGAAGATACTAGTTAAGTGATCGATCTTGTTGTTTAGCTCGATATAACTTCTTGTATACATCAAAGATTTGAGATTGTATTTTTTCATAAATAGCAATTCCTTCATCGTATCTTTTCACAGTCACGATAATTAATATGATCGGGTTTATCATGTTCGATAGAGTTTTGTATTTGTATCAACACTTGGGCATTAACTTCGATCCACTCAAAATAATTTAAATCAGTTTCAGGGCGATTTTTAATGAGGTGAGTCTCTTGTGAAATACTTAAGTAATTTGACAATTTATTCTGATTGAAATAAATGATGTCATTTAACTTTTGATCTATAATTTTGTCCATTAATAAAACCAAACTTGTCACATGTTTTTTTTCCACAACCATTTTTACCACCAAATATTCAAAGAGACCGAATCGATACTGAAAGGAGTAAAGCAACGATACCGCGCCATAGTAGACAACCGACTCCATGAATTGCTTTTGTTGAGGTTGGGTCAATATGTTCGAGATGAGACTCTTCTGTGCCATTTTTGGAAGCACATATGGAGTTATTAGGGTATTAAATTTAGTTTAGNCAATGGAGAAAAAGGATTCATGTGGCCGACCCCACGTAGTGGGATTAAGGCTTTGTTTGTTGTTGTTGTTGTTGTTGTAGCAATTCCTTCATCGTATCTTTTCACAGTCACAATAATTAATATGATCAGGTTTATCATGTTCGATAGAGTTTTGTATTTGTATCAACAGTTGGGCATTAACTTCGATCCACTCAGAATAATTTAAATCAGTTTCATGGCGATTGTTAATGAGGTGAGTCTCTTGTGAAATACTTAAGTAATCTGACAATTTTTTCTGATTGAAATAAATGATGTCATTTAACTTTTCATCTATAATTTTGTCCATTAATAAAACCAAACTTGTCACATGTTTTTTTTCCACAACCATGTTTACCACCAAATATTCAAAGAGACCGAATCGATACTGAAAGGAGTAAAGCAACGATACCGCACCATAGAAGACAACCGACTCCATGAATTGCTTTTGTTGAGGTTGATTCTGAGACTCTTCTGTGCCATTTTTGGAAGCACATAAGGAGTTATTAGGGTATTAAATTCAGTTCAGCAGTGTTTCCACTTCTAGATGGTTATATAGATGTGTTAAAACTCCATGTTGGACATTGTCTCAGGAGCTTGGTGGGAGAGAAAATCATACATTGGGATCCAGTCCTACTAGAATAGATGTCTCTTCTAAGTGGTGGTTGATGAGAGCGGCTCTGTCTGCCATGGACTTCATCCCCGAGTTTATTCCTTCCCACATACTTGTTTGTCAAATACATCCNTAAAACGCCATGTTGGACATTGTCTCAGGAGCTTGGTGGGAGAGAAAATCATACATTGGGATCCAGTCCTACCAGAGCAGATGTCTCTTCTAAGTGGTGGTTAATGAGAGCGGCTCTGTCTACCATGGATTTCATCCCCAAGTTTATTCCTTCCCACATACTTATTTGTCAAATACATCTAATGAATCACTAGAATTGGGAGAAGCAATTTACAGATGTAGTGGCTCAAGACTTGATTCATGAGAATACTCTTTTATCTACTGTGCTAGCTCAAATTGTGCCAAAAGGAGATTGATTTTTATTCTACCAGGTTGTGCTTTGTTGTTACAATACCAATATGCCTGACTTGCCAGGAGATTATGCCATTTGCACTATCTGCAACTGTGTCGAGCTGACGTTATGCTACAACGAGACATAAACTTCGACGAATGAGTTTGTAGCTCCCCAAACCTTGGAAGATTGACTCAGAGCGAGACGCATGCCATGACTCAACCTGATAGCTTATAATTAACTAAGAACCTACAGTTGGACGGTATTGTCATTTAATTTACTTTTCACAGATTTTTTCAGAACTTCCAATATATAAAAATGGTCACTAAGAAATCGCAAAATATGCTTAACAGTAGTCAAACATAAAAAAATAACAACAAAATCTATAGACTNGACTTATCAGGAGATTATGCCATTTGCACTATCTGCAACTGTGCCGAGCTGACGTTATGCTACAACGAGACAAACTTCGACGAATGAGTTTGAAGCTCCCCAAACCCCGGAAGATTGACTCAGTGCGGGACGCTTGCCATGACTCAACCTGATAGCTTATAATTAACTAAGGACCTACAGTTGGACGGTATTGTCATTTAATTTATTTTTCATAGATTTTTTCAGAACTTCCAATATATAAAAAGGGTCACTAAGAAATCGCAAAATATGCTTAACAAAAGTCAAACATCAAAAAATAACAACAAAATCTATAGACAATATCTCAGCCAATATATATTAGTACATATCACTACCCAAATGAAAGCAATACAAATAAACTGCAATCATAGTAGCTATCATCAGTAGTCCTTCTGTTAACTAAATTCTTCTGGTCAAACATATAAAGCTATTGTTTTCCTTAAAGAAATAATTTATTTTGTCTCTTCTGAATGACAGTGGTATGAAGTAGTCTCTAAAAGTGTTCATAAAATTGTTCCACTGCATCATGCGACTGGCTCTATCCCAAAATTTCTCCTAAAATTTTTCTCGTTATCAACTTTCTTCTTTTAAAGAAAAAATAACAAGTGCAACTCTCCTCTTTTCTGGACTTGATAATCCATCTAAAATCTTTTTCATTTTTAGCAACGAGTTCTTAAAATTAAATGAACTTCTCCAAAAAAGTGAGGTGATGTCATATCTTGAAATAATTTCAAATACTTGTCTATCTAGCTTGCTTCGCTTAAACTAGTATGAGTCTGAGAGCTCTTAATCATTTGAATTACCGTACTCATCATCTCAGCAAAATTATGTATTTACATTAATCTAAGGTGCATCAATTTCTACCACATCATCTCTAACTTCTTCCACTTGGTTTTTCATAATTTTGAAATGATATAAGAAAGATTATAATTGTACTCAATTTAACCCTTCTTTAATATTATTTATGAATTAATATAATAAACTCGATGACTATTTTTTATCATGATTCAATCTAATTGGCTCTGATACCATTTTTGTTACAACTTGACTTAATAACTTAGAATTGGCGAAGTCAAGAACTCCGATCAGACACTATTAACATTTAATTTATTTTTCATAGATTTTCAGNCTATAGACTATCTCAGCCAATATATATTAGTACATATCACTACCCAAATGAAAGCAATACAAATAAACTACAATCATAGTAGCTATCATCAGTAGTCCTTCTGTTAACTAAATTCTTCTGGTCAAAGATATAAAGCTATTGTTTTCCTTAAAGAAATAATTTAATTTGTCTCTTCTGAATGACAGTGGTATGAAGCAGTCTCTAAAAGTGTTCATAAAATTGTTCCATTGCATCATACGACTGGCTCTATCGCTAAATTTCTTCTAAAATTTTCCTCGTTATCAACTTTCTTCTTTTAAAGAGAAAATAACAAGTGCAACTCTCCTCTTTTGGGGACTTGATAATCCATCTAAAATCTTTTTCATTTTTAGCAACGAGTTCTTAAAATTAAATGGACTTCTCCAAAAAAGTGAGGTGATGTCATATCTTGAAATAATTTCAAATACTTGTCTATCTAGCTTGCTTCGCTTAAGCTAGTCTGAGTCTGAGAGCTCTTAATCATCTGAATTACCGTACTCATCATCTCAGCAAAATTATATATATTTACATTAATCTAAGGTGCATCAATTTCTACCACATCTTCTCTAACTTCTTCCACTTGGTTTTTCATAATTTTGAAATGATATAAGAAAGATTATAATTTTACTCAATTTAACCCTTCTTTAATATTATTTATGAATTAATATAATAAACCCGATGACTATTTTTTATCATGATTCAATCTAATTGGCTCTGATACTATTTTTATCACAACTTGACTTAATAACTTAGAATTGACGAAGTCAAGAACTCCGATCAGACACTATTAGCATTTAATTTATTTTTCATAGATTTTCAGGATGTGTATGTAATTTATATATGTGTGTGTGTGTGTGTGTGGCCTGTTGGAAGGCGGCCTAAGTGTAAGTCCTCTTTGTCACTGGTTCGAATTAACACATACGGGGAACCAATATTTAGGGGACGATTTAGTCCGACATAAATACCGATTTCTTTTGAATATATATATATATATAAGTGGTTTTCTGATTTTGTATAATGGCGTCGTCTTCCTTTTTGCTCAGTTCTGCTAGAGTTTCGTTCGATGGCGAACCCTAGCAACAGTTACGGTTTCGGTGATTCCTCTCCGACATCTTTGCGCTCGATTACGTTTGTCTCCCCTGCTTCTTCTCCAACTCTGAGACGAGGCTCGTCTCCCGTCTTCCAGTCTCGCGAACTTTCTTAGCTTGGGACTTCTAGGCTCAGCGGCTCCTCTACGACCCGTCTCGCAAGCTTTCTTGGCTCGGGACTTCCAGGCTTTGCGGCTTCTCTGCGGCCCGCTCGTGCGTTATGCGACTCTGTCTCGCGGGTACAATTCGCGATTTCTGCGCCTTCTCTGCGCTCGTCCTCTCTTTTTTAGCTTCGGCCATTTCGACGCGATTTTTTTCCCTCGTTTATCAGAGCTGCTTTCTTCTTTGAACGCCACACCTACCTTTGAGGATGCTTCAGACAGATCGTATGCAGCTGCCCTTGCGATTATCAACTCCTCAAACACACCAAAATCATTATATTTCCTTCCTTCGTTTGAGTGGGCGGAGGACATCAAGAACCCTAATAGGAAGAATATGAAGCCTGCCATCATTTTTACAGAACTTGAATGTATTTAACTTATTTTTTTCTGTCGTTTGAATTTGGTTGAAAAATTTCTTTAACGTCATCCNTGAAGCCTGCCATCATTTTTACAGAACTTGAATGTATTTAACTTATTTTTTTCTGTCGTTTGAATTTGGTTGGGAAATTTCTTTATCGTCGTCTCAAAATAGAGCTCATTCGCAAAGAATTTTAATTTATTTACCTTGTTGGAGAATAAAAAATTGGACTATTAGATGAGAGAAGAATTCTTATTCAAATTAATAATGAAGAAGATTACATGCGCTTATTTGCTAGAAGGATAATATAAATTGATAATAAAACAATGAAGATTCTGAAATGGTATGTGAATTTTGACCCACATGCGAAACTACCAATCATTCCNTGGGAGACGAATTCTTATTCAAATTAATAATGAAGAAGATTACATGCGCTTATTTGCTAGAAGGATAATATAGGTTGATAATAAAACAATGAAGATTCTGAAATGATTTTTGACCCACATGCGAAACCACCAATCATTCTGATTTGGATTCGTCTTTCTGGTTTGAAATTTCATTATTTTTCTAAAAAAGTATCGTACTCTATTGCCTCAGCTTATGGAAAGTCACTCAAGGCGGACATTCCTACTTTATTTCTTTCTTGTCCTTCTGAAACCAAAGTACTTGTTGAAAGATACATCACTTCACCCGTTTTTGAGGAAATCTGGTTGGACAGAAAATACCATGGATATTGGCAGATGGTAGAGATGGAGTCTTTTCTGTCGTATTGTTCGAACTGTCGTATGTTCAGATACTCCAGTTCTCAATGTCACCATCTACACCCCTAACGCAAACCAAAAACGCAAACTACTCCGCTGGAGGCTGTGATTCCATCTCCTGACCAACTCCAAGTTTTTAACACTATTGATCATCAGAATGATACCCCAGACGACGTCACTATCCCAGTAGGCAATATGACAACCTTTCAGTCCCCAGTTGTAGCTCCCCTGTCTTTGGAACCTTCTATCATGGGAGAGAGGAAGTTTCTTCAAACACCGCCTGCCCTAGAACTTATCACCGATAATACATGTGGAAATACTTCTATTGCTTCACTACCATCTCATCAGACCCAGAAAGATGTTAATATTACTTAGGCTCATGGCGATCATGACGTGCAACGACTTACACTTGTCCGACCATCATGACGTGCAACGACCCACATCGAATGAGGAATGACAGTTCTATAAATCCAGGAGGAAGAAGAAGAATGAAGATCTGCTTGAGCTCAAGAATTTGATAGATGATACTTTGGTTTCTACTGGCAATGATACTCACCTTACTAATTTGTTAGCCGACTCACTTCCGAGAACTAGAGGCCCAAGTGAAACGTCACTAGCACTTTTGTGCCCTTTTATGTTTTTTTGTTTTTTACCCTTATGTATTTTTGTTTTACCTGGATTTTGTATGTGTTGTATTGTATGAGTTGGGCTATCTTTTCCGTATTAGGATATTTGCCCTCAGGGTTTATATATATATATATATATATATATATTTATATGTATGCGAAACTGTGGCCAGTTTTAAGGTGGCCTAGGCATCCTCTGTCACGGGTTTTAATTCCCCCGGGTCGAATTAACACATATGGGGAACCAGTATTTAGGAGACTGTTTAGTCCATCCTAAATATCTATTCCTTTTGAAAAATAACACACACACACACACACACACACATATATATATATATATATAT
>JXCR01140686.1:0-17642 GCA_002079205.1 Phalaenopsis hybrid cultivar | reverse complement strand
TATATATATATAATGCTATGTCGTCGTCCCGCCGCTCTGCTAGGGTTCCGCCCCATGGCGAACCCTAGCGTTTCGATCGTCACTGCTGCCTCGATCTCCACTCTCACGCGTCCGTGCTTTGGCGTTGTCGATTGCGACAGAGAAGACACGACCTGCTGCGTCGTCCCACAACGCAGCTCGCCAAAGTTCGCGGGCCTCCACTGACGCTCGCTCGCCTGCGCTCGTCTCCTCTGCGATCGTCGTTCCTTCGCGCCCAACAATGCAAGACTTTCCTCCTTCGCGCCTTGCGACGAAACCGCGACGTGCGCTGCTTGTGCCGATTGATAGAAATGGCATCAGGGCGTTCCTACATTGCCGCCCTCGCCAGTGATAACCCCGTCTCCGCCCCTCTTTCCAATATGTTTCCGCAACGATACCATGACAAGTTTGCTCTTGGCATTGAAACCAGATTTCTCAAAAAAGCTTTCCCGTAAAAACGATAAACCTGCAATCTTTCTCTTCGAGGCAAAGATCTCCACCTTAGCTGCGCCCTGTCGACTGCTCTTAGTAGGTAAGTTTCTTTATGAAAATCCTAAACTTGAACTAATTCGAAAGGAATTTGAGCAAATGACACTGAAAGGGGGTTGGAAGATCGGTAAATTGGATGATCGCCACATTCTTATTCAATTATCAAATGATGAAAACTACACCCATTTGTTTGCGAGAGGACTTCTTCGAATAAAAAACCAGGTGATGGATGTTTTAAAATGGATGGTGGATTTTGACTCTTGTACTGAACCTCCTACCATTCCTGTTTGGCTACGCTTCCCAGGTTTGAAGATCCACCTTTTTGATGGTATACAGTAAACCCCTCAAAACTGACACGCCTACAGTGTATCTAACTCGGCATTCAGAAGCCAGAATTTTGATAGAAAAAGATATTAATTTAATTATATCGGGAGAAATATGGATTGAGACATAATATCAGAGTTTTTAGCAGCAAGCAGAACTTGAACGGATACCACTTNCCCTTATTAGAGAAATCAGGAGCTAAGTCAGGTGACACCTGTTCAATTATACCCTCGGCAAGGGTCGTAGGGTTAGAAGGGTGGTGAGACACAGCTGGATCAGCCTGAACAACCACAACTTTAGGCACTTGCAGTTGTTTCCTCCCATCCCCTTTCCTCAGATAAGGATTCAATTTGAAACATTGATCCTGATCATGCCCAAACATTTGACAGTGTGTACAATAGGAGGGGTGTTGTTCTAATAATACCTGTTGCCAGTAACCAATATGCTCCGATCCAATCCAAACCTCATCAGGGGGACATAATGTAACATCCCGTTCAATTAAAACTCTAGCCATAGAGGGTCTTGTGAGATTATAAGTGGGAGCATCTAATTTTAGAGGTCTCACGAACATAGCCGCTAGAGAGAACAATTTCATGATTTAAGAGATGAACTTTCAAATAGGGGAATCTAATCCAGACTGGAATAACGGGAGCCTCAGCTTTAGGATCCAAATTTGCCGACCATTTTAACACCTTCATATTGCGGTTCTCAAACCAGACCATACGTTTCACAAACTGACACGTATAGTCCTCTTCATTCGCCAGTTGAATCAAAACGTGTCTTCAATCCAGAGGACCAATCTTCCAATATCCCGTAACCTTATCAACTAAAAATGTTTTCGAAGCAACTCCAACTTTGGAATCCCATAGATAAACTTTGCTACCAGATGAAGACGGTAGGAAGAGGCGAGTTCGTCGTTCTCGACATCAGAAAGGAAGAGAGCAAGCTTTTTCCTTTTCCAGTCGGGACGTCGAACAAAAGAAGTTACGGAATCAAGCTCAAGATTATTTTAGAAAGCAGAAAGGAAGTTTAGAATACCATCATCGGTGACGCTAGCATAAGAACGAGGCTTTTTACCGGTCTCACCACAGCCACCGGCCGTCACACCAGGGTACAAGCGCGCCATGATGAATGATCACTCACGTCGCCATAGAATCGCTAACACAAGTAGAGACGGAGACGGAAACATGNTGCATTCCACAAACTATTGAAACACCGGTTGACACGATGCCACCTCCCCCTCCCACTACCAGAGACAATACTCTCTCTGTTCTTCCGACTGATATATTGGCAGATGGTTTATTTGGGTCCGATAATCAGGATAGTATTGAAGCTCCACTTCCCCAGGATGCTTCAAGTGTTAAAGAGACATGCTCACCATCTCTTAAGAATCAAAATGTTGTTACTACTAGTCAGGAGCTGGGGGCTCATTCTCTCTTATATGCCCAACAATCTGTTGGCCACACCGATCAGATGATCCAGTCCTCAGATGAGGAATGACAGGTTTACACATCTAGAAAAAAAAAGAAGAATGGAGGCACACCTCAGCTTGGGAACTTAATGGATGATACTCTAGTAACTTCGGGTAATGGAACGACACTCAACAATTTTTTAGTTGTCTCCGGTCCTAAAACCAGAGGCAGAGACAAGACCAAGCTGGCTCGTGCCTAGCAGCTTATTTATAACAAGTTTTATTTTTTTTGTGTTTTATCTATGTTTCATCCTTTTAGGATACTAGTGTCTGATGTATCGTATTCGTAGGGCACATTTTTTTGAGTCCTCTCATACAACCTTTATGTATCTTTTCAATTTCAATAAAATTAACCCTTGGGCGTTTATAATATATATATATATATATATATATATATATATATATTTCATGCTTGCATTCTTAATAAATGGGTAGTCACCTATACCATCACGACATTCCTTATAACTTAGGGGAAGACAATCGCCGTCTTAGGAAGAAACAAGTTATCATTGTAAGATGTTTTGACATATACTTTATGATGATCAGAAAGAATTTTTAGGATGACCATAAAGAAATTGTGCTGATGCATCTTGGTAGGTGGCTGTTTCTTCCTACCTTGCAAGTCCTCGTTTGTGGTTTTCCTGAACAATGGACTCTCAACGAGGATCTAAGAACACATAATTTACTCTGATAGTAAAAGTAACCATCGGCTCTGTGGTACTGCCCGGTGGTCTTCTCCTAACACTTCTCCCAGTTTTTCTCGAAATCCTCATTCGTCTTGTAAATTTCTTTTACTATCTCAATGCCCATGATGCCAGCATGCATTATAGCGATTAACAAATGTTAGTGGCTCAACACATCGACTACATGGTTGTGACTCCTTGCCTTGTGCTTAGGCACAAATTGGAACGACGCTAAGAACTCCACCCAAGCCGGCTCTTCAATTTACTCTGATTGTTCAAGAATTTCAAGACTTTGTGATCTGTGAACAACCTAAACTTACTTGTAGGCACGTAGTGATTTCAGTGCTCAAGATCTCTCACAATAACATAAAATTTCTTGTTTTACATAAGTAATTTCTCCTGGAATCATTCAATTTTTTCCTGAAAAAAGTGGTGGGGTGACATCCCTGGCTCAGCACTGCTCTTATCCGCTTACTAGATGCATCACACCACATCGAATAGTTGGTTGAAATTTGGTAGTGCTAAGACTGGTGTTTGTGTCATTTTATCTTAAGCGCATTTTAAACTATTATGAGTTGCCTCTGGCTACTGGAATTTCTCCCTTCAAAAGATCCGTTGAAGGAGCGATGATGGTACTGAAGCTCTTGAAGAATGGCTTGTAGAACGATGCTAGTCCTAGAAACCGCCTTAGCTTAGTGAACGACTGTTGTGTGGCCTAGCTAACAATGTCCTCATTTTTTGTCGGATCTATCTGAATGTCTGCACCAAACATGATAGAACCCAAAAAGCATACCTAGTCTATCAAGAAGTGCACTTTGGATTGACATATATTTTCTTTACGTGCAGTACCTTGAACACTGCTTTCAGGTGTTGTAAATGTTCCTTAGATCTACTGTACACTAAAATGTTCTCAAAGTAAACCACCACAAATTTTCCAATGTCAGCCTGAAATATCTAATTCATCAACCTCATAAAAGTTTTGGGCACGTTTGATAAGCTAAAGGGAGTAACGATCCATCTGTATAAACCATCTCGTGTTTTGAAAGCAGTGTTCCACTTGTCTTATGGCCTCATCCAAATCAAGTGATAGATACCGCATAAGTCGATCTTAGAAAAATGGTGGCTCCGTGTAACTAATCCAAGGGATCTTGTAGGCAAGGTATCAGAAACTGTTACTTGATGGTATCTTATTGATGACTCTTCTGTCATTGCACATTTGCTACAAACCTTCCTTCATGGATAACATTAGGGTGGGGACAACATGCAGATTGATACTCTCTTTGACTAACCTTCTCGCGACGAGATCCTATATTTGTCATTGCAACTCCTCATGCTCAGCAGGTTTCAATTTGTAGGTTGGTTGATTCTGCAACACAGATCCTGGTATGAGATTTTTGATGTGTTGAATGTCCCTCAGTGGTGATAGTCTCACCGGTAGACCGTTTGTCACCACATCTTGGAAATTCCATAGTAGTGGCTATGGTGGTGCTGGCATCTCACTTTCCTCCTCAGTTCCCTTTAGTAGGAATAATGCCAGTGCCACTAGAGCATCCCAAACTGAATGCATTAAGGTGGCCCGTGGGCTAACACATCCTCTTTGTCGCCCACACCTTTCCCATCCCTTTTAAAAGAGTAAGTATTCTTAAAACCGTTATGCTGAGTCTTGTGGTTGAACTGTCATTGCCTCAAAAGAATATGACCTGCATCCTTCGGAACCACATCATACTAGACTTGCTCTTTCAATCGATCCTCAATTGAAATTTAGACTAGGAACTGTTGATCCAGACATATTTTGTTTCCCTTCTTCAACTAAGGGAGTCGGACTGGGGATGTTTCTCTGTGTTCACCGTCAATTTTTTCACCATCTGCATGGACACGACATTTTCACAACTATCAATCTTGATGGTCAAACTGCGAACCGTTTCTTTACTGTAAACTTGATGCGAAAGATATAATGCCTGAATAATGATTGATTTTGCTCTGACTTTGACTGCAGATTTCTCCTTATAGCTAGCAATTCTTCCTCGTCTCCCTGAAGCTAAAGCTCTTCTTCAGGACTATCCTTTGACTCCTCGTCCTCCGCCTCCTCGACGACACCCTGGTTTGTAAATGTGATAACTCGGCTCATGGGACAGCTAAAGTTTGTGTCTGTAGTCAAGGCACCTGTAACACCTCCTGGTAGGTACGGTACTAGAAGAGCTATCCTTATATGGCATCTTTCCCCTCTAATATGTCATATCATTCCCTTGTCATCTTTCTAACTCCTCTCAAGGTACCTTTTTCGGTCGCGGTAGACATATGTGACTACCTGATTGATGGCTGCTGCTTGAATTAAAATTGTTGACAACTATATTTTTGTTGTCTTTTTACGTTCAAGGCTAAAGTTTAAACATCCCTCAACAACCAATTTGGTCGTAATTGCACAACATTGCTAATAATGTGCTTTAAATCCCATAGGTACAATATTATAATGTGTTCCTTTGGCTCTATCAATTCGCATTTGATCTATAACTGGTTGAACTGTTTTGTAAACTCCTCCACTTAAAGGCCTCTCTACTACATGTGGTGGAGTTTAAAAAATATGTTATGACGGTAATGAGGTGGAAGGTATTTCCTCTGCATTGCTTTTATTTTTCTCTATTTGGTAATCTTATCACTGTCTTCTCTTTTCCTGTTTTTGTAAATTCTCCCACCACAAAAGAACTCTCTTTTTCAATTTGATAACTGCTAATTTCACTCACTTATCCTTTGACATCTCATATATTCGAATATTCGCTCAACATATTGCAGTTAGTCAATAAATTCAATTGGATCCATACCTCAATTGAACTGCTGAAGTCCATTTGTCCTCCATATGTGTGCTCCTCTTTTGGCCTCCTTTGATATTGAATTCCAAAGTGGCTTGACCGGTATTTCTTGTCACCGAAGTCTTCCCTGTGGAACAATTCTGATGCTCGTTCCTATCTCTCCGTCGACTCTCCAGATTACAGTCGAGGGTGATCTCTCGCTAGGTTCCATCATCAATTTCCACGAGTCTTTGTTGAAGACAACATATATCCCTCTGTATCTTGTCCCGGGTAGTTTCCAATCATTTATCTCCGTGGTGACATGATTATGGTTTTGGTTTGGAAGGAGTCGTTAAGGATAAACAAGAAAAAATTTGGTGGAGGGTTAAAATGGATGTTATGAAACTCTAGGATTGGATAAAATTAGGCTAGCTCTCATACCAAATAATACTATAGTCCAAAAAGACAATCAAATGTGAATATTATTCCTGAAATTATAAACGAAAGCACAACAAAGGTTTGCAAACTAGAAATGATAAAATACAAAAGAAAACGAGACCCTGTGGTGAGGAAGGCGGTGATGAACCCTGGCTGAATTGAGGGGGTGGTGGAGAATGGAGTGGTTGTGGTTGCAGTTGAGTGAAGGAAGCAGAGGATGTGGTGACAATCAGGTGCATGAAGGGGTTGCGGTAGCGGATGAGGTTGATGGTGTGGTTGGTAGTAATAGGGAGGGGCTAGGCAAGAGTGATGACAGTGGCTTGGGCGCGAGAAGATTGGCGGTAATGGGTGTACGTGGGGTGAAAGCTGGCGGCTACTGAGGTTAGGAGGGATCAATGACACTCAATCGTTGTTGGTGGGTTGGTGGCCTCAAATAAGGGGGCGTCCAAATCCAAGCTTCTTGTTGTATGGTTGTTGGGTGATCCGACAATATAAATCGGTAGGGAAGAGGTGCAAGGGGCGGGCAACGAGCTGGAGGGGGAAAAGACGACGACGAATCGCGGAGATAACCACCACCTCGGAGCAAGTTACTGTCGGAACACCAGCTGTCCTTGTATACAACCCTTAGCAAGGGGAAAAGTGCATGATGGCTAGAAATCTGAAATCAGAGAAGCAAAAGCTTCTTTCCCAAAAATTGATTTCCCATTCTTCAACAGAAGATCATTACTATAGCCAAAGAGATAGGATACTGAGTTTCTGATTACTTTGACTCCTCCTAAGAGGAAGAGGAGAAAAGAAAGAATTAAGAAAGCTAGATATGCTCACGATCCTTGCTACGAATTTATTTTTCATTCAATTACTTAGCTACAGCTCTAACTACCATACTGACAAGGCTAGCACGAGTATAGCTCTGAGATCACATTCATCCAGACCAAAGAATACCTGCCAGAGATTGAGCTCGACTCGAGAGATGGTGACATAAGGGTTGCAATAAAGTACTCGGTGGGTAAGTCTCTTGATATTGAGTTGACCCCGTTCCAAGCAAACATCAAAGCAATTAATCCATTGCAAGTGTAGGTAAGAATGAAGGAATTGAATCCAAATACAGCCTGTTACCTGTTGCCAATCTGATACCAATTCATAGGCAAAGAATAGAACATGAAATCGTTGCCGAGGGAGTGTCGTTGGGCGCCATAGATGAAGAAACATGAAAATCCAAGATTTGGGATTCCATTGTTGTTATTTCAGGAGCAAGCATCCAAGCAACGGTCAAGCGCATGGCTTATGACTTATAAAGAAGTTATAGTCTGCAAGTGAAAGAGATTATTATCAAGGTTCTCTTTCTGGGTACATCAGTCGTTGGGCAAGCGTGAACCTGCTTTGCCTCAGATTCCCCATTTCCTTCTATTTTCTATTAGTATGATGTAGGCACATCCATCGCCCATTCGGTCCATCCCATTCTTTTGGCTTCAGTTGATCTGCCTGCCACAAATAAAGGACTATTTTTGATTCCCTGACCACAACAACAAGCCAATCAAACCCTTCTTTCCTTACTCGCTCCTACTATCTAAAAAAGACAAAACCACCCTTGCCTATGAGACAAGAGGGTAAAAACTCATCATAAGGATTGGGCTGGGGAATTGAACAAAAACTCATCTCTTTGAAAGAAAGTTTCATAGCTCGTTCAGAAGCAGAGTTTCACACTATGACTCATAAAAGAACAAGATCAAAACATTTTAATTATGAGTAGTTGAGGTGCTTTTAAAGGTAGAAGTCCTTGTTCTCACCCACACCCATGTTTTGCGGCAAGGAAATAGCTTTTATTTTCCCATAACTCAGTTTGGAATGAAAGTCAAACTTCCCCTCCTCTTCTCCTATCCTTTCCCTCCTCTTGTCTAGTCTTGTCCTACCTCTCCATCCCCCGAGCTTGAGGTTCCCCCTCTTATTGCCACCAAGTTGGATCGCCGTTGGGGGCCGGAGTCCGATTCACAGCTCTCTCGCTCGAAAAATATGATAAATGTTGTGTTTGTGATTGGAAAATGATAGGCCTAAACTCAGTAAACAAATAAGCTGAACTTAGAAATTGGGATCACACCAATTTCTCTCTATTTAGTCTTCCTGAGACGAATGTCAAAAGTAAGGTGTGTATTCGAGGTAAATGAAATTATTGTTTTTTCCTTCAGAAGTGATAATATAAAAAATATCAGACATTTCTTACTCATCATTCGCATCTAGATCATCATTTTCCATTGCAATGATTGATTCATTTAAATTGGTTTTCAAAGTGGATAGTTATGGTATGAGCGGAGTCCCTCAAGGAAATTTTATGAATTGCTTCACTCCTTTCCTTAATGTATGTCTGCTTAATGAAGATTAAACAAAATCATCACGATAGGATCAAAATGTTCCAAGTCAAAGCAGTCTCCTCCTCGCCAAAAATGACCGGTCTTCTCTTATCTTACAAAGATGATAGAACTTCATCTCGTCATCTATATGTGAAATGAGAAAACAGAACTAACACTTCTCTCAAATGAAAAGATCTGACATCCATTCCGTCTCCTACCGGGTCTATACCATTTTTATTTTAGCCATGGGCAATTTTGAAAAAGATGGTTCACTTCTTCTGATTCTGCATTTGTTTCGTTACTTCATGCCTCCACTAACATATATCTCTTTGTTTCTTTCTCAAGAGAGAAAATTTCATCCTATAACTAGACTAAGTTCCTTCTAGCCCTTAAAAAAAGGAAGTCATCTTTAGAAACTCTTGCTTATGGGATTTGGTTCCCTGTGGACAAGGAGCTGTGTCATGATTTGTATTGCGATAAGACTGGATTGTTCCTGCATTCTTTGGCTTTGGGCTGTTTCTCAAGTGTGCAGAAGTAGATTCTTCGACATTCGAGCAGCATCGAACCAACACAATTCACCTTGATATTCCTTGGGCGAGGATCTGGAGGCGGTAAAGCAAAGCGTGCTTTCAAAGTCTATAAGGGATATGTGATTGAATCCAGGCTAGCATGCCCTAGTTTGAGTCTGCTGCATTTAATGCTATTGTCACAGAATAGGCTGCTCATTCAGAGGGTGTTTGGAGGAATGCGATCTTTCAAAGAAGAGGTTTGAGGACTGTTGACTTCCATGAAGAGGAAGTTAGGCTGCTTCGTTCTCATTTCCCACCCATTAGAAATCTGGCCGGTCCAACTTCCCTGTGGACACCCAGGCTGAATCCATCGGTTCAGCCAGCCCCTCGTTCTGTGTTATTTTATTACATTCAACTAACTTATAGCTGCTTTTTTACTGCTTAATACTTAGATCCATACAAGTAGCCTTATTTGAAATTTTGTAAAATCTCTTTATTTATTTATTTATCTTTGTTATTTTTTCGTTGATCGCTCTTAAAGCAGCTATTTTAACCACCTTACATTAAGCCTTGGAATTATATCCTCATCTGTACCCTCATTTTTTTATATAATAGGTTCAAGATTCTTCACACCTAAGATTCACTTCATTATTTGATTACATTGATAGATAATTTATTAATCTAGCGCCCACTAAAAATATGAGCATCAACCTTTTCCTGTTATTATTCTCATCTTTTACTGTCTTTGGAAACAACAAAATATTTAGAATTTATATGAAACATTTAGGTCAAGCACATATCTACAGCCGCAACTGATGAGGACAGTTGGTGCTGGGAGCGGAACATTATTAACTTGGATGTTGGCACACAGGATGTTAAAGATGTTGTTTTTGTTCAGAAAGGTTACTGGGTTAGAATTGTTTCTACTCATGATACAGAAGCACAGATCGAGCAACCTGATTCATCCCGTATCGATTTGTTGATAAAGGTTAGCCTTTCTGTTGATCCTCAGTAATTATTTGATTAATAAAAAAAAAAGAGCTTTAAGAACTAGCTTTGTCTTTATGCTAGACATAATTTTTCTATAAAAATCATCTGAAGTTTCCTGGGCTTTTTTTGCAGAAAGGTTCTCAAAAAATTTGTTTGCAGAATCCCGGGGAGCATGAGCTTCACTTTCTTAATAGCTGCATTTTCTTTGGGAGCCCATCTCTGAAATTTAATACAATGAATTTGACGGTACATTAAGTTTCTTTCCATTTCCGTTTATTTTAGCTGATGAAATACACATGATGAGTTAAAATCTTGTGTACTC
The DNA here is from genome assembly GCA_002079205.1 of Phalaenopsis hybrid cultivar. NCBI lineage: Eukaryota > Viridiplantae > Streptophyta > Magnoliopsida > Asparagales > Orchidaceae > Phalaenopsis > Phalaenopsis hybrid cultivar. The sequence goes on along the minus strand of JXCR01140686.1, from coordinate 7,267 downwards.
ATAGGTTTGTGTTTAATGTTACAGCTGATTTATGTTAATGGAGATAAGTACCTTCTTAGAGGAGAAATCCACATCGACTCCAACTTACTTCAAGGGATCGAAGATCCATCTAAACACCTTTTGGTTGACATTTTTAATAAAGATGATGCTTTTATTGATACAGCTCATGTTCGGCATGTTTTGACTGAGGGAGACCTTGAAGGCACACTGGTATTTGAGTACTCGTTTTGGTTGAATCTTGGTGAGGAAACCATCTTCGTTCCTCAGTACTCAAGGTAAAATGTCTGTCATTTTATATAATGGAAATTTACATACCTAGCACACAATTCTTATTTATTTACATATCTCACATCCAAACTTACATATATACATAGATATCATTTTTGTGTTTTAGAACTTATGAATGAAAATATGTATTTCACTTATAAAAAGTGGTAATAGTGTTATTTTTGATGTGATATTAAAGATTTGAGTGCTAAGTTTGTAAATTTGTAAGTATAGGTGTGATATGTAAATCCATAAGAATTATGTGTAAATGCCCCTTTATATAATTTTGTGACTATCTTTTCTACCTGTACCAGGGCAACTGTTCCTTTTTCACATTTGAGATTCTGCAATAACATAGGCTAGACTAGAGAGATTTTGTAGTAGCTCCTTTTACCATTTTCATGTTGGCTTTTCTCTTGTTTCTAATGGCTGCAAAAGTGATGGCAGGACGCCTAAGCAAAAAATCTGGCATTAATGTGAAACAAGCGCAGTAGCATTTTAATAATTGTCATAAAAAATTTTCCCAAACACCTGAATTTTGTTTTTTCTCTGCGTTTAACAATTTTAAAATTATGATTTTTTCCTAGTAACAAAGTATGATAACTAATTCTATTCCTTCTAAACCTTTATATTCTACATAAAAAATCTTACCATGGAGTTTGGACTCTATGGTGATGGATCTGTAGGCATCAACCAATTTAGTTGGCACAGGTTTTGTATGGCAACTTGTGTGATATAATTTTGTCCGCCTTGCCCATTTTTGTTGGTCATGCCTGTGACTTGCATCCGGTCATTAGCATGACAATGTCTCATCTCTTATTGAATTTATAGCAGATTATATTTTTTGTCAAACTAAAAAAAAGGGTGTTACCTGTTTGTGAAACTCTTACTAATGTAGGATCTGAGGGGTTGTTGTATGTAGTCTTACCCTTACAAAGTAGCAGAGATGTTATTTCCATAACTCAAATGTGACTGCCAGGTTGTAATGGTGGAAAGTAGCCCCTGCTCCATGCCTCCTATCAAATCATCCTTAGTTTCAAATTATTATATTTTTTTATTTACATATTACAAAAATTCGAGTAATAAATTGGACAGTAGTATTAGGAAGATCAATAATTGTAATGGTATCGAATTTCTGTGGACTTCATGCATTTTGAAATTAAAGTGATGATATCAATTGGCAATCCCATTAGATAATGATTGCATTAGAGATCACAGCAAGTGATTTGGGATATGTGTTTAGTTAAAAGTTGGAGAAATTAGTTAAGAGTCTAGTATTCGGTTTTGAACTGCTTTGTTTCCTTGAAACTTCTCATTATCAAAATCAGAATACTTGTTATTTTGTATGGTCTGTCTCTCTCTCTGNTACCATTTTCATGTTGGCTTTTCTGTTGTTTCTAATGGCTGCAAAAGTGATGGCAGGACGCCTAAGCAAAAAATCTGGCATTAATGTGAAACAAGCGCAGTAGCATTTTAATAATTGTCATAAAAAATTTTCCCAAACACCTGAATTTTGTTTTTTCTCTGCTTTTAACAATTTTAAAATTATGATTTTTTCCTAGTAACAAAGTATGATAACTAATTCTATTCCTTCTAAACCTTTATATTCTACATAAAAAATCTTACCATGGAGTTTGGACTCTATGGTGATGGATCTGTAGGCATCAACCAATTTAGTTGGCACTGGTTTTGTATGGCAACTTGTGTGATATAATTTTGTCCGCCTTGCCTATTTTTGTTGGTCATGCCTGTGACTTGCATCCGGTCACTAGCATGACAATGTCTCATCTCTTATTGATTTTATAGCAGACTATTTTTTTTGTCAAACTAAAAAAAAGCGTGTTACCTGNATAAAAAATCTTACCATGGAGTTTGGACTCTATGGTGATGGATCTGTAGGCATCAACCAATTTAGTTGGCACAGGTTTTGTATGGCAACTTGTGTGATATAATTTTGTCCGCCTTGCCCATTTTTGTTGGTCATGCCTGTGACTTGCATCCGGTCATTAGCATGACAATGTCTCATCTCTTATTGAATTTATAGCAGATTATATTTTTTGTCAAACTAAAAAAAAGGGTGTTACCTGTTTGTGAAACTCTTACTAATGTAGGATCTGAGGGGTTGTTGTATGTAATCTTACCCTTACAAAGTAGCAGAGATGTTATTTCCATAACTCAAATGTGACTGCCAGGTTGTAATGGTGGAAAGTAGCCCCTGCTCCATGCCTCCTATCAAATCATCCTTAGTTTCAAATTATTATATTTTTTTATTTACATATTACAAAAATTCGAGTAATAAATTGGACAGTAGTATTAGGAAGATCAATAATTGTAATGGTATCGAATTTCTGTGGACTTCATGCATTTTGAAATTAAAGTGATGATATCAATTGGCAATCCCATTAGATAATGATTGCATTAGAGATCACAGCAAGTGATTTGGGATATGTGTTTAGTTAAAAGTTCTTAGAGAAATTAGTTAAGAGTCTAGTATTCGGTTTTGAACTGCTTTGTTTCCTTGAAACTTCTCATTTTCAAAATCAGAATACTTGTTATTTTGTATGGTCTGTCTCTCTCTCTCTATCTCCTTTGAAAGTGTTAGGCTAGGTGAAAGGTTGATCAACCTAAATCTAAGTTTATGACCTGAGTACTTGAAACCGTTTAAATTTTACAAAATTTATTCATTACAGTTGATTTTTTTTTTCCTTGGCGGTGAGAGTAGAAATGATGGCAATGTTGGTGCGCATGCCAGGAGCAATCTTACGAAGGTGGTGGGCGTGAACATTGAAGGAAATAAGAGGAGTATGCCAGTGTTGGACAGGGATGTAGTGTAGATGTCAAGCATCAAAAGCGGGCCACAAGAAAAAGCGGAGCATTGGAAATGAGGGAGTTTTGCACTGACATGCTTGAGTATGAAATGTTTCGGCGATGTTGGTGTGGCTTGAGTACTGGGATGGAGTAAGGTATTAGCCATCTGAGAGGTATGAATGTAGTGAAGGTGATGAGGAGAGGGTTGATGGCAGGATTCGACACAAAAAGTGGAGGCATAGAACATTGATGAGTTCACAAATTAGAAATGGGATGTGTATTGTAAAGAAACAATTGTGGAAGGTAGAGGAGGGATTTGAAGAGGCTTTTATTTGAATTTGGTTTTGGCTCTTCGGGTCTGACTCATTGATTAAAAGTTGAAGGATTTCATAAATCTAATTCAATCAGGATGAGTTTCTTTGGATTAGACTTTAGTTTGGGTTATGATTTGGTGTATCTTAATCAGGTCAGGTAATCATATTGGGTTTTAGAGAAGTCTTCAAACTTGAATTAAATATGTTTTTAACTGAGCATGGTTGTCTTTAGTCGGGCTAATATCAGACCTATGTATTGGCTTAACCATTATGTATTGATATTTGCGTGGCATTAAAGCATAGAAGAAGTAACGCTGGCCTCTCTTTTTTTTCTTTCCAAGACCAATTTTTCTCCCCTATTCATTTGGTTTATATGAAAAGATAACTACTAGCATCTAGTGACAAGAAATTCCACTTACGGATACCATGGCTAGCTGCGTGTAACAGTTCTCCTGCAAATTACAGCTTCTAGCATTATCCAGTTAGACAGTGTTTCATTGCTACGGGGGCTCTCAAGTGTTTGCATTTTGATTTTTAGGTATTTATTAGGAGGAATAACCTGACCACGTGCCATTGGCCTCCTGTTTATACAAGTAAGTTGTTGGAGAACGTTTCATTAAAATGCTTTTCATTTTATGTTAATATGCCTTCATTAATACATTGATAATTGATTAGGATTCTAGAGATAATGACTAAACCAGAGGTGAATAGGGTTTGAGGATACATAAATACTCAACATTAGTTAATGGAAAACGGGGTTTCAGAAATCTATCCCTAAATTATTGCGAAAAGAATAACACTCGTTGATGATGATTCTGGAGATCCGTGACTTTAACAAGGGCCCATTCTGCATCACTTTTTTTATTTATTTTATTTCTTTTGTTTTTGATAATATGTTTGGTTATTATAATTTATAATTTATTTTATTTTTTATTAAAAAAATTATTCAACCTTTTTTTTAAAATACTTAGAAACCTAAATGTTGTTTTGGGCGATTATAGAAACAACTAGCTCAAGCAAACATCTTTTAATTTTAATCAATACATAAACAAAACAAATTAAAACAAAAAAATGGAAAACAAAATATGGAAACAAAAGGGATCCCACATAGCTCCTAAATTTCATGTAATATTTTATCTCATTTGATAAATAATTTCGGCTGATTTTAGCTTGTTATTCACTCTTTGTAATTTAATGTTTGAGGTAAATGTCTTTTTGAAGATTTTCATCGTAACCATGCGCTACATTCTTCTGGATTTCTTAGATAATAACAAATTTTGGATTTTCAACTAGGCCTATTGATTGTGTGATCTGCATATTTATTGATGCACATAAATTGTAGTTTAGAAGCAGCTTATCTTTCTTTTTTTTTTTTGGATGTAGCAGTGCTATTAATGGGAAGAAGATCCTGTTTTATCCAAGAAAGCGCCATGTATGTATATGCATGATATATTAATGCTGCAACGGTCTTTTTGCATTGAAAATCTTTTCTAACTCTACTGATTGACAGGTATCAGTTACAAATGATGGTTGCCAGGCTGCTATTCCCATAATTGTTGGTCGAATGGGGATGTATGTTGAAGGGTCAGTCTCTCCACCCCTTGATGGTGTCAACATAAGAATTATAGCAGCTGGTGAGAGCATCCATTCTCCTTTACGAACTGGTGATTTGGCTCTGGTTACAGAGACAGGAGCTGATGGATCTTTTTCTGCTGGACCTTTGTTTGATGATATAAGTTACACTGTTGAAGCTTCAAAGGTTTGTATCTCTTAGGTTATAAACCTATGCATATATTTATTCTAATGTTGCCCATATTTGGAATTGTTGCATTTCCTAAATGGACTCGTTCCACATTGATCAGGATTGCAATCTGCTTGTTCTGTCATTCCATTTATATTTAACAGGGTCCTTCTGATTTTCCGCTTTAATTTCAAGGAACTACTAGGAAGTTGCAGGCATGAATGCTCTTATTTTAATCAAAAAGGAAAATATCTTGATAGCGTGTTTGATAGTGTTAGTTTATTCTGTTACAGAAGGCTAATTTGTATCCTGATATTAGTTTTTTGGATAGTGTACTTAATAATTTAACTTTTTAACTTTTGTGAATGGCACTTTGTATCTGTAAAATAAATGAGGAGAATTTATAACTGATTTTAGGGCCAAGATACCTCATCTCCGCTCTATTATTTGATTTTTTTTCTTTTGCAATAACAAAATGGGAGGTTGATGTTGATCTTATGCTCTTTTGTTTTCTGTTGTTGCAGCCTGGATACCATGTTAAACAAGTTGGGCCCAATTCATTTACTTGTCAGAAACTTGGGAAAATTGTGGTGAACGTTCATGATAGCGGAGAGACTCTAGGGTTATTCCCTTCTTTTCTGTTGTCTTTGAGTGGTGAAGATGGATACAGGAACAACTCAGTGAGTGGTGCTGGAGGAACCTTCACCTTTGAGAATTTATTTTCTGGAAGTTTTTATCTTCGTCCTGTGCTTAAGGTTGGTCTTACAACATGTATTAAGTAGTTGTAGCTTAACTGTGCTTGCTGAATATTTGTTTTGCATAGACTTTGTCAACCTTAGTTTGAGATGTCATTGTATGCTAATGTAGAGGTACCTATAATCATTTCCTATTTTTTCGCTATTAATGATGCCCACTCATGTTCCATATATCAAACCCATTCAACATGATAAATGTGTGTTGATGCATTTGAAATATAATAAAATCTATTTAAACATTGCAATAAAATTTATTTCAAAATGTCAGAATTTCCTAAAATAAACCCCTGGCATTAAAATTGCTGTACGTGGGAAATAGAAATTTTATGCAAAATGACCATGAAAATAAAGTCAAAAGTGCATGAGAAATGAGAATTTATGACCAAAAACAGAAAGTAACCGGACATGTAAAGCTATAAACACAAATATCATTCTTGTGAATTATGTGTGGAGCACATTGATTGGCCTGCTGCGAGTGAGGCAGGGTCTATATGCCCACATAGGATTAATATGGGCTTTTCGATCATTGAATGACTAGAATCGTGCTTGTGATTTTAACTAAGTGAAATTTGATGGAACGGTTTAGATTGTGCCTGCGGTCTTAACTTGAGAGATTATAGTTTTCCATATAGCGTGATCACTATTATCCATTCCAAATCAAAGGAAATGATGTTCATGACTTCAACCCTGACTTCCAGCCAAGAACAAAGATTGTCTACATAAATCCCTTCGCTTTGGGGGTATCTAGTGGATCGTGAACTGACTTGATTGGTGAACATTTGTTTTGAATCTTGCTTTATCTGTTAGATTAAAGCCTTAGAAGAGGACTAGTCAGGGCTGATTGGATTCAGAATTTATTTTGGATCTATTTGGTTCAAGGTAGCCTTACAGGTCATGAATGAGTCATGAACCCAATTAAGGTAGATTTGAATTTGGGCTGATTTTAGTGTTTCAAGCAGAGCTCTTAGTGTTCCTTGGGCCACCCACGCTTACTTAAAACTTATTTTCTTGAAAGGGTCTTAAATTTGTTTCAAATAGACCTAACTATGTTTCTTAATGTTGGGTTGACCAAGGGTCATTGTGTTTTGATTTAAATATGGTTTTAAATGTTCTACAATGATATTAATATCATTAGAAACCGATTACTTGAAAGGCTGGTTTGATTTTGCTTGGTAGGGCTCATTGGTTTAATGTGGATCAACCAAGTCAAGCTGGGTTGAAGGAATGATTAAGATTTGATTGAAGCCACCATGTCAAATTTAGTAGATGTTCCTTTGCTAAGAATGTTTCGTATGGATTAGGATAGGCTAGAACTTGTTCTCAAAAGAAGTCAACTATTGCTCATGTAATTTTTTGTGATGTATGCTCAGAGTCTCATACAT
>JXCR01140685.1:256-14792 GCA_002079205.1 Phalaenopsis hybrid cultivar | reverse complement strand
TTTGAGGATCAGCTTTAGGTTCATATTGTTCATCTAATAAAATTCTGTGCATATAAATTGAAGGACTAATTCCTTTAATATTTACTAAAGTCCATCCAAAAGCTTTTTTATATCTTTTTAACATTTCTATTAATTATTGTTCTTTAATTTCAGTTAACTCAGAAGATACAATAACAGACAATGTAGATGAATCTCCTAAAAACACATATTTTAAGTGAGCAAGTAATACTTTCAATTCAAGTTCATGTGGTTTAATACTTGAAGGAATAAGATTTTTATTATCATTTTCCAACAAATCTAATGTTTCAAATTTGTCCTGAATATAATCTAAATGTTCTTCTTTTATTTCATTTTCATTTTCACTAAACTCTTCTTGCCTAAATTTTTCTACAAACTCTTTCTTAAATCGCTCATTAGTTAGATAATCAATGACTTCCATCCTAAAACATTCATTGTCTTTTTCTATTGCAGGATACTTCATAGCTTTTACAATATTAAATATTACCTCTTAATCATTAACTCCCATTATTAATTCTCCTTTTTTGCACATCTATCATAGCTCTCCCTGTTGCAAGAAATGGTCTCCCCAAAATAATAGGAATTTCTTTATCTTCCTCCATATCTAATACTGCAAAGTCTATAGGAAAAAAAAATTTATTCACTTTTACTAATACTTCTTCTATAACTCCTTTAGGATAAGTGATTGATTGATCAGCTAACTGAAGAGTTACAGTAGTAGTGGAAATCTATCCTAAATCTAAATGTTTAAAATTGATAGAGGCATAAGATTGATACTCGCTCCTAAATCACATAAGGCTTTTCCATAAAACTTTTCACCAATTGCCAAGGTATAGCAAAACTACCAAGACTTTTTAACTTTTCAGGAAGCTTTTTCTGGATACTAACCCTACACTCTTCACTGAGTGAAACACTCTCATGATTTGCAAACTTCTTTTTCTTATTTAATATATCTTTCATAAATTTTACATAACTTGACATTTGTTCTAAAGCCTCAATGAAAGGAATATGTATCGTTAACTTTTTAAGAAATTCTAAAAATTTTGTAAATTGTTTATCTTTATTCTTCTGCTTTAGTCATTAAGAAAATAGAGGTAATGATTTTTCTAAGGGAACTTGTGTTTGTTCATTTTACATCTCTTCCTTCTTCTCATCAACTTCAGTTTCTCTTTGAATTCTTATTTCAATTTATTTTCCACTTCCTAATTGAATTGCTTTAATTTGNTTTTAATCTTTTTAAAAAATAACTAAGACATCCACCAAAACCTTAAGGGCTTAGTAGTGACCAAGGCTCAATCAAAAATAATTAAATGAGGATTAGAAAAGTTAACATAATTAAAATTGAACATCTTTAAAACACTACAAGCCTAAATTAAAAATTTGACTAAATGTCTTTGATAACACTAACTTGCCTCTTCAAGGGTTTTCACCCACATAATTTACAAATTGAATCACAAATGATAATTACCCTACTCTTATGAATAATTAAAACATCAATGTTCACTAAGCATTAAAAGTGTTTTTAGGATGGATTTATTAAGAAACATAATAAGTTAAAATGAGCTTGAGGCTTTTCACCAGGCGGTGAGAGGGAAGCATGGACATACTTCTTCTTCCAGACCTATTGGATACCTCGGAGGTCTGCTAAACTTAATATGTTTTGCTTAACAAAAAAAAACATCCTTAATCAAATTAATAGAGACCCACCAAGATATGACCTAGGTTTAGGTAGGTCACTAAAACTTTACTTTCCTACTTCACACAAAATTCCCTTACATGCATTTTGAGTTTCAGGTGGTGGAACCAAAAGACTCGTCAGGTACGCCTTTACAGTTTACAGCGCCGTCTTTCTTGTACTTTCATACTGTACTTTTGATGTTAACACAAACTTGCATGCTAAATAACGATGTCTCCTTGTATGAAAACTAAAACTGTCAGGATAGCCACAAAACCAAAACCAAAACCAAAACTAAAATCAACCAAGATAAAATTCATCGCCACAACATTTAAAATATAAAACAACTCAAAATTTAATCACAAACATCACACAAAACAACAGCTGCAACTAAATTAAAACGTCTCTATTGGATGATCGGGAATCCCTCAGAGGAGGTAACCTACGTTTGCTAACGAGGCTTCTTAAGGTCTAAATGAAATTATGGAACTCATTAAGTTGAGTTTAGTAAATTTTGTTAGACAAAGTGATTCGAATAGAAAATAGTGGTGCCTGAATGAAAGAACCGTAGAATCCTAATCAGTGTCGCTCTAATCAACTTTAACATCCACCATTAAATTTAAAGAACTACAACCATGGGGCCCTCTGATTTGACATCATAAGTGGACACCTTAAAAAACTTAAACTCGTCACATGAATGAGCTTGGAGCTAGCATTGTAGGCAACACAGCCATCTTCAACTACAAAACCTATTTTCCCCAGCTAAACCATTTGTTAGAATTAAACAACCAAGCCATAGGATTTTGAGGTTGTCTGCTTATGCAACATAAATCCTCATTTCATCTTTAGGCCTTTGTACAACCATGTTGTATAATATAAGCCCTAACTCGTCTTAGGATTCTGAGGTTGTAGTTCGTCACGACCTAAATCCTCACATCTTCCAAGCTATTTATATGATCATCTCACATGAATGTAAGCCCTAACAAATAAAATTGGCAAGATAAAACACCAAATAAATCATAGGATAGCTTGGGAAGTCACCGAGGTTCTCCTCTGGATCTATGACATCCCCGAGTCCTTCCTCCTTTGGATTCTAAAGACAAAATGCTCTAAATTTGAGCCAATATCATTTCACACCTCTTTGTCTGATCTCATTGAAATGTTCTATCCTTTGACCTCCTTAAAGATAATATTTTTTTATTTTTATCGAGAGTTTTCTTAGGTGACTTCAGTTATCTAAGATGCCCTTATAGGGAGCTTGTCTGAATCCAGCTTAATATAAAACCTATTTAATTCTTCATATTAAATAGGGGAAATTATCGACAAATAAAATGGTTTCGTAGACTAAACAGACGTCATACATTTCTTAGTTTATTTGATAGAGCCTCACCTTCAAGTCTTGTGTTTATCCTTCGGGATAGATATAGGGTTTGAGGTACAGCGCTCTTTCATTTAAACTATGAAAAATATGGGGTCAATTTGATTTCATATTTTTTCAAAAAATTATATATAAATTATAATGTCCTTCCGAAGAGGGTGACAGGATTTCAATTCTAGTGACTGATGACTTCTTACGGGCAACTCCCCCAACCAAAATAGTGCCGACACCCCTGACCGTAGTCAGTGTGGTAATTTTTCAATAACTTAAACTTTTGCAGGATCTACTTCCATTCCATTTTCAAAAATTTTATGCCCAAGTACAATTCCTCCTGCAACCATAAATTGACATTTTTCCCAATTTAGTACTAGGTTGATTTTTTCACATAATTCCAGAACCTTTTCTAAATTATTTAAGTATAATTCAAATAAAGTCCTGAACATAGAGAAATCATCCATAAATGCTTCCATTCTATGTTCAATCAAATTACTAAATATTGACATCATACATCTTTGAAATGTTACAGGTGCATTGCATAGTCCAAAATACATTCTACGAAAAGCAAATGTTTCATAAGGGCTTGTAAATGTTGTCTTTTCTTGATCCTCAGGAGCAATTAGAATTTGATAATAACTGATATATCCATCTAAAAAATAGTAATATTTATTTCTAGTCAATCTATCCAACATTTGGTCTAGAAAGGGTAAAAAAAAGTGATCTTTCCTGGTGGCCAGGTTTAATTTTCTATAATCTATACAAATTCACCAACCAGTAACTTTTCTTATTGGAATTAATTCATTTTTTTCATTTACTTCAATAGTCACTCCTTTCCTTGGAACACAGTGAATTGGGCTTACCCAAGCGCTGTCTGAAATATGATATATAATTTCAGCATCTAACCATTTTAAAAATTCTTTTTTAACAACTTCTTTCATTATTATTTTTAATCTCTTTTGAGGATCAGCTTTAGGTTCATATTGTTCATCTAATAAAATTCTGTGCATATAAATTGAAGGACTAATTCCTTTAATATTTACTAAAGTCCATCCAAAAGCTTTTTTATATCTTTTTAACATTTCTATTAATTATTGTTCTTTAATTTCAGTTAACTCAGAAGATACAATAACAGACAATGTAGATGAATCTCCTAAAAACACATATTTTAAGTGAGCAAGTAATACTTTCAATTCAAGTTCATGTGGTTTAATACTTGAAGGAATAAGATTTTTATTATCATTTTCCAACAAATCTAATGTTTCAAATTTGTCCTGAATATAATCTAAATGTTCTTCTTTTATTTCATTTTCATTTTCACTAAACTCTTCTTGCCTAAATTTTTCTACAAACTCTTTCTTAAATCGCTCATTAGTTAGATAATCAATGACTTCCATCCTAAAACATTCATTGTCTTTTTCTATTGCAGGATACTTCATAGCTTTTACAATATTAAATATTACCTCTTAATCATTAACTCCCATTATTAATTCTCCTTTTTTGCACATCTATCATAGCTCTCCCTGTTGCAAGAAATGGTCTCCCCAAAATAATAGGAATTTCTTTATCTTCCTCCATATCTAATACTGCAAAGTCTATAGGAAAAAAAAATTTATTCACTTTTACTAATACTTCTTCTATAACTCCTTTAGGATAAGTGATTGATTGATCAGCTAACTGAAGAGTTACAGTAGTAGTGGAAATCTATCCTAAATCTAAATGTTTAAAATTGATAGAGACATAAGATTGATACTCGCTCCTGAATCACATAAGGCTTTTCCATAAAACTTTTCACCAATTGCCAAGGTATAGCAAAACTACCAAGACTTTTTAACTTTTCAGAAAGCTTTTTCTGGATACTAACCCTACACTCTTCACTGAGTGAAACACTCTCATGATTTGCAAACTTCCTTTTCTTGTTTAATATATCTTTCATAAATTTTACATAACTTGACATTTGTTCTAAAGCCTCAATGAAAGGAATATTTATCGTTAACTTTTTAAGAAATTCTAAAAATTTTGTAAATTGTTTATCTTTATTCTTCTCCTTTAGTTATTAAGAAAATAGAGGTAATGATTTTTCTAAGGGAACTTGTGTTTGTTCATTTTCATTATGTTCATTTTACATCTCTTCCTTCTTCTCATCAACTTCAGTTTCTCTTTGGATTCTTATTTCAATTTATTTTCCACTTCCTAATTGAATTGCTTTAATTTTCTCTTTATTTTGATCTTTAGGATTAACTTCCACAGTACTCAAAAGATTTTCTGAAGGTCTATTACTAAGTGTAGTAGCAATATGTCCTAATTGATTTTCTATATTTCTAATAGCAGCCCCTTGATTTTGTATTTGATTTCATATATTCAACATTACTTCTTCCATCGTCAACTTCTTTTTCTTAACTTGTGGGTTAGGGTTAAAGTTAAACCTATGAGGATAATAAGGTCGGTAATTAGGATTTTCTTGGTTATTTAAATTTACTGAGGGGTTCATTGAATTGTTATAATTATTCTAACTAAAATTAGGGTGATTTTTTCATCTAGGGTTGTAATAGTTAGAATAGGGATTGTTATTTCAATTATTAATAACATTCAAAGTTTCATAAGATGATTAACTATCAATTATCTGTCCTAGTGAATTTCCTTTTAATATGGTGGTACTTGAGAATAGTTCACTCCAATTTGATCAATCTTTTTTGATATAGTAGCAATTTGAGATGCTAAAATTGACACTGCATCAGATTCATGAATACTAGCTACTCTCTTAGGGTTTACCCATTCTGAAGGTCATTGAAAATTGTTAGTAGTCATTTCTTCTATTGAACAATATGTTTCATCAAAACGTTTTGACATTAAAGATCCACCTGAAGCAGCATCTATAATAGATCTAAGTGATCCTACTAATCCTTTGAAAAAAGTTTGAATTATTAACCAATCTGATAAAGCATGGTGTGGACTAACGAGATACTTAAATCTTTCTCGGGCTTCATATATCGATTCCTTTTCAAACTAATAAAAAGATGTAATATCATTTCTAAGCTTATCGACTTTCGAGGATGGAAAATATTTAGCAAAAAATTTTTATGATAGTTCTCCCCAAGTTCTAATAGATCCAGGTGCTAATGAATTTAACCAAGCTTTGGTTTTATCTTATAATGAAAAAGGAAAAAGTCTAAGCCTAACAAAATCATTAGATACTCCGTCATATTTAAAAGTGGAGCAAATTTAAAGAAAACTAGCAAGATGTAAGTTAGGATCTTCAGTATGTGTTCCTCCAAACTGATTATTTTGTACCATTTGGATAATAGCAGGTTTAAGCTCAAATCAATTAGCAACAATATCATAATTTTAAATAGTTAAGTGAAGTTCATCTGTTGTTAGATTAGCATGATCTTTTAAAGGTTTGTCAATTTTCATTTATTTTTATTATCTAAGTTATTTTCATTACGTTCAAATGTTTAATTTCTTTTTATTGTTTCAACTTTTTCTAATAGTACATTCTAATTCTAAATCGTAAGGTACTAAACCTTCAGATCCAATATTTCATATAAATAAATATAAGNATATGTTTCACAACATATTTTAACAATTCAATTGACCAGATCGAAAAGTAAATTAAGAGCGGAGTTGAAAAATCATCACAACTTATTTTAAATTTTAACATTGACACATCCAAATTATCTCTTCATTTCACAATATCTCATAGTAGGGAGAAATATAAAGAAATCTACTCAGACTTCACGAGAAAGATACAATAAAACACAACTTTCATATATAAAAGAAATTTCATACAACAATAATAAATAAACAACATTTATCTAAAACTCTTTCTCAAAGAAAATCCCTTGTAACCTCTCTTAGAAAATGTAGGAAGAAGAAATCTCTCACTTCTCTTCCTCTCCAGCACTTCTTAGAAAAGAATTCACACTTAAACTCTCCAAAAAAAATCAAAACTATAAAAATGATAACTAACTAATGGTGTGGAATGGCGTGGAATGTAGGTGTGTGAAGAGGAAAACTGAAATGAGTGGAAGAACTAGAAATGTTGTGAAGCGGGGTTTCTGATCAAATTTTGGCCCTAAATAGAGCCTATGTCGGTTCTCCAATAGGTGCATCAAAAAACTCTTCAAAAAGCGTCCAAGTTCGTCGAATCTTTTAGAAACAGGGTCTACACCAACACTGGCGCCGCATCGCCAGGGGCCATTTTAATTAATCTGTTTTCTCTGTCAAATGGCATCGTCAGCGCTGAATATTTTTTTAAATTCTCCATTCTTACTCCAATTTTCATTTTTTTTTCTTTTTTTTTGCTCCATGTCCTAAAAATCAACAACCTGCAATAAAACATAAAAAATACCTTCCATTAAAGTGCAATATTATCAAAAATAAGTATAAATAATGGGTCTAAAAATGCGTATATTTTTGGTGTATCACCAGTACAAATCATTTTCTGCTACAAATGAGGCATTAGATGAAGTTATTTCTTTTCTTACTAATGGAAGAGGAGCTTGGAAGGTGAAGAATGATGTTAAGGTAAACTTTACTCTTTCTATGTTAATTGCAGTATCTAAGGCCTGACACTACTTTATTTCTGGTAGAATGATACCAAAAATTCATCATAGTGAGGTTACAAAAGATAGAGCGATCTTGAACTTCTGCATCTAGCAGATGACAAGGATAGATGTAGGCTCTATTATTTATAGAAACACTCGATCTATTGCTTTGGGAGAGACTATTAGTGGTTTAGCACACCCTACCCTGATCTTCACACTATATGAATAGGCAAGAGTTGATTTTAGAATGGATGAGGAGAGGATTGAACCTCTAAAACTTATTGGGCCTGTCAATATAAAGACTTATGAATCTCATGTTGGATGAAGATCTGGATGTAGGACAAAGGATATTCCTTCTACTTCTTCAAGTACTACTTCTAGTACCCCTACTATCCAAGAACTTATGGAGCAGATGATGATCCAACAGGGAGATATCTTGAGAATGGAAAGTAGAATGGAAAATATGAAGGCCAAAAATGCACACAATGATGATTTGACAAGACAGAAGTTCAAATATGATGTTGCTTATGATGATGCGATGGTCAGCTACATGAGGGGTGATCACTCAGTTTAGTTTCCTACTCACCCTATTTTTATCCCATATCAGCAGCAAAATTTGGATGTAGAAGAAGAAGAAGATGACGATGATGATGATTAGTGATGTTTTAGTTAGATTTTTGTTTAGTTTATGCTTAATTGTATTGTATTGTTATTACTGTTTTTTTGTTTTTTTAGAGTGTGACACTTTATTTTAAATATTATGTTGTATTGTGAACATTAGATTTGTGAAACTGTTTTTAATTGGAAATCATTTTAGTACTGTTGTTAATTTTTAGTTCTTTGTTAAATGTATTTGTAGTTAACTCTTTCTCAGCAAATTTTTATATGTATTATGTGTTATTTAATGTTTTAAGTCTTGTAGCTTTTCATATTAGCACCTGCAATATTTCAGAGTTAATTTTCAAATCAGAACCTTTAACAGGTAAGTTTTTTCTTTATGTATTAAATGTTTTCTTTCACCCTTTATCATTTTAGTTTTTCATGCAAAATCTTATAAAACTTTAAGTTTGGTGGGGAAAGAAAAATTACTTTTAAAGAAAGGAAACTTAATTTTATTTGTCCTTAATTAGTTATATTTTCAAAATATTTTAAAATTTAACATGACCTTTGGTATTATAGGGTAAATTTAGATAACTATATTTGTGTTTCTAAATATATAGTAAACTTAAGTAAATATTTTTAATAATAAAGGTTAATTTTAGAGATTAAGATATTTGGTATGATAGAATAAGAATATGTTTTTTCTATTATAAGTAAAGGAATTTGTATTTTTGAAGTATTAAAAATCTTAGAAATTCATGTAAGAAGAAAAGAATAAAACTTTATGAAAAATCTTTAAGGCTAATATAAATTTATAAAGTGAAGGAATGTGAAAAGTTTTTAACTTTAAAAAGATGATAGTGAAGTTCAAAATCATTAAAGGCTATCCAGATATAATAAGCCTCACATAAAAAAAGAGAAAAAGAAAAGAAAAGGAAAAAGATTGAAAATGATCTTGAAAAAAGAAAAGAAATGAAAAAGATGTGAGGAGAAGATTGAGGAGATGCTTAATTAAAAATTGGCTTCACTTGAATCAACTTAAGGAACGAGGGTGGGCTACATTTTCTAAACTTATATTTCAACATTAGCATATTTATNATTGAACCTCTAAAACTTATTGGGCCTGTCAATATAAAGACTTATGAATCTCATGTTGGATGAAGATCTGGATGTAGGACAAAGGATATTCCTTCTACTTNACTTGCCTCTTCAAGGGTTTTCACCCACATAATTTACAAATTGAATCACAAATGATAATTACCCTACTCTTAGGAATAATTAAAATATCAATGTTCAATAAGCATTAAAAGTGTTTTTAGGATGGATTTATTAAGCAACATAATAAGTTAAAATGAGCTTGAGGCTTTTCACCAGGCGGTGAGAGGGAAGCATGGACCTACTTCTTCTTCCAGACCTGTTGGTTAANAGTCTCAAATTTCTGATGCACCCTTTTGAAATTTTACCATGAGATTGATCCCTACCTTTCAATTCTCATTTTTAAATTAGTCCCTAATTCGCATGTAGACATTTCACCATGACTTGAAATTTTAGCAATTTGTCGCCTCTGTCTTAAGGAACATTCCCTGATTTTTCCAAAGTCAGAGGAGATCTCCAGACATATATCCATATTTTTCAAGTTTATGTATATTATTTGCATAAATTAATCATAATAATTAACATGTCGCTTAGAAAATTTCAAGAAAATTTTGGAAGGTTTGTTATGACCAGAGAACCCTTTGGAAAATATTTCATGGGTTAAGTCATTAAGAATGCACCTAATTTCTACCAACCCTTAACCACAAAGAAAATTAATTTTAGGTAACACAAACAATTTGAAGTTCATTTAATAACTCAAATTGACTTTCTAAGTTAAATGACATTTTTTACAGTAAAATAATTTTTAATAATCAAAATATAACTCAAAAATTTATGAAAACTGGTTTTTGGAGTTCTTTGTGATCAGAATAATTTTCTAAAAATAAAATGGCGTTTAAAATAAAAACATCTTTTTTAGCCTATTTTTAAATATTTTAGATAATTAAAAATGATAAAAATCACAAAAAATAATAAAATTCATGAAAATATTCTAAATTGTTTTCTAAGCACTTAGGAACAATTGAAATAATTTTCTTAATTTTCTAAGTGAAGATATTGAATTTTAAATCTTAAAATAATTTTTAAAGGCTAAAAATGGATTTTCACCAAAATAATTCCAATAAATCAAATAAAAATCAGAAAAATGTAAATTTTTCTTCTCTAGGTTTTCTAACCTTAGGGAGATTTTTAAAAAATATAAACTTAATTTTCCACACTTAAAATATTTTATAATTAATAAATTCTCCAGAAATTAAAATAATTCTAATAATTAACAAAAACTCAATAAATCATGAAATTTGTTCCAAATGGTTTGCTGATCTAAGTCTACCTCTAGTAAAAATTTTAAGGGATTAGGCTTTGTGTTAATCAATTTATAGAATTTTCTTTAAAAAATTCAATTTTTGCATAAAAATAATTATGTAAATTAAATTAAATTTAAAAAAATCACATTTTCTCCTCTGATGTCTTGATTGACCCATGAGTGAGGTGGGATGAAAATTCCAAAGTCATTTGGATTAAATTTGATAATTTATGAAGTGATAGAGCCTTAGGGACAAAAATGTAATTTTGGAAATTTAGGCTTAATTCAAAGAGGGAAAAGGGTAACCTCTGATTTTAACTAACTAATTTGGATGATTGAAATATAAGGGAATTAATTGGTAGAAACCAATCTCACTTTTGTTAAATAAAAGATAAAATTGTAATTTCCTAAAATTATTAAAGTTTGGAAGTTCATTAAATTAAATAACCTTAGACTTAGGGGTATGACTTTGGAAGTTGATAACTAACTAATTTAATACCCCTATTTGAGGTTCAAATGATTTTCAAAAGTTTTAAAAATGAATCATCATCACTTAAAATTTTAATCTTTTTAAAAAATAACTAAGACATCCACCAAAACCTTAAGGGCTTAGTAGTGACCAAGGCTCAATAAAAAATAATTAAATGAGGATGAGAAAAGTGAACATAATTAAAATTGAACATCTTTAAAACACTACAAGCCTAAATTAAAAAGTTGACTAAATGTCTTTGATAACACTAACTTGCCTCTTCAAGGGTTTTCACCCACATAATTTACAAATTGAATCACAAATGATAATTACCCTACTCTTAGGAATAATTAAAATATCAATGTTCAATAAGCATTAAAAGTGTTTTTAGGATGGATTTATTAAGCAACATAATAAGTTAAAATGAGCTTGAGGCTTTTCACCAGGCGGTGAGAGGGAAGCATGGACCTACTTCTTCTTCCAGACCTGTTGGTTAACTCGGAGGTCTGCTAAACTTAATATGTTTTGCTTAACAAAAAAAAACATCCTTAATCAAATTAATAGGGACCCACCAAGATATGACCTAGGTTTAGGTAGGTCACTAAAACTTTACTTTCCTACTTCACACAAAATTCCCTTACATGCATTTTGAGTTTCAGGTGGTGGAACAAAAAGACTCGCCAGGTACACTTTTACAGTTTACAGCGTCGTCTTTCTTATACTTTCATAATGTACTTTTGATGTTAACACAAACTTGCATGCTAAATAATGATGTCTCCCTGTATGAAAACTAAAACTGTCAGAATAGCCACAAAACCAAAACCAAAACCAAAACAAAAACTAAAATCAACCAAGATAAAATTCATCGCCACAACATTTAAAATATAAAACAACTCAAAATTTAATCACAAACATCAGACAAAACAACAACTGCAACTAAATTAAAACGTCTCTATTGGATGATCGGGAATCCCTTAGAGGAGGTAACCTACGTTTGCTAACGAGGCTTCTTAAGGTCTAAATGAAATTATGGAACTCATTAAGTTGAGTTTAGTAAATTCAGTTAGACAAAGTGATTCCAATAGAAAATAGTGGTGCCTGAATGAAAGAACCGTAGAATCCTAATCGGTGTCGCTCTAATAACCTTTAACATCCACCATTAAATTTAAAGAACTACAGCCATGGGGCCCTCTGATTTGACATCATAAGTGGACACCTTAGAAAACTTAAACTCGTCACATGAAGGAGCTTGGAGCTAGCATTGTAGGCAACACAACCATCTTCAACAACAAAACCTATTTTCCCCAGCTAAATCATTCTTTAGAATTAAACAACCAAGCCATAAGATTTTGAGGTTGTCTGCTTATGCAACATAAATCCTCATTTCATCTTTAGGCCTTTGTACAACCATGTTGTATAATATAAGCCCTAACTCGTCTTAGGATTCTGAGGTTGTCGTTTGTCACGACCTAAATCCTCACATCTTCCAAGCTATTTGTATGATCATCTCACACGAATGTAAGCCCTAACAAATAAAATTGGCAGGATAAAACACCAAATAAAGGCAAAATGCTCTAAATTTGAGCCAATCCCATTTCACACCTCTTTGTCTGATCTCATTGAAATGTTCTATCCTTTGACCTCCTTAAAGATAATATTTTTTTTATTTTTATAGAGATTTTTCTTAGGTGACTTCAGTTATCTAAGATGTAATTAACTATAGGGGCTTGCCCTTATAGAGAGCTTGTCTGAATCCAGCTTAATATAAAACCTATTTAATTCTTCATATTAAATAGGGGAAATTATTGACAAATAAAATGGTTTCATAGACTAAACAGACGTCATACATTTCTTAATTTATTTGATAGAGCCTCACCTTCAAGTCTTGTGTTTATCCTTTGGGATAGATACAAGGTTTGAGGTACAACGCTCTTTCATTTAAACTATAAAAAATATGTGGTCAATTTGATTTCATATTTTTTCAAAAACTTATATATAAATAATAATGTCCTTTCGAAGAGGGTGACAGGATTTCAATTCTGGTGACTGATGACTTCTTACGGGCAACTCCCCCAACCAAAATAGTGCCGACACCCTCTGACCGTATCGGTGTGGTAATTTTTCAATAACTTAAACTTTTGCAGGATCTACTTCCATTCCATTTTTAAAAATTTTATGCCCAAGTACAATTCCTCCTGCAACCATAAATTGACATTTTTCCCAATTTAGTACTAGGTTGATTTTTTCACATAATTCCAGAACCTTTTCTAAATTATTTAAGTATAATTCAAATAAAGTCCTGAACATAGAGAAATCATCCATAAATGCTTCCATTCTATGTTCAATCAAATTACTAAATATTGACATCATACATCTTTGAAATGTTACAGGTGCATTGCATAGTCCAAAATACATTCTACGAAAAGCAAATGTTTCATAAGGGCTTGTAAATGTTGTCTTTTCTTGATCCTCAGGAGCAATTAGAATTTGATAATAACTGATATATCCATCTAAAAAATAGTAATATTTATTTCTAGTCAATCTATCCAACATTTGGTCTAGAAAGGGTAAAAAAAAGTGATCTTT
The DNA here is from genome assembly GCA_002079205.1 of Phalaenopsis hybrid cultivar. Classification (NCBI taxonomy): domain Eukaryota; kingdom Viridiplantae; phylum Streptophyta; class Magnoliopsida; order Asparagales; family Orchidaceae; genus Phalaenopsis; species Phalaenopsis hybrid cultivar. The sequence continues at coordinate 1,127 of JXCR01140685.1, read as the reverse complement.
CCTGGTGGCCAGGTTTAATTTTCTATAATCTATACAAATTCACCAACCAGTAACTTTTCTTATTGGAATTAATTCATTTTTTTCATTTACTTCAATAGTCACTCCTTTCCTTGGAACACAGTGAATTGGGCTTACCCAAGCGCTGTCTGAAATATGATATATAATTTCAGCATCTAACCATTTTAAAAATTCTTTTTTAACAACTTCTTTCATTATTATTTTTAATCTCCTTTGAGGATCAGCTTTAGGTTCATATTGTTCATCTAATAAAATTCTGTGCATATAAATTGAAGGACTAATTCCTTTAATATTTGCTAAAGTCCATCCAAAAGCTTTTTTATATCTTTTTAACATTTCTATTAATTATTGTTTTTGAATTTCAGTTAACTCAGAAGATACAATAACAGACAATGTAGATGAATCTCCTAAAAACACATATTTTAAGTGAGCAAGTAATACTTTCAGTTCAAGTTCATGTGATTTAATACTTGAAGGAATAAGATTTTTATTATCATTTTCCAACAAATCTAATGTTTCAAATTTGTCCTGAATATAATCTATTTTTTCTTCTTTTATTTCATTTTCATTTTCACTAAACTCTTCTTGCCTAAATTTTGCTACAAACTCTTTCTTAAATCGCTCATTAGTTAGATAATCAATGACTTCCATCCTAAAACATTCATTGTATTTTTCTATTGCAGGATATTTCATAGCTTTTGCAATATTAAATATTACCTCTTAATCATTAACTCCCATTATTAATTCTCCTTTTTTGCACATCTGTCGGCACTATTTTTGGTGTGGGGTTTGCCCGTAAGAAGCTGTCGGTCATCGGAATTGAAATCCCGTTGCCCGCTTCGAAAGGACATTA
>JXCR01140683.1:16742-32257 GCA_002079205.1 Phalaenopsis hybrid cultivar | reverse complement strand
ACATAGAATTGGATAGATATCCATTCTAAATGAACCATGAATTAATGTATTGTGAAGATATGGTGTACCCTAGTTCCAAGTCAACACCCAGGGTCAATCCTAAAGCCAAGTAATCCTATAGGGACTCTTCTTGAATTCTCTTATAATGATCTTACCTACTAAATGCTAGAGGTTAAGATCAATATGTGGAATTTCAAGTTGAGTAAATATGAGAGCTTTTTGAATTTCTAATTATGGGGGTACCTTTTCTAATTTTCTAAGACTAGTAAAAGGAAATCCCTATGGCTAGACCTAGGCTACTAAAGAAGTTTTTAGACCTCAACCAAAAGTGAGGTCAACATGGAAGAAGAGGACAAAAGAATGAAGAAGGAAGACGAATAGAGAAACAAATCCTTAGCTCTCTTCTAGAGGAAGATGAAGAGTCTACCTCAAATTCCTTGCTCCAAGCTCTAAGCTCCTAGAAAACCCAAAGTTTCTTAAGGAAGAAGATGGAGTTTTCCCTTGCGCTCTACCAAGCGCTCTAAGCTTCAACCCCAAAACTCAAATGAAGAGGAGATGGGTGAAATGAGGAGGAGTGGAAGCTTAAACCGGCCTCCCCATGCAAAATCCCCAAAGTTAAGCAAAAATGGCTATTAAATGACACTTAGACCATGCTAAAAAGGGTTAAAACCCTTAGCTTTTTCATAATCCCATAGAGATCTCCCTAAGTCCAAGGAATTCCTAATAATTTGCCTATAGCTCACAAGAAACCCTAAGACTACCAAGCAAAATTTTGAAATATGGGCGAGCCGACATGGTCATGCTGTTCTGCCCATAGGTGTGTGGTCACACCAACTCCATAGCATAATTACATCAGGCTCGTTGTCTTGCAACTTAGTCACCCCGCATTAGAGCGTGACAACTTCGAAGGAAGCCTCCACATAACTGCTGCAAGGTCATGAGGTTGAAACTCTTCCAAACAAAACCCTCATACACACAAATGAAGTGATGGAATAAGAGGAAGAAAAATGAAGGATGAAGGAGAAGAAATGGAACAACTCCTTTGCTCTCTGCTCGAGGAAGATGAAGGGTCTGTATGGGGTAGCAACAACTTATTGAATAATCTGTTGATAAGTTAGGTGCGATGACAACTACAAATTTTTTATTTTTTTTGAAAAAGTTAGGCCACTGCAAAAAAGCTGCCACCGCACCTAGATAGGTTCATTGTGAAAACACTATTTTTAACGTTTTTAAAACGCATAAGTTGTCAAAACGCAGTTTACCCAAACATGTTATATGCGTTTTCAAAACACCACCGCACCACATAAGCTGCCCCAAACGGGCCCGAACAGTCCTCAAATCTTCCGCTCAAAGCTCTATATCCAAGAAAACCTTGTGTGTACATTTATAATTATCATCTTATAACTCTAATTTCCCCCGATTCAAATGAAGATTAAATTCATGTATTCATCATTCATATTTGATTATTTCAATTGCACCAAGTCCAGTGTTTTTTTTTCTCATTTTAAATTTATCCACATAAAAACCGAGGTGTCTCATTCTACTTACTAATCTTTTATCATTCGAGTGTATGCTAGAGTTTTCGTTCAACTCAAAGATGCTAATTCAACCCTTTATCATTGCAGACCTCCTAACACACATCAATACTCATGTAAAAAATAAAATAACATTTATAAACTTTAATTGTATCATTATTTTTTTGTTAGCTAAAATTTCAAAGTAACTCATCATGTGATTAATTATACTTTCTTTAAACATAAATCATTCATTTAGAATACAATTTTAGTGACCTCATTGAAATTAAATTTTTTCGATAAGTCTAATTTCATTAAATACATGCAAATTTTAAGAGATTATTTTAATTTTTAATAAATATTTTAAAATTTTTTAGTCAGCATTGAGATATTACTTTGGGCAAAACCCTCGCTTCCATCCGCCCCCTCTGCCGCCTCCCAAAACCCCCGCTAATCCCCTACCCTTCCCGTTTCGCCTCAAACCATCGACTTCCTGAACGAACCTTCACGATACAATCGCCATCATATATAGCTGGGAAGGCGAGGACGGGATCGCGGTTCGCAGAGACCGCCGAAACTCCCATCTTACTCATCCTCCCGTTCCCCTACCAGAAACCATTGAGGAAGGTAAGCCTGTTCGCGCCATTCTTCCTCATCGTTCCTCCCTGATTTACTAAATCCGCCAATTCACAGGATTTAGTAAATCCAGTATTCATCGCAAATCTGCGCCATTTTGGGATTTACGGGAGCTAAGTATTTACAGAGGTCTTTTTGGCCGTTTGGCAGGCTGCGTAAATCTTGCTTAAAACCGGCTAACAATCATGCCATTGCTAAATCCTGCTCAAATACTGCTATCAAACANACTACTACAAATTTTTATTTTTTTTTTGAAAAAGTCAGACCACAACCAAAAAGCTGCCACCGCACCTAGATAGGTGCGGCGTGAAAACACTATTTTTAACTTTTTTAAAACACATAAGTTGTCAAAACGCAGTTTACCCAAACATGTTAGATGCGTTTTCAAAACGCCACCGCACCACATAAGCTGCCCCAAACGGGCCCGAACAGTCCTCAAATTTTCCCAAGAAAACCTTAAGTGTGTACATTTATAATTATCAGATTATAACTCTAATTTCCCCCAATTCAATAGAAGATTAAATCCATGTATTCATCATTCATAGTTGATTATTTCAATTGCACCAGATCAAGTATTTTTTTTTCTCATTTTAGATTTATCCACATAAGAACCGAGATGTCTCATTCTACTTACTAATCTTTTATCATTCGAGTGTGTGCTAGAGTTTTCGTTCAACTCAAAGATACTAATTCAACCCTTTATCATTGCAGACCTCCTAACACACATCAACACTCACATAAAAAATAAAATAACATTTATAAACTTTAATTATATCATTATTTTTTTGTTAGCTAAAATTTCAAAATAACTCATCATGTGATTAATTATACTTTCTTTAAACATAAATCATTAATTTAGCATACAATTTTAGCGACCTCATTGAAATTAAATTTTATCGATAAGTCTAATTTCATTACAACATGCAAATTTTAAGAGATTATTTTATTTTTTAATAAATATTTTAAAATTTTTAATCAGCATTGAGATATTATTTTGGGCAAAACCCTCGCTTCCGTCCGCCCCCTCTGCCGCCTCCCAAAACCCCCACTAATCCCCTACCCCTACCGTTTCGCCCATAACCATCGACTTATGAACGAAGCTTCACGATACAATCGCCATCATATATAGGTGGGAAGGCGAGGACGGGATCGCGGGTCGCAGAGACCGCCGAAACTCCCATCTTACTCATCTTCCGTTCCCCTACCAGAAACCATTGAGGAAGGTAAGCCTGTTCGCGCCATTCTTCCTCATCGTTCCTCCCTGATTTACTAAATCCGCCAATTCACAGGATTTAGTAAATCCAGTATTCATCGCAAATCTGCGCCATTTTGGGATTTACGGGAGCTAAGTATTGACAGAGGCCTTTTTAGCCGTTTGGCAGGCTGCGTAAATCTTGCTTAAAACCGGCTAACAAACATGCTATTGCTAAATCCTGCTCAAATACTGCTATCAAACAGCCCCTAAACTCTGGCATTGTCACAATTTGCTGAATTTGGGGTTTAAGGCAAAACGGAGGGAGGAGGAGAAAGATTTGAGATTCTGTAAGATTTGAAGTTGTAATTTCGGTTATTTGGCAGATTTTAGGTTAAATTTTGCAACCAAACAGCTCCTACAAATAGTCAGTGCAGAATCCTCTGAGAAACATGCCTGCTCGTGCTGCCCTGGCTTCTTCGGTTCCACGTTCGCGGTTGCTTCGTCCAAAGAAGCTCATCCGACGACGAGGTCTCTCTGCCGACAGCGGTTTTTCTTTCTATCCCTGTCTCTCATTTTTAGTCTCTTTTCTCGAGAGGTTCCCACTTCATGTTCTACCCATAGAATATTTTTAAAAAATGTCAATGCGATTAGAGCAATATAAAACCATTTTCATAATCCTATTATTTCCTTCTATTAAAAGGCTTGATTTCACTGTTTAGGAGGTTTACATTGTCAGATATCGCAAGACATGCGTGCACTATTACTGTAAAATTCACATCAGTTTACCATGTTTTTAATGTTATTTTGGCTATTGTTTAGGGTGATTGGTGGTGTGCGATGTTATATTCTCATTTCATTTCTTTTTTTTTTATCCTTTTTCCCATTATTTCACAAGGGTATTTGCAGAAGGTTCTGATGTCTAGAAATTTATGCATTACGTTGACAATTTCTTGTTACGAAGAATTAGTAGATTTTCAGAGGATATCAAAGTGCAAAGTGACACTTTAGTTTCGATCTGCTAGCTTAAAAAAAAAGAAGAGTTTTTTTGGCATGGCAAAAATTTTATCTGGGCACATTTCAATGCTGATGGATTTATTTAGACCCGAGCCTATCGTATGTTTTGATTGATTGTTATGCGATGCTCTCATCTTTGAAGAAATTGAATAGATTTTAGAGTTGTCATGCTCAAATTCCAATCAGGATAACATTACAGGAAAATTTCCCTTTTAAAAAGAGGGCGATTTCATTCATTTTTGGCAGTTTTATAGATTATCATGAATGCTTGGTTCTGAAACTCATGTATTTGTTGATGCCTTTTTTTTTCACAGATCATCATGGACACCGTAAAGTCAACCTTTTGGATGAATCTCTTAGCCCACCTAAATGGAAGGAAGAGCATGTGAGCACATCCTTCAGTAGTGTTTTTCTAGTTACCTTGCTGCATGAAATTTGTCACAATAATTACTGTCTTACCTTCTTAAGAATTTAAATTTAAAACTATTAGTGTGCATTATGAGTGCTCTTTCTTTTTAGCTAGGCTGCTGGCAACCGTGTCTTGTACCATTTATCTTTCCTGTTATATTTACTTAATTTAATCTTGATGTATGATATGAATTATTGTATAGTTGCTGCTCAATTCTGTGCTTTTTGAGATTAAGATTTTTTTGAATAGCTAGGAATTTTTGCTCTCCTAGCAGCTTCTCATCTTCCAACATTTCTTTTCAGAATATTTCTTCTGGAATGAAGCTTTGGGGTGTGATTACTGAAGTTAATTTGAAAGATCTTGTAATCAGTCTTCCAGGTGAGCTAAGAGGCTTTGTTCATGCTGAAGATGCTTCTGACGTGCTTGCGGACAATGAGGATAAGGTAACTGACGTCCATTGATGCTATATTTTGTGATTCAAGATTGGAGTTGGTTCATGTCACGACATGTACAAGTTTTTAGATATTAATATGCAAATGTTTTTTTAACATTTTTTTGTTGAGGAAATCAGCTTTTGGAGTAACCTGGCTGCAATATAACATATTCATTATGTTTAACTATTTAGAGTTTCTTTAAAAAAAGTTTCCTTACCATTGCTTACATTTCTACTCATCGCATGCTTTTATCTTTTATGAAAACCATCAGTATGCTTAACTTTCAAGAAACTATAGCTTCCTTATCTTCTATAAAAAAATTATCAGCCATCATTCTCAATTAGCTTAAGATAAGCTATCACGATCAAATTCCTCTGTTTTCTCAGGTGCCATCTATACTCCCTAAAACATTCAATGTCGGGAAACTCGTTGCTTGTAGGGTTATGGAAGTTGGCGATGATAAGGTGGAAGAAAAAGGAAGAAAAAGGATCAGGTTATCATTACGTTTGAGTGTGCTGTATAAGGGCCTCACATTAGATGCTGTTCATGATGGAATGGTATGTTAATTATTATATATATATATATATATATATATATTTTGTAATGAAAGGAACTATTATATTTTTTCAGTCATTGTGTACCATTTTATGCTTTTTGCCTGTAAAACACCATAAATATTTTCTTCTTAAAGATTTTATCCTCCGAATAACAAACTGTGGTATTGCTTTATTGCTGTTAAGATGACAAAATTTTGTGTTGTGATCCTTGGATAAATTTTATTGCTGCGGATAGATGCTCCTCTCTCCTCTCTCTCTCTCTCTCTCTCTCTCTCTCTCTCTCTCCCTTCACATTTTTCTTGACTGACAGCAACTTATAGCCATACAAAGTCATGTTGTATTGCAAAAAAATTCAGCAAACACAATCTCTTTGATGCCTAACTCTATATTATAGGTTATTTGATTGACCATTTCCCGTATTTGATTCTAAGATCATTTAGACACTGCAGAGTTTAGTTCATAAATCATTCTAATTGAGCTGGTTACTGATGGATTGTACACTACATTTGTTATCTAAATTTATCATCAAACTTGTTGCTTTCAAAGAATGAGTTTTCTTTATAATTTGATTTTTAGGCTCACTTTATTTGATTGTAATGAGTCTCACATATTCTCTCCCAGTCACTGCACAATACATGATGATCTAAACCATAAGGAGAACAGACATTAATGTTTAAATTTAAATTAAGAATACTTGGATGTCCAAAGTTTAAAAAATTAGTTGATATCCATATTGTGGTCCTAAAGTAGATTTAAACAATTTTTTTCAAGATTCATTTTTGGTGTTTTGTTACGAACCTTACATATTTCATTTCTTAATTAGAATGCTTATTTTGATGACTTCACATGAAATAGACCAACATAGTTGTTACTTTGTCTCTAATTGTTTGTCTAGCTACTAAGCAATATTTTAATAATTTTTGAAGCTCAGCCTTTTTAACAAATAAGCCCATACCAGATCTAATCATACATTTTTGTTTTTGAATTTACTTAGCTTCATATAATAGAATCACGAACAGGTTTCTAGTCAATCAATATCTAAGTAAAAGCCCGATTAAATGCTCAATTATTGTTTACTTGTTAACATGATTTTTACATTCTTCTATTGTAATGACTCATTTGGCTACATGTTCTTAGAAAATTATGATTTTGTGCTAACTATTTTTTTACTTGTAATTGAAATAATCATATTTCAAAGAGTTTGATGGTTTTAGTATTACTTAAAACCAATATTATTTTCTCACCTCACCCAACAAAAGGCCAGAATTTACTAAATTCTTTGTTTTCGAATCATGCTTTTTATCTCCAAAGCAAACAAATGCCTTAAGGTTTACTTGCACTAATAGTCAATTCCAGATCTTTGTTGATAATCTTTACCAATAGTTCTTTGCAAATCCTTTTTATATGACAAATTCTTTCTATTGTCTCATGAAATTTATGGATTAATATAGAAATGAGAATGAAAACAAAAAAGGGGAAGGGAGTTGTGTGTATATGTGTGTGTGTTGTGGGGAGTGGGTTGGGGAGGGGGAATATAGTTTATGAAATTTTCTAGGATAATTATATTAATTCTTAAGATAATTTGTTAGAATAAAAATATAATATAGAATTAATGCGTAGATAGCATAATATAGAATCCAAAGAAAGTAATTTTTACTTTCGGACATAGAGTGGTATATTGAGATTCAATATAAGATTTGATTTGTGATTAATCATTTCCGATGTTTGTATGTATACATATGTATTAGGTTTTTGATCTCATTTTTAGTGAGGTCTAAGTCTCCTACTCTTAGAACCTAGGATCTAGCTTTAGGAGTTCTTGTTGACCATCATAGAGAACTAGCGCACACCTTCCCATATAACTTCAAGCCACTTCTTGACTCATTTTTGTGAAGAACTCGCATGAGTGGTTCCAAGCACTCAACTTTTAGTTGCAAGGGCTAAGGACCACATGTAGAGGGTCCGAAATTGAGTTCCTATAGGATCAAACAGCCTTAGGTGAACCCTCGGTGACTCAGCAACGCACTCGCTGCACCACACACAATTTTGCTTAAATCGACTCGTCCGACGACAAACTTGACCGGACGACCCCGGATGACGAAACGAACTGCACCAACGCGTTCGGAACGTCAACTTTAGCTAGGAAAGACACCCATATCATTATGGTTTCGTACGCAAGCAACTAACACGAAAATCAATGCACATTAGCAGGAGCGGGCCCAGGCTCAACCTAGGTTCATCTCGGGTTTGATTCGGGCCGGACTCGGGCTGACCGAGGGTTAAACATTTTGAATTTTAAATTTTTGAACTTCAAATTTGACATTTAATCTCACTTTAATTGAGAATTTGGATTTTCCAATTGAGGTGGTTGCCTAAACGGAAACTAATTAAGTCCCCGCCAAAGTTTTAGCATAACGGCTGCCCCGCTCAAATTCTAAAAGGATCNCACCCATATCATTATGGTTTCGTACGCAAGCAACTAACACGAAAATCAATGCACATTAGCAGGAGCGGGCCCGGGCTCAACCTAGGTTCATCTCGGGTTTGATTCGGGCCGGACTCGGGCTGATCGAGGGTTAAACATTTTGAATTTTAAATTTCTGAACTTCAAATTTGACATTTAATCTCACTTTAATTGAGAATTTGGATTTTTCAATTGAGGTGGCTGCCTAAACGGAAACTAATTAAGCCCCCGCCAAAGTTTTAGCATAACGGCTGCCCCGCTCAAATTCTAAAAGGATTGTTTTCTTCTTCCGGAATCTTCCTCCTTTGCCTCTCCCGAGCTCCTGTTCATCTGCTCCTCCTCTGGTTGGCCCTGCTCGATGGCACTCCTTCGCTCGCCTTCTCCCCCTCTCTGCCTCACGCACCGAGACTCGCTCGCCTCCCTCTACCACGCTTGATCCCCGCCTCCAGACTTCCTGCTCGTGTGCGATCGACCCCCTCTTCCCCTGCATTGAAAATCTCGCTTCCTTTTCTTCCTCCTCCGCTCGCCCGCTCCTCTGCGACTTGATTGAGGCTCTCGCCGAAGACCCCCTGCGACATTGAACGAGACCTCCCGCTCGACCCCGTCTCCTCTCTTCCTCCACCGATCGAAGCACCAGAGGGCCTCTCTCGACTCCCCCAACCGACCAAAACTTCTGCTCGCCTCCCTCTTCCTCTATCGATCCCGACTTCCTCCTCTGTAGCAGCTCTAGCTGAAGCTCCTGCTTGCTCCCTCCACTGATTGAAACGCCTGCTTCGCCCTCCGCTGCACCGAAGCCGCTCGACAGACCCCCGCTAATCCCTTCCAGTTTTGCCTCTCCTCTCTGCGTCGAGATCGCTCGATCCCACTCTCGCTCGCCCTCTCTTGTCTCGATCGAAGCCCCGCTCGCCTCTCGTCCATATCGAAGTCGCTCGCCTCTTTTATGCACGAAGCCGCTTAGCCCTCCCGTATACGTTTGATTCGCCTCCATCTGCTCTCGACAGAACACCTTCGTTCTCTTTCGAAACTCTGCCACACTCCGACGAGTAGGAGGAACACTGAACTTCTTTAGGCCTCACCAATTACAATAATTGGGTAACAAAATCTTGTTTTATTTCTATACTGCTCATTTTATTTATACAATACATGCCATCTAGGAGTTATTGNCACCTTCGTTCTCTTTCGAAACTCTGCCACACTCCGACGAGTAGGAGGAACACTGAACTTCTTTAGGCCTCAACAATTACAATAATTGGGTAACGAAGTCTTGTTTTATTTCTATACTGCTCATTTTATTTATACAATACATGCCATCTAGGAGTTACTGCTCATTTTATTTATACAATACATGCCATCTGNTAGCTAGGCTGCTGGCAACCGTGTCTTGTACCATTTATCTTTCCTGTTATATTTACTTAATTTAATCTTGATTTATGATATGAATTATTGTATAGTTGCTGCTCAATTCTGTGCTTTTTTTAGATTGAGATTTTTTTGAATAGCTAGGAATTTTTGCTCTCCTAGCAGCTTCTCATCTTCCAACATTTCTTTTCAGAATATTTCTTCTGGAATGAAGCTTTGGGGTGTGATTACTGAAGTTAATTTGAAAGATCTTGTAATCAGTCTTCCAGGTGAGCTAAGAGGCTTTGTTCATGCTGAAGATGCTTCTGACGTGCTTGCGGACAATGAGGATAAGGTAACTGACGTCCATTGATGCTATATTTTGTGATTCAAGCTTGGAGTTGGTCATGTCACGACATGTGCAAGTTTTTAGATATTAATCTGCAAATGTTTTTTTAACATTTTTTTGTTGAGGAAATCAGTTTTTGGAGTAACCTGGCTGCAATATAACATATTCATTATGTTTAACTATTTAGAGTTTCTTTAAAAAAAGTTTCCTTACAATTGCTTACATTTCTACTCACCGCATGCTTTTATCATTTATGAAAACCATCAGTATGCTTAACTTTCATGAAACTATAGCTTCCTTATCTTCTATAAAAAAATTATGTTTAACTATTAAGATAAGCTATCACGATCAAATTCCTCTGTTTTCTCAGGTGCCATCTATACTCCCTAAAACATTCAATGTCGGGAAACTCGTTGCTTGTAGGGTTATGGAAGTTGGCGATGATAAGGTGGAAGAAAAAGGAAGAAAAAGGATCAGGTTATCATTACGTTTGAGTGTGCTGTATAAGGGCCTCACATTAGATGCTGTTCATGATGGAATGGTATGTTAATTATTTTTTATATATATATATTTTTTGTAATGAAAGAACTATTATATTTTCAGTCATTGTGTACCATTTTATGCTTTTTGCCTGTAAAACTCCATAAATATTTTCTTCTTAAAGATTTTATCCTCCGAATAACAAACTATGGTATTGCTTTATTGTTGTTAAGATGACAAAATTTTGTGTTGTGATCCTTGGATAAATTTTATTGCTGCGGATAGATGCTCTTCTCTCCTCATCTCTCTCTCTCTCTCTCCCTTCACTTTTTTCTTGACTGACAGCAACTTATAGCCATACAAAGTCATGTTGTATTGCAAAAAATTTCAGCAAACAGAATCTCTTTGATGCCTAACTCTATATTATAGGTTATTTGATTGACCATTTCCTGTATTTGATTCTAAGATCATTTAGACACTGCAGAGTTTAGTTCATAAATCATTCTAATTGAGCCGGTTACTGATGGATTGTACACTACATTTGTTATCTAAATTTAGCATCAAACTTGTTGCTTTCAAAGAATGAGTTTTCTTTATAGTTTGATTTTTAGGCTCACTTTATTTGATTGTAATGAGTCTCACATATTCTCTCCCAGTCACTGCACAATACATGGTGATCTAAACCACAAGGAGAACAGACATTAATGTTTAAATTTAAATTAGGAATACTTGGATGTCCAAAGTTTAAAAAATTAGTTGCTATCCATATTGTGGTCCTAAAGTAGATTTAAACAATTTTTTCAAGATTCATTTTTGGTGTTCTAATAGATTAAATACCAAAGAGAGTTTAATCTATTTCTCAAACAGGTTTAAGTATTTCACGAACAGGTGATTAGTAGATTTAAAAAATTAGTTGATATCCATATTGTTTAAATTTAAATTAGACAATAGAGGAATACACGAACAGGTTTTCTAGTCAATCAATATCTAAGTAAAAGCCCGATTAAATGCTCAGTTATTGTTTATTTGTTAACATGATTTTTACATTCTTCTATTGTAATGACTCATTTGGCTACATGTTCTTAGAAAATTATGATTTTGTGTTAACTATTTTTTTACTTGTAATTGAAATAATCATATTTCAAAGAGTTTGATGGTTTTATTATTACTTAAAACCAATATTATTTTCTCTCCTCACCCAACAAAAGGCCAGAGTTTACTAGATTCTTTGTTTTCGAATCATGTTTTTATCTCCAAAGCAAACAAATGCCTTAAGGTTTACTTGCACTAATAGTCAATTCCAGATCTTTGTTGATAATCTTCACCAATAGTTCTTTGCAAATCCTTTTTTATATGACAAATTCTTTCTATTCTCTCATGAAATTTATGGATTAATATAGAAATGAGAATGAAAACAAAAAAGGGGAAGGGAGTTGTGTGTATATGTGTGTGTGTTGTGGGGAGTGGGTTGGGGAGGGGGAATATAGTTTATGAAATTTTCTAGGATAATTATATTAATTCTTAAGATAGTTTGTTAAAATAAAAATATAATATAGAATTAATGCGTAGATAGCATAATATAGAATCCAAAGAAAGTGATTTTTACTTTCGGACATAGAGTGGTATATTGAGATTCAATATAAGATTTGATTTGTGATTAATAATTTGCGATGTTTGTATGTATACATATGTATTAGGTATATAAGGTCATTGTTTCTATCTTTTTGATAGAAGGATTTCGGCTATTTGGTAATATGGTCTATTTCTTTTGAGAAGAAGAGGTCGTCGAGGATGGAAAAATTGTAAGGTTATTCGAAGTGAGAATTTAAGTACTCACAATTGATTATTAGTTCTGGATTTAAAGAGGAAGAGTTCTAAGATAAATAATACTAGAAATCATTGCTGTAGTATTAGATGGACACCTAAATGATATATAAAATTATTTTTATGATTAAACTTCAAGATTTGGGATGTTCACGAAGAAACAAATTTTATGTGAGATATATTAACTAACAATATTAACCAAGTGAGAAAAGATGTACTTGGAGGATCAAAAAGAAAAATTTCTATAAATAAATATAGTTGGCGGTGGATTAATAATGTGTAAGAAAAGATAAAATGCAAAAAATTGTGTTATGAAAATTTATTTAAATGTAAAAACTTAGGTAACCCGTATGGAGTTTAAGAGAAGAGTTTGGGATGCTAAAATTTCTGCATTTAGTGATTTTTATAATTGTTTAAATACCAAAGAGAGTGAAAAATGCATGTATGAACTAGCCAAATAAAAAGAAAAGAAAAACAAGGATTTAACTCAAGTAAAGTGTATTAAAGGTGAAAATCAATGAGTATTTTTTATAGAAAAAGATATTAAACATAGGTGATTGAGTTAGTTTGATAAAATTTTCAATTAGGTTTTGGAAAATAAGATCGATTTTATTGAATTTTTTTTTATCGTTAATACTAACAAAACATTTTATTTTTACCGTCTTATTAGTAAAAAAGAAATTGATGAGGCTTTAAAGAAAATTGATAATGAAACATTAATAGGACATGATGATAACCCAATTGAAGTTTGGAAATATTTAGGAGATTTGAGAGTTTCTTGGCTTACTAATTTCTTTAATATTATTTTAAAAAAGCTAAAAAGATATCTGGGGAGTGAAGGAAGAGTATTTTAGTCTCCATTTGTAAGATTAAAGGGGATGCGCCGGAGTGTGCAAATTATCATGGATATGTTCCACATTTGGTTCTCATTTGGTTCTCTCACTTTTTACTTAGTAAATTGGGATTATTTATTTGGCGAAGCAAAAATATTTAATTTTGTATGTCCTCAGAAAGTAATCGGTCACATATGACATTGCTTCACTCTGGGATCCCTACAACTTCAGAAAAGTGAAGGTGATTTCTAGTGCTTCCGGAAGATGCTATTTCCTTGAACGCCGGTCATGATGAAGAAAATATACTGTGTAGTTATTTCATGTGTTTAACTTTCTTGATTTTAGCCTTGGAATGCTAATCACAACTTCTTAAAAAACTACGAAAGTAAAGTCATACTTGTACTCATTCACACTTGAAGACTTTATGTATATAGAGTATTCTTATGTACTTTGTTTAATATCTACATATATTTTAATGTAGGCTTATTGATGTGAATATGCATGCATTAAACCCCTCATTTTTGCTTTGTGATTCAGGTTTTGGTAGCACAGGTGACGAGCGTTGAGGACCATGGCTTTACTCTTCACTTCGGTGTACCCTCCTTTAGTGGCTTTCTTGCAAGGATGGATGATGGTTGATTCTCAGCTTCTAAACTACTTTTTTTGATGTATCATGATGTTCTTTTATTTTACAGAACATTTTTGAAATTTTTTTCTGCCTCTGATTTCTAAATATAGATTGAGTAACATTGTTGAAGGCTACTAATATAAATTCTGAATTGAACAGGTGGTATTCCGATTTGTAGAGGACAGCTGTTACAATGTGTAGTGAAAAGTATAGATAAAGCCCGAGCTATTGTTTATACAAGCTCTAGTACTGATTTGGTGTCCAAATATGCTGTATGGTTTTATTCTTCTCACTATTCTCTTTTTTTAAAGTATTATTTAATCTGAAATTAGATTATCTTGCTGAACGAGCTTTCAACAGTGGTTATTTATTAGGGACATTTACATAGATACCACCTAATTATTATGTATTTACATGTCTAGCACCTACACTTATTACATTTATACCACCCAAATCTTCCTATTTTTTATGATTACCATTTGGCTTTCTGTGTGGTGACTATTTGTATTTTTTCTGTTAAATATTTGAAGGGGCTTTCAATTGACCTTTTAGTGCCTGGCATGTTGGTTAATGCTCGTGTCGTCTCAATGCTCAAAAATAGGATTAAGTTATCATTCCTTACTCACTTTACTGGAACAGTAAGTATGCTATTCTGGTTTGCATCATGCCATTACCAAATTATTTACCCTATTGTTTCTATACGCGTTGTGATTGGTCTGTGCTCATTCTTTGGCTATTTTGTTTTTGTTTAGGTAGATGTTTTCCATTTACAGAATTCTCATCCTACTGATAATTGGAGAGATGACTATCCTCAAAACAAGAAAGTATGCTTCTCTCTTCTCAGCTAGTGCAAATTTTTCATGAAAATTGAATTTTTTTCCTACTGTGTATAAGACAATATAAAATTGGGGCATGTACATACATACCACCCAATTCCTATGTATCGAAGTATCTAACACCTAAACTTTGATTTTTATATTTGTACCATCAAAATCTTTCATATCACATAAAAAATATTGCCCTTTTAACTTTAGAAAAGTAAAATACACATTTTCATGCATAGGTAAAGTGGTATGTATGTAAAAATTGATGTTTAGATTTTAAATATGTAAATACGTAGGAATCGAGTAGTATGTATGTAAATTTTCATATAAAAATTAGTTTAATTGTGCTGTGTGAATCCCCTAAAAATAAAAAAAATTCCATTTTTCTTGTTTGAATATTTCACCCCAAGTAAATAGCGTATTAGCTTTCTAATTTATTATGTATTTTATTATGGCATGATATAACACATTCAATATATCGTTATCTGTAAGTAGGTGGGCAATACAACATTCAATTTATTGCTATCTGTAAGTATAGTGGTTTAGCTTTAAAGTGAGCTCCTTTTTGTTGACTTGCTGCGACAGGCCAGACAGACTTTATATGCAATTGTGCATTTATATAGTTGGCCAAAACTAAACCATTTTTTTGTTTTGACTAACCTTTATGACCCATTATTCTGCAATTTTGATCAGGTTGCTTCTCAAGTAAAAGTAAATGTTGTTTTTTTGACCATCTTAGGCTCTGTTTGGCGCAGCTGCAACTTCTCAGCTTTTCAGCTGCAGCTGCGCTGCCCCAGGAAGCCGCTGTGGGGAAGCAGCTGCGGGGAAGCTGGCAGTCTGTTTGGTGCAGCTGCGTGAAACCAGCTGTCGGTCAGCTGTTTATGAAAAAAAGACCATACTACCCCTGTTTGGTAAAATTGTTTAAAAGAATAGTATAACAACCATCTGTTTATGAATAAAAACTTTGTATTTACATATCTAACACATAAACTGAAAAAAAAGATTCATATGCAACA
>JXCR01140683.1:0-13951 GCA_002079205.1 Phalaenopsis hybrid cultivar | reverse complement strand
CGAAGGATCGGTAGGGCTGGGAAGAAGGCGCGGGCGGAAGGATCGCTAGGGCTGGGAAGCGCGGGCGGAAGGATCGCGAGGGCAATTTCGAATATTTGGAGGCCAAAGCTCGGGCCGCAGGGTCGATACCGCGGCCCGCTTTCCGCCCGCTTCGGCTTCGTTCGGCAGCGAAGCTGGTAGCCAAACAGTAATCTATCGCGGTTATGGGCCGCAACGCGCGAAAAAAGCGGCCCCCAAACGAAGCCTTAACCTGAAATTATGGGAATTAATTGCTATTATTTTCTTTTTAAACTACAAATCAAAACACAAAAAAGCTTTTGCAGTTAAATATTTGCTTACATCAAGCTGTGATGGAACCAATAATGCCTAAGCTATATGTTTATTACCATAATTATTAATTCCATATACTATGACCATACGGCATAGTATGAAGTTATTGCAAGATAATAAGCATAATCTCCAAAACTAAATAAAACAACCTTCAGTAAACTATACCTCCAATACTGTTGGCAAAAAACTGAGAATGAAAAAAAATCCAAGTTGAAAGATAGAGACCCCGATTGAAGAGATGGAGAAACGAGTTCAGAAACCAAGGATTACAATAAAAATCTTCTTCTTTTTACTTTGGAGTTGATTCTATCACAAAACATGGGTCACTTAAGCACTTGGCAGTAGTGGAGGTTCTATGTTGGACATCTTAGAGTTTTGTGTAACTATGTTATTTATTTTTAGTAGATATTTAATTAAGAGTTATATTATTGGATAGTTCGATAGATTTATCAATTTCAACATATTTGATTTCCTAAAATTTTTTTGGTACCTGTTCATATTTTAATTCAGTTCTACATTGTGAAATGATCTCAAACTCAAATTTAGTTTCCTATTAAGATCTGGACTCTTGCTTAAATTTAGTTTAAACTAATGAACAACTTTTGTTTTAAATTTCATTGGGGATTTGAATTAAAAAAATAAAAATGTTATAGCCAACTTTTAACTGTAAATCACTTATTACATCCAATTCATAAGTTAAAGAATATTCATATACTGTAGTTTCTTCTTTAAAATTAGATTTGAAAACTAGATTCTTGCTTCAATGTGTGTTTAATAGGCCTTATATGGAAGTTTTTTGAATTTTTCTTGAAAAATATTGTTACATGTGCAGTGCTCCAGACAAGAGTATAATTACAATTTTTTTTTCAAATTTTATAGCTGCATTGTTTGTTTTCTTAGGTGAATTGTTTGTTAGTTCATTGTTTTTTTATATAATCCATTCCTAAACTTGAGGAAAGAATTATATATCTTCAAAAGGAAAGTTCAATCATTTTCAAGGAGTTGTACTCTTTCTCTCATTTGTATAAAGGAGAACTAAAAGTTATCATAAATTATAATCTTTTTTTTCTTGAAAATGTTGCGAAATGAGAAAGTTATGGCTATAAATATTGGAGCTAAACAATCTCAAACATTAATGTTTGAAAGCCGAAACTTGAATAGGTTGATTATGCATCAACTCAACCAAAAATAATATAAAGAAATTGTGAGTGATTAGATCATATTGTACGAATTTCATAAAAAAAAAATGAGGTTTTTGATGGGGCGGTCAATAAAAAAAACAGTTTTTTTTTTGAAAAAATCTTTAAAGATCATAGATGAAAAATTGAAATTCAAAGCAAGTTGAAATCCAAAGAACCCAATCCTATCCTTATAATAAATTGATAGTGAGTCACATTAGAATCAAATGAAACACTAGATGACGAAAAAGTGGAGATGGAGAAATGAGGAAACCTAAAAACATATAATAGAAACCTCATTGTACTTCGTTTGGAGTTGATTGTGGCACATATCATTGATATTGGTAACTTTGAAATCACAGGGAAGCCATATAACACACATGCATGTTGCAACTAATGGGGGCACTCGAGGAAAAGAAGCTTTAAATGCTTATTAATTTTTGCGAAATGAATTGTAGCTTTTAAATACGTTGAAGGATCCAAGGAGATATGATAATGCATTCGCCCCTATTTGATTTTCTAATCTAAGCTAAGCCTAAATCGTAATAACGTCAATGTGAATCAATGCTCCCCAATTTTATCAAACATAGCTCTCTCCAACTACGACTAAATGCATGTACATGAAAAAAAAATCTGAATAAGTTTTTAGTCTTTTGATTATTATGTATTAATTTGGTAAGAACCTTTTATTCAAATATAATTAATCTTTGTGTATATTTAGTAAAAATTATTAATTTGTAATCAAGTATTTGACTGATATTAAATATCATAAACTGTTTAACAAATATGTAGGATTCATTTTAAGGTAGTATTTAAGAACATAACGAAAGTTGAAGCAGTTGAAAGGAAACTAATTGTTTGAAGACATTAACGGGTTGAAAAAGCACCAATGAGATTGGCGGATTTGGAAGGAAAAAGGGTGGTTCACCTAAATTAACATAGATGGACACCGCACAAAAAGATTTTGAGAAGAATGGGTTTAAGATTGCATGCGATATTCTGAAGTAGTGGATGGCAATGAACATTCATAAACTCAGCCCTAAATGGTTTGGTTATTGTTAATTATGATTGTGACGTGAGATCATCATTACAGATCATAAATTAGGCTACTCAAAGTGTCTAATCACTCATTCAACTTTTATGATATCATTTGAATCAACACAAATTAAAAGGCCCTGGCCTCATATTGGAAGGCAGTTTGATGCACCGATGCTCCTTGAGTTTTTCCATAATGTTTTTAAATTAATTATCTTGTAGATTAGATGCTCGATAAAAATCAAAATCATCGCCTATGGTTACCATTGCTTCGAATCGTACAAATCTATTTGTGATAGCTTTGAAGATTTTAAAATGTTTGTTGACAACCCTTACATTTTTTTTTCTAAAAGTTTCAGTTAAACTATTTGCAAAATCATGTAGTTTATTGCTGTTTTTCATACATTGTACAGTTAGAATGTGTTGAATGATTGATTCATTATTTAAGCTCTTTCTTGAGTGGTTTTATTTCATATTATATACGCGGGAACATGTTGTATTATAATTTTAATATTTATTATTTAAGGCCGTGATCTTTTCTTTGTACCTGTAGCCGCTGGTATACAAGTGAGTTTCTCAATACTGTGACAATAATATAATTTCTTGTTTCTTTTGCATTTTGTCTTATTTCAATTTGTTTTTATAGATACTTGCTCGAATATTGTCTGTTGATCCTTCAACAAAAACAATTGGACTAACCTTGAATCTTCACCTTGTTCAACATAGACCACCTCCAATGGTCAGTAATTTGTTTTTTTCGCAGCTTTATACTGTCTTGTGCTGATGATTCTGCTATTTTGCATCATTTTATGCTATTTTTACTTTTTGATTGTCGGTTCATGTTTATGAAATTATTTAATTTTTTTGTTTTACTAAACTTATTTTATCTTATTTAGCATGTCAAAACTGGAGAAATTTATGAGAAGTGCACTGTTTTGAGGATTGATGAAAATGTTGGTCTTCTTCTAAGTATTCCTTCTTCTCCGGAACATACTCCTGCATATGTATATGTATGTTTCCTTTCGATCCTATTTGTTCAATCTATTCTTTATTCTAAATTTGGAAGGTTTATGTACATATCACTTAATTTCTATGTATTTACATATGCAATACCTAAACTTCAATTTTTACATACAAGCCTCCTTATTTTTGCATGAAAGTTATATTTTTAATTTTAAAATTGGACGTAGTGCTATTTTTAGTGTGATATAAAAGATTCGGATTTTATCAATGTAAAAGGTATAGTTCAAGTGTTAGATATGTAAATGCGTATGAATTGGGAGGTATGTGTGTAAATGCTCTTTATAAATTTTCTTCGAGTCAATGCATTTAGTTTTCATTTTTATTTGGATAGAGATTTGATGTGTCCGATGAAGAGGTTGGTAAGCTGCAGAAGAAGTTTAAGGAAGGGGATTATGCTTGTCTTCGTGTTCTTCGAATAAGGCATTTAGAAGGTCTCGCAATCGGAACCCTAAAGGTATTACCTTTTTATTTTTTATTTTTTATTTTTCTCAAGTTGTTGATGCCTTGGACGCCTCCATTGTCGTTCTTCAAGGTTTTACTTTATGTTGGCTATGTTAATGTGAAATAAAACTGGAATCATTTCGAGATTTGTTGTCTTTGTTTTTTGGTCTTTAATTCATTGCTTAAACTTAATTTTTTCTTATTTTTTGAAAGCTGCTCATAATATTCTTTCTTTTTTAAAACCTTCCTTTTATATCATATTATAAGTTTTTAGTTGACGTTTTATTTTGATATATTAATATATTTGATGATCAAACATATACATGCAACATTCTATGTGTGGATATCTAAACACTTACCATTGAATTTACCCTCACCCTCAATAGAAGGATCAATTTGACACCAAATACACTTTTGGTTGTCACTGAAACACAGCTCTCAACACTGAAAAACTCGAAGAACAAGATATTAAAATCTTTTGGGCAATTTACGTGCAGATGATACAAATCTTATGTATTGACACATCTAACATCTAAACATTTATATTTACATTCATATCTTTAACACTCAAATCTTTAACATCACATAAAACAATACCGCCATCACCATCTTTTTAAAAGTGAAATAATCTTTGAATACATAGATTCTTTACGCTGAAGTGTTATACGTGTAAATGTCAAACTTTGGATGTTAGATATGTACATACATAAAAATTGTGTGGTAGGTATGTAAATTTCCCAAACATTTTAGTAAAGTTCTTTCAGCGTACAGATATTTGCAAATGGGAGGAAAAAACACTGCAAAAAAAAAAAAATCAAAGAAGAAACAACTAGGGTTTTATCTTCCTAAAATTATAAATATTTGCTCCTTTATCATGATCACCCGGTCATTGGTTGTCTAATTCTAAGAGAGAACAAATGTAGAGATGCCCAGCTTACCTTTTTGCCAAACGCCAGCAAAGGCCTATCACAAAATTGCTATTAGGAATTTTATTCACCTGAAGAGGTACATATATACTTGGAGAGTGTAGATCATATATTCAAAGAAAAGTAAAGAACAAATGAATGAACATAAATTGGAAAGACACAGAAAGATGATACTCCTTTATGATTCAGGGAACATGTTTTGCTGTGATACAGTTTTCTCCAGCCAAGACACAAATTATGTTTTTTTATCTAGCTTCTTAATTTATTCTATCATGTCTTGATCTGGGAGATTGGAATTACCAAAATAGGAGTTGACAATCGGATGATATTGATATATAGATCTAATATGTACAATAATCTACAACAATCATTCAAAAAATAAAGAACAAGTAAACCATAACAATATTTAATATATCATTAAAACCAAACAATTAAATATCCCATTGCCACAATAATTTTAACTAAGAAAATTAACACTGGATAAATTATCTTCTAGACACCTTTTACTAATTTTTTTCTCTTCCTGTAAATAAATTCTCTCATGTCCGTCATTTAAATCAAAAGATTTTTTCTATAAAATTATTTTTTGAACAGATTATGTTAAACAACTGCTCAATGAATAATTATAATGCTACAGTGCACTAAACTTTATGCATATGCTTTAACATTTATTTGAATTTAACGATAAAATATTAAAATTTCATGTCATCAAATTCTTTAAATAATAGCATTTTCTTTAATTAGAAATTTTATAATATTGTAAAATACATTGTCATTTAAGTATTCATCTCATGAGCGATACATTTTTGTACTAATTAAGGGACAATTTTTCATTTCTATATCCATTTTCTTTTCTAAAGATTTTTCATTTTCGTTTTAATGCACAGGTACAATAAAATCTTTAACTAGTACCATAAGAGAGTGATTTGTGAGATTGATTTTTTATCTTCATTTTTCATTTAATGTATGTTTAATTTATTTCAATCATTTAAACAGTTGTTAAACTTTTAATGTAATGCAATAGATGGAACAATTTAAAATATTAAGAGTCACCATTCTTTTTAAAAGATTGCCTATTTACACTATTTACAAGCGTGCTATAGCAAACAACAACAATGCCCCTTTAATTATTAAGTTTCCCTAGAAAGAAAATAAAAGAAAAGTGGTCCTTTAATAACTAAATAATTTTGAAAAAACCTTTCATATTTGTCTTTCTCCTTAGGTTGATCGGAATTTGCTCTCTTAAAAAAATTGTTTCTGTTGGCTGGGTAAAAGTATTATAATGTTGAAGGTTTTGGCAGGGTGACCACCCAATGTAAATTCTCTTTTGTTAGAATCAATCTTTTGATTTAATGATACCAATATCAATTTTGTGCTCTCAATCTAATGTTTATGTTTTATTATGACCGTCATTGCAAGCGTATCTATCATATTGCTAAGGTCAACCCAATGGTAAATGCAGACATCTGTAAGAATGATGCTTCACCAAACCTTTTCCTGTTATTTATTACCAATAGATAAATACACTAAAAATCATTTTTAGTTTCATTTCCTTTGCTTAACTAAGCTGACTTGGTAGGCTTTGAGCAATCTCGATTGGAAAGGACCGAGATTACAAAAAATTTTGTGGAAACTACAGTTTCATAACTCCCGACATCAGTAATAGCATTGCACACTTTTTTGTATTGTGCATGTTGTTGAAGCAACCGAGACTACTGATCTATTGCAGTGCTCAACACTATTTGAACAACAAAAGCTCTCCATTATCGACATATACTAAAAGCTTGTCATTTCATTCTATTTTTTCTTCAACCATGAACATGTAATGATGATTCAGATAATTTAATGCAATATATTCTAAACATAAACATCCAAAGCATTTTATAAGCAATTTTTTGGTAGTAGACACACTGGCTTGATTAATTCCTAATATTTTAAAATGGATGGGAGGATTGCTTAGGAGGGATTCCTTTTGTGTTATCGTGAGTCCTTTTTCTAACACTTTGACGTTGTTGTCTTTTTTCAAAAGAAATGTTTCTAGTGCAACAATAACTACAACAAACCAGGGCCAACTACATCAATCTTTTGTCTCCATCGTGTCCTATGAAACGACATTTTTATTATAATAAATTAAGTTCATTTTTTTCATTTTTTGTACAACATGCCCAATTTTTTAGGTCTACCTCTACCTTTCTTAACATAAGTCAAATCTAAAACGCCTACTCTCCCATCTGTGTCTCATATGGTCTATGTTTAATGTGACAAAACCATCTAAGACGACTCTTTTTAATCTTGTCTGCCATTGGAGCTACATCAACCCTTTCTGGAATATATTTGTTTCGATTTTATCTCTAATTTTAAAGCCACTCATTCGCTTCAACATTCTAATCTCGGCAACACTTAAATTAATTTTATGCTTCTCTTTTACAAGCCAATATTCTGCACCATAAAACATTGCCAGTCTCACTACCATCTTCCTCTAAGTTTAAGCAACTTTTGTAATACATAATACGCCCGATACATTCCTTCAATTTAACCATCCAACTTGAATTCTACTGATAACATCCCATCTATATCACCATCATTTTGAACAATAGACCTCAGATATAAAAAAACAATCACTCCTTTTAATTTTTTGATCATTGATTGTTACAATTTCACTACCTTATATACAATTACTAAAATTACTTTTCAGACATTAAACAATTTTAGATCTACTCAAACGAAAGCCTTTAGACTCCAAAGTTGACCTCCATAATTCATGTTTTTCCTGAACACACTTTGTAGTTTTATCCACATAAATGATATAATCAACAAAAAACAATCATCAAGTTACATCTTTCTGTAAATTTCAGAGAAATGTTTTTAGTGTTGGATTGTTTCCTTTCTACTTTTAAGGNAATGTGTAAGAAAAGATACAATGCAAAAAATTGTGTTATGAAAATTTATTTAAATGTAAAAACTTAGGTAACTCGTACGGAGTTTAAGAGGAGTTTGGGATGTTAAAATTTCTGCATTTAGTGATCTTTATAATAGATTAAATACCAAAGAGAGTGAAAAATACATGTATGAACTAACCAACTAAAAAGAAAAGAAAAAACAAGGATTTAACTCAAGTAAAGTGTATTAAAGGTGAAAATCAATGAGTATTTTTTATAGAAAAAAGATATTAAACATAGGTGATTGAGTTAGTTTGATAAAATTTTCAATTAGGTTTTGGAAAATAAGATTGATTTTATTGATTTTTTTTATCGTTAATACTAACAAAACATTTTATTTTTGCTGTCTTATTAGTAAAAAAGAAATTGATGAGGCTTTAAAGAAAATTGATAATGAAAAATTAATAGGACATGATGATAACCCAATTGAAGTTTGGAAATATTTAGGAGATTTGAGAGTTTCTTGGCTTACTAATTTCTTTAATATTATTTTAAAAAGACTAAAAAAATATCTGGGGAGTGGAGGAAGAGTATTTTAGTCTCCATTTGTATTATTTAATCTGAAGAGTATTTTAGTATCTTGGCTTACAAATTTTAGTCTCCAGAGGGATGCACCTGAGTGTGCAAATTATAATGGATATGTTGGTTCTCATTTGGTTCTCTCACTTTTTACTTAGTAAATTGGGATTATTTATTTGGCGAAGCAAAAATATTTAATTTCTGGATGTCCTCAGAAAGTAANAATGGATATGTTGGTTCTCATTTGGTTCTCTCACTTTTTACTTAGTAAATTGGGATTATTTATTTGGCGAAGAAAAAATATTTAATTTCTGGATGTCCTCAGAAAGTAGTCGGTCACATATGACATTGCTTCACTCTGGGATCCCCTGCAACTTCAGAAAAGTGAAGGTGATTTGTAGTGCTTCCGGAAGATGCTATTTCCTTGAATGCCGGTCATGATGAAGAAAATATACTGTGTAGTTATTTCATGTGTTTAACTTTCTTGATTTTAGCCTTGGAATGCTAATCACAACTTAATGTAGGCTTATTGATGCAAATATGCATGCATTAAACCCCTCATTTTTGCTTTGTGATTCAGGTTTTGGTAGCACAGGTTACGAGCGTTGAGGACCATGGCTTTACTCTTCACTTCGGTGTACCCTCCTTTAGTGGCTTTCTTCCAAGGATGGATGATGGTTGATTCTCAGCTTCTAAGCTACTATTTTTGATGTATCATGATGTTCTTTTATTTCACAGAACATTTTTGAAATTTTTTTCTGCCTCTGATATCTAAATATAGATTGATTAACATTGTTGAAGGCTACCAATATAAATTCTGAATTGAACAGGTGGTATTCCGATTTGTAGAGGACAGCTGTTACAATGTGTAGTGAAAAGTATAGATAAAGCCCGAGCTATTGTTTATACAAGCTCTAGTACTGATTTGGTGTCCAAATATGCTGTATGGTTTTATTCTTCTCACTATTCTCTTTTTTTAAAGTATTATTTAATCTGAAATTAGATTATCTTGCTGAACGAGCTTTCAACAGTGGTTATTTATTAGGGACATTTACATAGATACCACTTAATTATTATGCATTTACATGTCTAGCACCTACACTTATTACATTTATACCACCCAAATCTTCCTATTTTTTATTATTAACATTTGGCTTTCTGTGTGGTGACTATTTGTATTTTTTCTGTTAAATATTTGAAGGGGCTTTCAATTGACCTTTTAGTGCCTGGCATGTTGGTTAATGCTCGTGTCGTCTCAATGCTCAAAAATAGGATTAAGTTATCATTCCTTACTCACTTTACTGGAACAGTAAGTATGCTATTCTGGTTTGCATCATGCCATTACCAAATTATTTACCCTATTGTTTCTATACTTTGTGATTGGTCTGTGCTCATTCTTTGGCCATTTTGTTTTTGTTTAGGTAGATGTTTTCCATTTACAGAATTCTCATCCTACTGATAATTGGAGAGATGACTATCCTCAAAACAAGAAAGTATGCTTCTCTTTTCTCAGCTAGTGCAAGTTTTTCATGAAAATTGAATTTTTTTCCTGCTGTGTATACGACAATATAAAATTGGGGCATATACATACATACCACCCAATTCCTATGTATCGAAGTATCTAACACCTAAACTTTGATTTTTATATTTGTACCACCAAGATCTTTCATATCACATAAAAAATATTGCCATTTTAACTTTAGAAAAGTAAAATACACATTTTCATGCATAGGTAAGGTGGTATGTAAAAATTGTGTTGTGTATGTAAATTTTGATGTTTAGATTTTAAATATGTAAATACGTAGGAATCAAGTGGTATGTATGTAAATTTTCATATAAAAATTAGTTTAATTGTGTTGTGTGAATCCCCTAAAAAAAAAAAATCCATTTTTCTTGTTTGAATATTTCACCCTAAGTAATTAGCGTATTAGCTTTCTAATTTATTATGTATTTTATTATGGCATGATATAACACATTCAATATATCGTTATCTGTAAGTAGGTGGGCAATGCAACATTCAATATATCGGTATCTGTAAGTATGGTGGTGTAGCTTTAAAGTGAGCTCCTTTTTGTTGACTTGCTGTGACTGGCCAGGCAGACTTTATATGCAATTGTGCATTTATATAGTTGGCCAAAACTAAATAATTTTCTTGTTTTGACTAACCTTTATGACCCATTATTCTGCAATTTTGATCAGGTTGCTTCTCAAGTAAAAGTAAATGTTTTTTTTTTGACCATCTTAACCTGAAATTATGAGAATTAATTACTATTATTTTCTTTTTAAACTACAAATCAAAACTCAAAAAAGCTCTTGCAGTTAAATATTTGCTTTACATCAAGTTGTGATGCAACCAATAATGCTTAATTTATATGTTTATTACCATAATTATTAATTCCATATACTATGACAATACGGCATAGTATGAAGTTATTGCAAGATAATAAGCATAATCTCCAAAACTAAATAAAACCACCTTCACTAAACTATACCTCCAATACTGTTGGCAAAAAACTGAGAACGAAAAAAAATCCAAGTTGAAAGATAGAGATCCCGATTGAAGAGATGGAGAAAAGAGTTAAGAAACCAAGGATTACAATAAAAATCTTCTTATTTTTACTTTGGAGTTGGTTCTATCACAAAACATGGGTCACTTAAGCACTTGGCAGTAGTGAAGGATCTATGTTGGACATTTTAGTGTAACTATGTTATATTTATTTTTAGTAGATATTTAATTAAGAGTTATATTATTGGATAGTTCGATAGATTTATCAATTTCAACATATTTGATTTCCTAAAATTTTTTTGGTACCTGTTCATATTTTAATTCAGTTCTACATTGTGAAATGATCTCAAACTCAAATTTAGTTTCCTATTAAGATCTGGACTCTTGCTTAAATTTAGTTTAAACTAATGAACAATTTTTGTTTTAAAATTCATTGGGGATTTGAATTAAAAAAAAAAAAATGTTATAGCCAACTTTTAACTGTAAATCACTTATTTCATCCAATTCATAAGTTAAAGAATATTCATATACTGTAGTTTCTTCTTTAAAATTAGATTTGAAAACTAGATTCTTGCTTCAATGTGTGTTTAATAGGCCTTATATGGAAGTTTTTTGAATTTTTCTTGAAAAATATTGTTACATGTGCAGTGCTCCAGACAAGAGTATAATTACAATTTTTTTTTTCAAATTTTATAGCTGCATTGTTTGTTTTCTTAGGTGAATTGTTTGTTAGTTCATTGTTTTTTTATATAATCCATTCCTAAACTTGAGGAAAGAATTATATATCTTCAAAAGGAAAGTTCAATCATTTTCAAGGAGTTGTACTCTTTCTCTCAGTTGTAAAAAGGAGAACTAAAAGTTATCATAAATTATAAAGGTCTACCCCTCAAAAAACTGTGTCAGAGAATGATCTTTATTAATCTTTGACTTGAATTAATTAGGTTGAGGAAAGATGGATGAAAAGAAAATTATTAACCCCAAAGGCATAATGAAAGGGTGGGCATTGATTAAGTGCAAGGGAAAGGGGGATTGAATGATGCTTAAGCGCTAGGAGAAAATTTGATAGTCTTGAAAGATAAAAAAATCACTTGAAACGCAAATGTAGAGATTAATGAGGTTTGGTATGTTGACCAAGTATTGACTATATTTGAGTCAAAGTCAAAGTTATGTTTGAGCTTGGATTGTTTGTTTTATGATGGGTATGAGCTGGGTTAGCCAATTTGGTGGAGTTTTGATCTATTTGGCTAAAGCGGTTTAGTTTGTTATTGATTAGATGTGCATATGATTTAGTGCATCAAACATTTGGACTATGTTGTGCAATTGTAGAGAACTTATAAGACAATAATCTTTTTTTTCTTGAAAATGTTGCGAAATGAGAAAGTTATGGCTATAAATATTGGAGCTAAACAATCTCAAACATTAATGTTTGAAAGCCGAAACTTGAATAGGTTGATTATGTATCAATTCAACTAAAAATAATATAAAGAAATTGTGAGTGATTAGATCATATTGTACGAATTTCATAAAAAAATGAGGTTTTTCATGAGGCGGTCAATAAAAAAACAGTTTTTTTTGAAAAAATCTTTAAAGATCATAGATGAAAAATTGAAATTCAAAGCAAGTTGAAATCCAAAGAACCCAATCCTATCCTTATACTAAATTGATAGTGAGCCACATTAGAATCAAATGAAACACTAGATGGCGCAAAAGTGGAGATGGAGAAATGAGGAAACCTAAAAACATATAATAGAAACCTCATTTTACTTCGTTTGGAGTTGATTGTAGCACATATCATTGATATTGGTAACTTTGAAATCACAGGGAAGCCATATAACACATGCACGTTGCAACTAATGGGGGCACTCGAGGAAAAGAAGCTTTAAATGCTTATTAATTTTTACGAAATGAATTGTAGCTTTTAAATACGTTGAAGGATCTAAGGAGATATGATAATACATTCGCCCCTATTTGATTTTCTAATCTAAGCTAAGCCTAAATCGTAATAACGTCAATGTGAATCAATGCTCCCCAATTTTATCAAACATAGCTCTCACAAACTACGTCTAAATGCATGTACATGAAAAAAAATCTGAATAAATTTTTAGTCTTTTGATTATTATGTATTAATTTGGCCAGAACCTTTTATTCAAATATAATTAATCTTTGTGTATATTTAGTAAAAATTATTAATTTGTAATCAAGTATTTGACTGATATTAAATATCATAAACTGTTTAACAAATATGTAGGATTCATTTTAAGGTAGTATTTAAGAACATCACGAAAGTTGAAGCAGTTGAAAGGAAACTAATTGTTTGAAGACATTAAAGGGTTGAAAAAACACCAATCAGATTGGCGGATTTGGAAGGAAAAAGGGCGGTTCACCTAAATTAACATAGATGGATACCGCACAAAAAGATTTTGAGAAGAATGGGTTTAAGATTGCATGCAATATTCAGAAGCAGTGGATGGCAATGAACATTCATAAACTCAGCCCTAAATGGTTTGGTTATTGTTAATTATGATTGTGACGTGAGATCATCATTACAGATCATAAATTAGGCTACTCAAAGTGCCTAATCACTCATTGAACTTTTATGATATCATTTGAATCAACACAAATTAAAAGGCCCTGGCCTCATATTGGAAGGCAGTTTGATGCACCGATGCTCCTTGAGTTTTTCCATATATGTTTTTAAATTAATTATTTTGTAGATTAGATGCTCGATAAAAATCAAAATCATCGCCTATGGTTACCATTGCTTTGAATCGTACAAATCTATTTGTGATAGCTTTGAAGATTTTAAAATGTTTGTTGACAACCTTTACAATTTTTTTTTTCTAAAAGTTTCAGTTCAACTATTTGCAAAATCATGTAGTTTATTGTTTTTCATACATCGTACAGTTAGAATGTGTTGAATGATTGATTCATTGGTTAAGCTCTTTCTTCAGTGGTTTTATATCATATTATATACGCGGGAACATGTTGTATGATAATTTTAATATTTATTATTTAAGGCCATGATCTTTTCTTTGTACCTGTAGCCGCTGATAT
>JXCR01140682.1:123815-136841 GCA_002079205.1 Phalaenopsis hybrid cultivar | reverse complement strand
AAAATTTGGAGGTTTATTAAAATTAAAAGAACCTAGGACTTAGGGGTATGACTTTTAAAGCCAATAATTAATCAATTTAATACGCTTATTTGAGGTTCAAATGAAATCCAAATAATGAATCATGATCACCTAAAACTTAACATTTTCAAAATTAATTTAGACACTCACCTAGGTCTTAAGGGCTTGGTAGTGATCTAAGTTAAATCAAGACTGATTAAATGAGTATTAAAAAGGAAAACGTAGCCAAAATTTAAGACCTTTAAAAAACTACAAGCCCAATTAGGATTAAAATTTGGCTAAGTGTTCCAACAACACTAGCTTGCCCCCTTTAAGGGTCTTCATTCACATAATCTTCAAAATTAAATTACAGATGACTATTACCCTACTCTTAGGGATGGATCAATGTTCATTGAGCATTATGGTGTTCATAGGGTGAATTATTAAGCAACATAATAAGTTTAAGTGAACTCGAGGTTTTTCATTAGGTGATAAGAGGAAAGCATGGACCTGCATCTTCCTCCTAACCTAATGGATACCTCAGAGGTTTACTAAACTTAATATACTTTGCTTAACAAATCATCCTTAATTAAACTCCTAAGAACCCACCAAGATATGACCTAGGGTTAGGAAAACTACCAAAACATTACTTTGCTGCCTCTACATGAACTGCCCTCATATGCATTTTTAAGTTTCAGGTGGTGGAATGAGAAGACTCGCCAGGTACGCTTTTACAGTTTATAGCGCCATCTTTCTTATACTTTCATACTGTACTTTTAATGTTAACACAAACCTGCATGCTAAACAACAATGCCACCCTGCATGAAAACTAAAACTATCAGTATAGCCACAAAACCAAAAACAAAACCAAAGTTAAAATCAACCAAGATAAAATTCACCGCCACAACATTCAAAATATAAAAAAAAAACTCAAAATTTAATGACAAACATCACACAAAACAACGATTATAACTAAATTAAGACGTCTCTATCGAATGATCGGGAACCCCTCGGAGGAGGTAACCTACGGTTGCTAACAAGGATTCCCACGGTCTAAATGAAAATATGGAACTCATTAAGTTGAGTTTAGTAAATGCATTTGGACTAAGTTAATCAAATAGAAAATAGTGTTGTCGGAACGAGGGAACCTTGGAGTCCTAACTACTGCCACTTTAATCAACTTTAACATCCCCCATAAGAATATAAAGAACTTAAACCATAGCACCATCTGATTTGACAAAATTACTTGACACCCTAAAAAACTCAAACTCGTTACGGCAAGGAGCTAGCTTGATAGGCAGCATGACCATCTTCAACAACAAAACATGACTTCATCAGTTAAATAAACTTCTTTCCTTATAATTAAACAACAAAGTCATAGGACTTTGAGGTTGTTTGTCTGGTGAACCATAAATCCTCAGCTCATCTTTAGGCATGTGTATAGCTCTGTTGTACAATATAAGCCCTAACTCGTCTTAGGATTCCGAGGTTGTTGTTTTTCACGACATAAATCCTCACATCTTCCAAGCTATTTGTGTGATTGTTTCATACAAGTGTAAGCCCTCAATAAATAAAATTGGTAGGATGGAATACCTAAATATTTCTACTCAAAACTGAAGCCAAACAATAGGATAGACCTGGAAGTCACCGTGGTTCTCCTCCGGATCCATGATATCCCCTAGTTCTTCCTCCTTTGGATTCCAAAAACAAAATGCTCCAAATTTGAGCCAATCCTATTTCACACCTCTTTGCCTGATATCCTTCAAAATTCCTATCCTTTGACGTCCTTAAAGATAATATTTCTTGATCTTTATCGAGTGTTTTCTGAGGTGACTTCGGTTATCTAAGATGTAATTAACTAGAGGGCCTTTCCCTTATAGGAAACTTGTCCGAACCCAGCTTAATAATTTAATTCTTCATATTAAATAAGGGAAATTGTCGGCAAATAAAACAGTTTTGCAGACCAAATAGATGTCATACCTTTCTTAGTTTACTTGATCGAGCCTCATCCTCAAGTCTTGTGTTTATCCTTTGGGACAGATATAGGGTTTGAGGTATAGTGCTCTTTCATCTAAACTATGAAAAATATGGGGTCAGTTTGATTTCATACTTTTCTAAACTTCAACTTCCTTCTAAAGTGAGTGACGGGATTTTGATTCTGGTGAGCGACAGCTTCTTACAGGCAACTCCCCCTACCCCAAATAGCACCAACAAGCCCAAAATGATTAATTCTCCAATTCTACTAGTAAGTGGTATGTTTTTCCAAAAATAAGTCTATATAGGGACATTCTTATTGGAGTCTTATAAGCAATTTTGTATGCCTATAATGCAGTATCTAATCTTGTAGACCAATCCAATTTATAGGTATCTACAGTTTTTTCCAAAATTTGTTTAATTTTATGGTTTGATATCTCTACTAGACCGCTAGTCTGAGGATAATAAGCAGTAGAAAATCTTTGCATAATATCATGTTTCTTAATCAAATTTTCAACTCTGTTATTCCTAAATGAGATCCTCCATTAGTAATAATTACTCTCGGCATTCTATATCTTGTAAATTTTTTCTTAATTCAAAATGTAGAGACACTCCAAGCATCACATCTAGTTACAGCAATAACTTGAACCCATCTGCACATATAATCAACAACAAGTAATATATATAAATTCCCAAATGAAGGCATAAATGGTCCCATAAAATCTAATCCCCACACATCAAAAATTTTAACTTCTAATGTGTAATTTAGAGGCGTTTCATTTCTTCTAGAAATATTTCCTACTCTTTGACATCGATCACATGTTTTAATATAATCATTAACATATTTGAAAAGAGTATGACAATAAAATCCAGCTTGCAAAACCTTATATGTAGTTCTATTTTTTCCAAAATGTCCTCAATATTCCTAATTATGGCATCTTTTAATTATCTATTGAGTTTCCACATAAGGCACACATCTTCTAATAATTAGACCTTTACATTGTTTATATAGATATGGGTAATCCCAAAGATAAAATTTTGAATTGTATATAAGTTTCTTTAATTGTGGATTTTTGATATAAGGTGGTAAAATATCACTTACAATATAATTTACTATATCATCGTACCACGGTACATTCATTTCATCAATTTTATATAATTGTTCATCAGGGAAATTCTCTAAAATTTCATTTGCAAAATTAGTTAATATTTCTTTTTCTAGTCTAGACAAATGATTAGCTATTTGATTATCAATTCCCTTTTTATTAACTACAGTAAAATTAAACTCTTGCAATAAAAGTATGCATAAAATTAATCTTGGTTTAGCATCCTTCTTTTGCATCAAGTATTTAGTAGTAGAATGATATATATGCATTATACATTTATTTCCAATTAAGTAAGGTCTAAATTTATCAAAAGCATAAACAATAGCAAATAACTCTTTTTCAATAGTGGTGTAGTTAATTTGAGCATCATTTTGAGTTTTACTAGCATAATATATAACTTTAAAAACTTTGTTATTCCTTTGTCCTAAAACAACCCCAATAGCATAATCAATAGCATCGCACATTATTTCAAATGGTTTCTCCCAATCAGGTGGAACTATTATAGGTGCAGTGATTATTTTTTTTTTATAATTCAAATGTTTTTATGCATTCCTCATTAAAATCAAATTTTGTGTCCTTTTCTAAAAGTTGGCATTATTACTTAGTTATTTTAGAAAAAAAATTTATGTGACACTCATAGAAACCAACATGTCCTAAAAAGCTTCTTACCCCTTTAACATTAGTCGGAGGTGATAATTTTTCAATAACTTGAATTTTTACAGGATCTACTTCCATGTCATTTTCATAAAATTATGCCCATGTACGATTCCTTCTGCAACCATAAATTGATACTTTTCCCAATTTAGTACTAGGATGATTTTTTCACAAACTTCTAGAAAATTTTCTAAATTATTTAAACATAATTCAAATGAAGTTTCGATTAACAAAAAATCATCCATAAACACCTTGATTCCATATTCAATAAAATTGCTAAAGATTGACATCATACATCTTTGGAATATTGCAAGTGCATTGCATAGTCCAAAAGGCGTTCTACAAAATGCAAATGTTCCATATGGGCTTGTAAATGTTGTCTTCTCTTGATCCTCTGGATCAATTAGAATTTGGTGATAACTAGTATATCCATCTAAGAAGAGATAATATTTGTTCCTAGCCAATTTATCCGACATTTGGTCTAGAAAAGGTAAAGGAAAGTGATCTTTTCTGGTGGACATGTTCAATTTTTTATAGTCAATACAAATTTGCCAAATAGTAACTTGTCTTATTGATATTAATTCATTTTTCTCATTTTCTTCAATGGTCACTCACCCTTTGTTCGAAACACAGTGATTTGGATGTAACTAACTACTGTCTGAAATAGGATATATAATTCCAGCATCTAGCCATTTTAAAATTTCTTTTTTAACAACTTCTTTCATTAATGTGTTTAATCTCCTCCGAGGATCAACTTTAGGTTCATATTGTTCATTTAATAGAATTCTA
The DNA here is from genome assembly GCA_002079205.1 of Phalaenopsis hybrid cultivar. Classification (NCBI taxonomy): domain Eukaryota; kingdom Viridiplantae; phylum Streptophyta; class Magnoliopsida; order Asparagales; family Orchidaceae; genus Phalaenopsis; species Phalaenopsis hybrid cultivar. The sequence continues at coordinate 132,321 of JXCR01140682.1, read as the reverse complement.
TGCATACAAATAGAAGGAATAATTTTTTAATTATCTTCTAAAGTCCATCCAAAAGCCTTTTTATATTTTTTTAACATTTCTATTAATTTTTATTCTTAAATTTTTGTTAATTCAGAAGATACAATAACATGCAATGTAGATGACTCTCCTAAAAATAGATTTTAAATGGGCAGGTAATATTTTCAGTTCAAGTTCAGGTGGTTTAATACTTGACGGAATAAGATTTTTATTATTGTTTTCAAACAAGTCTAAAGTTTCAAATTTGCTCTATATATAATCCAAATCTTCTTCTTTTATTTCATCCGTGCTTTAAATTGTCCTCAAACTCATTCTTAAATTGCCCATTACTCAGAAAATCAGTTACTTCCATCCTAAAACATGCATTATCTTTTTCTTTCGCCGGATATTTCATAGCTTTTACAATATTAAATGTTACTTCTTGATCATTAAATCTAATTATTAATTCTCCCTTTTTCACAACTATCACAGCTCTCTTTGTTGCAAGAAATGGTCTCCCTAAAATAATAGGAATTTCTTTACTTCCTCCATGTCCAATACTATAAAGTCTACAGGGAAAATAAACTTTACTTTTACTAATACATCCTATATAACTCTTTTTGGATAAGTTATTGATCGATCAACTAAATGAAGAGTTTCAGTAGTAGGTGAAATCTCTCCCAAATCTAAACGTTTAAAGATTGATAAAGGCATAAGATTGATACTCGCTCCTAAATTGCATAAAGCTTTTCCAAAAAATTTTTCACCAATAGCACAAGGTACAGTAAAACTACCAAGATCTTTTAATTTTTTAGGAAGCTTTTTCTGAATAACAACACTACACTTTTCACTGAGTGCAATGGTCTCATGATCTGTAAACTTCCTTTGTTTTTTAGTATATCCTTCATAAATTTCACATAACTCGGCATTTGTTCTAAAACTTCAATAAAAGGAATGTTTATCATTAAATTCATAATGATTTCCAAAAATTTTGTAATTTGTTTATCTTTGTTCTTTTAAGTCTTTGAGGAAATGGAGGTAACAGTTTATTTAAAGGACCTTGTCTTTGTTCATTTTCATTTTGGTCACTTTCCATTGCTTCCTTCTCTTTATCAACTTTTGTTTTTATTTAGATACTTGTTTCAACATTTTTCCACTTTGTAATTGAATAGCTTTAATTTGCTTCTTATTTTGATTATTTGGATTAAATTCTACCATACTCAAAAGAATTCCAGAAGGTCTGTTACTTAGTGCAGTAGCAATATGTCCTCGTTGATTTTCAATATTTCTAATAGCAGCCCCTAGATTCTGTATTTGATTTCCTATGTTTAACATTACTTCTTCCATTGTCAACTTCTTTTCCTTAACTTGTGGGTTAGGATAGAGTTAAATCTAAAAAGATAATAAGGTCGATAACTAGGATTTCCTTGGTTGTTCAAATTTTTGGAGAGATTCACCAAATTGTTATAATTACTCCAACTAAAATTAGGGTGATTTTTCCATATAGGATTATAAGAGTTAGAATAGAGACTGTTATTTTTATTATTTATAGAATTTAAAGTTTCATTAGATGATTGAGAATCAATGATCTGTCCTAGTGAATTTTCGTCTAATACTGGGGGTAGTTAAGAATAGTTCACTCTTATTTGATCAATCTTTTTTGAAATATCAGCAATTTGAGATGCTAAAATAGAAATTGCATCAAAATCATGAATACTAGCTACTGTCTTAGGATTTACCATTTCAGAGGGCTATTGAAAATTATTAGTAGTCATTTCTTCAATTAAAGAATATGCTTCATCAAAAGGTTTTGACATTAGTGATCCACCTGCAGTAGCATCTACAATAGATCTAAGTTATCCTACTAATCCATTATAAAATGTTTAAATTATTAACCACTCAGAGAGATCATGGTGTGGACTTTTTTAAGATATTTAAATCTTTCCCAAGCTTCATATATTGATTCCCCTTCAAACTGACAAAAAGATGTAATATCATTTCTAAGCTTGACAGTTCTCAAAGGTAGAGAATATTTAGCTAAGAATTTTTGTGATAGTTCTCCTCAAGTTCAGATAGATCCAGGTGCTAATGAATTTAACCAAGCCTTGTCTTTATCCTTTAATGAAAAACAAAAAAAATTATAAGCCTAACAGCATCACTAGGCACTCCATCATATTTAAATGTAGCACAAATTTCAAGAAAACTAGCAAGATGTAAGTTTGGATCTTCAGTAGGTGTTCCTCCAAATTGATTATTGTGTACCATTTGGATAATATCAGGTTTAAGTTTAAATGAATTAGTAGTAATATCATGATTTTGAATAGTTAAGTGAAGTTCATCTGCTCTCGGATTAGCATAATCTTTTAAAGGTCTTTATCGATTTTTGTTTATTTGAATATTTAATTTATTCGCAATTTCTTTTAAGTTTTTAATTTCTTTTTGTTGTTTTCAAATTTTTCTAATAGAACGTTCTAATTCTGAATCGTAAGGTACTAAACCTTCAGATCCAATACTTCGCATAAATAAATATAATAAGAAAAGAAACATTTCATAAAAATAACTTTTAAATAAAAATATATTTTCTTTTTGCATTTTTGAATTTTTTTTAAATTTTTTAATTAATTTTCTCTAGATTTCCTAATTTACCAGATCTATTTAATTTATCATTACCTTCCCGATGAACGACGCCAAAAACATTATCCCAGAATTATATAGTTGTGTAAAAATTATATAGTTGACTCCGCTATGCAACGGTGCCAAAAGCATGATGCAATATTTTATGATTTAGAAATTTAAGCAATAATATTGGGATTCTACAGAAGTATACATATCGTTATCAAGTAATAAAAGAGTTTCTATCTAAGCTCCAAATTTTGATCCCATTGGGAAGGTTTAAATTTGAAATGATAAATTTACTAGGAAATTCACAGAAAGTCAAAAGGAAATTATTGTCACTTATTTCAAATGTTGAGATATTATCAGAACTAAATTATTTAACTTCTAACAAAATTAAAATACAAAGTTTAAATAGTAACTATTAAACTATTAAACTATGTTATGTGATGAAGATTTTTTATGTGAAAAAACATCTTTCCGACTAAAATGAGGTTTTGGTAAAGTGAGATGAGATAAATGATTTAAATATGTATTGTGTCAAATAGTAGTAGTTGTAATTCTCTACCCTGATACAGTGTTATAGAAAATCATTGGATAATCCAAGGTTTAGTCCCTAAATACGTGGCTAAGCTAGGAGGATACTGGCTCCCACTTCCGTTCAGCTGAAGGCTAACTCTCGCTTTAGTTTTTAAACACTAAGATAAAATTGGGGATTTTAGTTTGACACCCTAAAAATTCTCTAATTCTACACCCAACAAAGTATATTTCCTTATTTCTTTGTTCTTAATTTCATGAACAAATTTCTCCTTCATAGGATCAAATGTGATCCTCACTCTGTTGTAGAATTCATACTCGAATTTCTGGATCATGTGTTTAACAACATATTTTAACAATTTAATTGGCCAGATCAAAAGGTAAATTAAGTTCGGAGTTGAAAAATCATCACAATTTATTTTATATTTTAAAATTGGTGCATCCATGTTATCTCTTCATTTCACCATATCTCAGAGTAGGGAGAAAGATAAAGTAAACTACTCGTACTTCGTGAGAAAGACACAACTGTCGGCGATATTTCAGGTTGGTTTGTGGGGAGTTGCCCGTAAGAAATTGTGGGTCGCTAGAAGCTGTCGGCGTTATTTCGGGTTGGTTTATGGGGTTGCCCGTAAGAAGCTGTCGGTCGCTGGAATCGAAATCCCGTCGCCCGCTTCGGAAGGACGTTGAAGTATGAAATCAAACTGACCCCATTTAATCAAAATCCCGTCGCCCGCTTCGGAATGACGTTGAAGTATGAAATCAAACTGACCCCATAATTTTTGCGGAAGGACGTTGAAGTATGAAATCAATTTGATCCCATATTTTTCATAGTTTAAAATGAAAGGAATTTACATATATATTTAGTTTTAGAAAAATATGAAATCAAATTGACCCCATATTTTTTATAGTTTAAATGAAAGAGCGTTGTACCTCAAATCCTGTATCTATCCCAAAGGATAAACACAAGACTTGAGGATGAGGCTCGATAAAAACCTCAAATCCTGTATCTATCCCAAAGGATAAACACAAGACTTGAGGATGAGGCTCAATCAAATAAATTAAGGAAAGTATGACGTCCATCTGGTCTGCGAAACCTTTAAATTTGCCGACAAGTTCCCCTATTTAATATAAAGGATTAAATAGGGTTTATATTAAGCTGGGTTCGGACATGTTTCCTATAAGGGCAAGCCCCTATAGTTAATTACATCTTAAATGACCAAAGTCACCTAAGAAGACTCTCGATAAAAATCAAGAATTATTATCTTCAAGGAGTTTCAAAGGGTAGGACTCTTCAATGAGATCGGACGTAGAGGTGTGAAAAGGAATTGGTTCAAATTTGGAACATTTTATCGTAGAATCCAAAGGAAGAAGGACTAGGGGATGTCATGGATCCAAAGGAGAACCTTAGTGACTTCCTAAGCTATTTTAATGTTTGGCTTCAATTTTGATGAGAAATATTTAAGTGTTTCATCCTACCAATTTTATTATTTAGGGCTTACATTTGTGTGAAATGATTACACAAATAGTCTGGAAGATGTGAGGGTTTAGGTCGTGACAAACGACAGCCTCGAAATCCTTAGACGAGTTAGGGCTTATATTGTATAACAGGGTTATGCAAAGGCCTAAAGATAAGGTGAGGATTTACGTTGCATAAGCAAGCAACCTCGAAGTCTTATGGCTTTAATAAGGTGAGGATTTACGTTGCATAAGCAAGCAACCTTGAAGTCCTATGGCTTTGTTGTTTATATCTAAGGAAGGAAGATTGGTTTAGCGAATCCTAAGACGAGTTAGGGCTTATATTGTATAGCAGGACTATGCAAAGGCCTAAAGATGATTGACAAACAACAACCTCAGAATCCTAAGATGAGTTAGGGCTTATATTGTATAGCAGGGCTATGCAAAGTCCTAAAGATAAGATGAGGATTTACGTTGCATAAGCAAGCAACCTTGAAGTCCTATGGCTTTGTTGTTTAAGTCTATGGAAGGAAGATTAGTTTAGCTGGGAAGACAGGTTTTGCAGTTGAAGATGGTCGTGCTGCCCACCATGCTAGCTCCAAGCTCCTTGTCGCAACAAGTTTGAGTTATCTAGTGTGTCAAGTTGTAATGTCAAATTAGGATGCCCTATGGCTCAAGTTCTTTAAATTTTATGAGGGAATATTAAAGTTGATTAGAGTCACATTGGTTAGGATCCTATGGTTCCCTCGTTCCGGCACCACTATTTTCTATTGGATTCACTTAGTCTGTGAACTTACTAAACCCAACTTAATGAGTTCCATAATTTCATTTAAACCGTGGGAAGCCTCGTCAGCAACCATAGGTTACCTCCTTCGAGGGATTCCCGATCATCTGATAGAGACATCTTATTTTAATTGAAGTTGTAGTTTTGTGTGATGTTTGTGATTAAATTTTGGTTTTATATTTTTAATGTTGTGGCGGTGAATTTTATCTTGGTTGATTTTAGTTTTGGTTTTGATTATGGTTATGTGGCTATTTTGATGGTTTTAGTTTTCATGCAGGGTGACATCTTTTTTTAGCATGCAAATTTGTAGGTACAAAAGTACAGTATGAAAGTACGAGAAGGACAACGCTGAAAAACTGTAAAAGTGTACCTACGAGTCTTCTCGTTCCACCACCTGAAACTTAAAATGCATGTTAAGATAGTTTATGAAGAGCAGGCATGGAACATGTAAGGAAAAGGCAGAAGAAAGACGGTACTATAAACTGTAAAAGCGTACCTGGCGAACTTCTCGTTCCACCACCTGAAACTTAAAATGCATGTTAAGGCAGTTTATGAAGAGCAAGAAAAGTAAGTTCTGGTGGTTTTCCTAACCCTATGTCATATCCTGGTGAGTCCTTAAAAAGTTTCACTAAGGATGATTTCATTAAGCAAATAATATTAAGTTTAATAGGTCTCTGAGGTATCCAACAAGTTAGGAGGGGGAAGCAGGTTCATGCCTCCCTCTCACCAACTGGTGAAAAGTCTCGAGTCCATTTGCTTATTATGTTGCTTAATAGTTCATCCTGTAAATACCCTTATTACTGAGTGAACATTAGCGTCTTAATTATCCCTAAGGCTTAATGGTTCATCCTGTAAATACCCTTATTACTCAGTGAACATTGATGTCTCAATTATCCATAAGAATAGGGATACCCTTATTACTCAGTGAACATTGATGTCTCAATTATCCCTAAGAAAATTCATCCTGTAAATACCCTTATTACTCAGTGAACATTGATGTCTCAATTATCCCTAAGAATAAGGTAATTCTCACCAACTGGTGAAAAGCCTCAAGTCCATTTAAACTTATTATGTTGCTTAATGGTTCATCTATACTAGTGAAAAGCCTTGAGTCCGTTTAAACTCATTATGGTGCTTAATGATTCATCCTGAAAATACCCGGTGAAAAGCCTCAAGTCCATTTAAACTTATTATATTGCTTAATGGTCCATCCTGTAAATACCTGTACTCTTGAGTCCATTTAAACACATTATGTTGCTTAATGGTTCATCCTGTGAATACCCTTATTACTCAGCGAACATTAGTGTCTCAATTATCCCTAAGAATAGGGTAATTATCATTTATCATTTAATTTGAAAATTATGTGAGTTAAGACCTTTGAAGAAGAAAGTTTGTGTAATTTGAATACTTAGCCAAATTTTAATCCTAATTGAGCTTTGTGGTGTTTCAAGGATGTTTAATTTAATTATGTTTATTTCTCTAATCCTTGTTTAATCAATTTTTGATTTAACCTAAGTCACCACTAAGCCCTTAAGACCTAAGTGAGTGTCTTCATTAGTTTTGAAAAGGGTTAAGCCTTAAGTGGTCATGATTTATGATTTGGATTTTATTTGAAAATCAAGATGGAGGTATTAAATTGATTAATTATTGACTTAAAAATTCGTACCCCTAAGTCCAGGATCATTTAATTTTAATAAAGCTCCAAATTTTATTAATTTTGAAATTTATTAAGTTATTTTTTTAAATGAAAAAATGAGATTGGTTTCTACCAATTAACCCCTTATGTTTCAAGCATCAAATAAATTGATTAAGATCAGAGGTTACCCATTTTCCCTCTTTGAATTAAGCCTAAATGTTAATTAAGGCAAAATTTCCAAAATTACACCTTTGCCCCTAAGGCTCTAACACCTCATAATTTGTCAAATACAATTTAAATGACTTTGAAATTTTTATCATACCAAATTCATGGGTCAATTAGGACATCAGAGGAGAAAATGTGATTTTTTTCAAAATTTAATTTAATTTTTGTAATTTTTTTCATGTAAAAATAGGATTTTTCAAAGAAAATTCCTAACTTGACCAAGGTAAATTATAATCTTTTGAAATTTTTACTAGAGATAGACCTAGACTAGAGAAGCCTTTGGATTAAATTTCATGATTTTTTGAATTTTCTGTGATTTATTAGAATTATTTCAAATTCTGGGTTATTTAATAAAAATAAAATATTATAAGTGGTGAAAATTAAGTTTTGTATTTTTGAAAAATGTCTCTAAGGTCACAAAACTTAAAGGAGCAAATTTTATATTTTTCTGATTTTTATTTGATTTATTGGAATTATTATAATGAAAACTCATTTTTAGCCTTTTTTTTAATTATTCTTAAGCTTTAAAATTCAATATCTTTATTTAGAAAATCAGGAAAAAAAAATCAAATTGTTCCTAAGTGATTGGGTAATAAGTTAGAACATTTCCATGAATTTTATTATTTTTGTGATTTTTATGGATTTTTTTAATTATTTAAATATTTAGAATAGGCTAAAAATCAAATTTTTATTTTAAATATCATTTTATTTTTAGAAAATACCCCTGATCATAGAGAACACAAAAAATTAAGTTTCATAAATTTTTGAGTTATATTTTGATTTTTAAAAATCATTTAAGTGTTAAAAGTGGTATTTATCTTCAAAAATCAACTTAAGGTGTCAAATGAACTCAAAACATTTTGAAATTTTTATGATGAGTTCTCTATATCATAAATCACAGTGTAGATCAGAAATTATGTCATTTAGATGTTTAAATTTTTTAAAATTAATTATCTCAGTGATTTAGTGTTTGTACAATTTAAGGACATTTTAAATGTCATGACCAATGAAATTATTTCCAAAGGTTTCTCTAGTCATGGTGGGCCTTCCAAAATTTTCTTAGGATTTTATAATCAATATGCTAATTTCCATGATTATTTTAAGGAAATAATGTGAAATAACTTGAAAAATATGGGTCTCTGTATAGGAGGCTCCTCAGACTTTGGAAAAATCAGAGAATACTTCCCCAGACATAGGCTACAACATGCTAAAATTCCAAGTCAAGGTGATGTGCCATTATGCATGGAGAATCAAATGAT
>JXCR01140682.1:108985-122377 GCA_002079205.1 Phalaenopsis hybrid cultivar | reverse complement strand
TTTTTTTTTTTTTTTTTTTTTTATCAGCATGAAATGGCAAGAGCTTCATGTGGGTTTTATTTAGGAGTATGTCATTTTTCTTAATGAAAAGCTTGAATCCAACAAAGCAAGTATAACATGTTGGCACACAAATGTAATATATTTACCATTCATTAGATAAAATTTGGGTCAAAATATCTTCACCAAACTTTGGTCAGGATGGAATTTAAAATCGTGAATTTGTTTAGTGACGATTGTGATACAAAGAGTCGATTGATTAATCAGTATTTCACTCATCTAAAAGTAAATCTCAATTTCTCTCCCCATTCATTAGTAGAAGGGGAAAATTTGGAGAAGTGGCGGGCCATTTTTTTTTTCTTTCTTTTATTCTCTTTTTCTTCTTATGTTCCATTTATTTTTTGTTTAATCTATTTACTTTTTTCTTGGCATAACTATTTCTTTTTTCGTTTCTCTTCCTTTTTCTTTCACCTTTTTATTTCTTAGTTGCAGGTCACTTGATTGTTGTATATATCATTTATGCGTGGTATTCATGTTTGAGTCACGTTAATGCCTGTGTTTCATGATGAAAGGTTGATGTCATGTTAGAGAATAAGGATTAGAAACACAAGCATGTACATGTTGACATCTTGATATGAATAGTGATGAAGATTCAGAGCTTAGTTGCATCAAGAAAAGCTAAAATGTTCCCAGTAGTTCCACATCTCCTCATCAAGTTTTGATGAAAACAAAGCACCAGCATATAAGAGCCTACTTGGCATTTTTAGACTAAAGGACTATTTGGGATCACTCATAATTTTTGTTATTCATTTTTTTTATTTTTATTTTATTTTTTAATATTTTGATTTAAATTAAAACAAGTTGGATGTTCGATTTAGGCAGTTGTTTCTAAAACCACTCGATACATTTTAGGCATTTTGAATATTTTTAAAAATATATTGAATTGTTTTAAAAAAAAAAGAATAAGAACATAAATAAATTATACTACCAAATATGCTTTCAAAAACACAAGAAAAAATAAAAATAAAAACAAGAGACAAAGAAACCAAAGTGATACTAAAGGGACCCGCAATTTCATCCGATTATGATATGTACAACCTCAATTCAATCAATTGTAGTATATCCAGAGGTCCTACGACCCAATTCAATCATATTTGGCACCAATTCAGTCAAATAAAGCCACAAAAGACTTGGGATTAAATTCTATCGGTGCCTTGGATAAATGTCTAGAATAAAAAAATTGTAGTCAATTAGCTAGAGGCTTTTTCTGATCCCGACTTAAATTTTGGCATGGGACAAATTGGAAAAGCAAAAAACTCCATAAAAATAAAATGGCAGAGTNGGCTACAACATGCTAAAATTCCAAGTCAAGGTGATGTGCCATTATGCATGGAGAATCAAATGATTCCAAAAAGTGTTTAATTAATTAAAAATAAAATATGCACCAAATGGACTTGAAATTTAATTCACATTGTTCTCCTCTATTCACTTAGAAAGTGGGTATTTTTATTTTATTTTTGTGATTTTTCTACATAAAGTTATGAATTTTCCAACTTAAGGGTATTTAAATAAATAGGAAAAAGCCCTATCTATCTATTTAAACAGCGCGCGCTAACTAGATCCTAGGCAGCTCCGAAGGCATGCGTGGCGTGCTCTAGTTGGACGCCGCCGTCCACGTAGCTGTTGACTCGGCCCGCGGTTTATGTCCCGAAGCATTGTCTGACTCGATCTCCCTCGTCCATTTGATATACGCTTGATCGAACGGCTCCCGTCATCGTCCACGATAGAATGATCCCGTGACCATGCACACTAAAACCTTAAGATCTTAGCCTAGACTCAACCAAATAACTTCGGGTTTGATCCTATGGACTCGTCTAAGTGAGACGAACACATCCATACGGATAAGATGCCATAAAATCAAGCTTAAGTAAATATAGAATCAAAATAAGATCGGGAGAAGGAGAACTTTTATACCTTTGCTCTGAGAAGGGAGGCTTCAATCAGAGGTGCTCGGCACATTTTTTAGGGTCCAAGGAGGCTAGAGATTGAGTCCCTAACCTTGGTGTGAAGGCCTAGGTATGAATTCGACCAAGCTCGATTTCAGGTGTTGGTCTAGAGCTATGGTAGAGGCTATGTGGAAGGGGGGTTTGATTGGGCCTTGGCTTCTTTCACTATTGTGAAGGTGTGGGCATAAGTACTTAAAGTTTGGTGGAGTGTGGAGGTGTATTGGGTTCTATCCTGGTTTCCGGCAAGGTTTCAAGCTCAAAATTGAGCTCCGACAATAGGAAATGGTGGGGAAAAATGGTTGGAATGCACTGAGGGGATCTTAGGGAAGCGCTGTGTGAAGATTGGAGAGGCCTCTCTAGGAAAATTTTTTCACACCTCTCATTGCCGTGGGAGGTGAGTTTTTATAAAAATGGACATGGGGTGGCACTAAGGGCATAATTTTGGGGTGCATTGTGGTGCTTAGGTGGAGGGCAGAGGAGCTCTTCAATTTGATTTGGATGAGCTGACCTCTAGGTTTGATTTGGGTGAGGTGCTGGCTCTCAGTTTTGGGCTTTTCCGGCCACTAGGCTGGCCGGCCGGCCAGGGGGAGGTGGCTCGGAGCCCAGGGAACCTAGAGGAATCCATCACAATAATTTAATGCAAATCTGCTTTGATTTGGCAAAGATATCTTAAGCATGTGCATTTTGGGAAATAAGATCCCTTAATTTCGGGGGACCTTTGGTCCATGACTTAATTTAGGTGATTTCATGGAGTTTGGACTGGTCACTAAGTCCAACTACTGGCTGTGGTGGAGTTAATTTTGTGGCCTTAGGGTGGTTAGGTCACATTTAGTGCATGGGTCCAAGTGGGTGAAAATGACCAAAACTTGGGTTTGACCTAGATTATCCACGTAAATTGGCCCAATTGATTATTGAATTTGGTTTATATGATCATAAGGAACAACTTTGGTGAAGGATGGGAGTGGTTTTGAGTCCAATTGAAGGGTCAATTTGAGGGAATTTTGAATTTTAATCAATTTGGTCATGTTGGGCTAGGCTTGGGTCTAGCTTGGGTTAGCCTTGGGCTAAGTCCAAATTGATTATGGTAAATGGTCAATAGGGATCTCGTGAAGAGTTTTTAACATGAATTGGATGCCAATTTGGGGGTTAAGGTAATCAATTGGGTGAAATTTGAAGACTTAGCCAATTTAGGGCTAAATTTGGGAGTTTTGGATTTAGGACAAAATCAAATGGATTTGAGACTTCACAAAGGCCAATTTATGGTTGATTTTTATGTATAAGAATGTTATAAAGATTTTTCAACATTAAATGAGGCCGATTGTCTAGGCTATTGTTTCAATTTGGTGAGATTAGGTCATATGGTCAAAATTGGGGTTTTGACCCAAATCAAAATTGGGTTCACATCATGGACTAATTGAGCTTGGATTTGGTTTAATTTGATAATATCAAAAGTTAATTTGAGTTTAGGATTGAAATTGAGGTCAATTGAGGTCAAATTGATGGACATTTGAGTTGGATTTGGGGAAATTTGGATCTTTAAAGGTAAATTTAGGGTTTTTGTTAAAGATGGTCAAATTGGCTAAATTGGGTCATGTGGTAGTTGCAAAAAATTAAATTAAGAATATTTAGGATTTATTGGGATTTTATGGGAATTTTTGGGATTTTGGGTCCAAGAGGGGTATTTTGGTAATTTGGGGGTGTTTTAGGGGTAAAAGCCCAAGATGAGTATTTTGGTAGAGTTGAGGTACCAACCATCACCAATAAGCCATGGACTAATGGAAACCCCATTTTGGGTCCTTTACATAGTTGTCTTAGCTAAGCCATAGCCATAGGGCTAGTAGGTTTAGGGGACCATCTACATAAGTATCCCAAAAACATCAAGGGATCTAGGCTAGAAACTTGAGTTTAGGATAGTGAGTGATTGTGGGTGTAGATAAGTGTAGTGAGTGCCTTAGCTCTAGATCAACACTCAAGGTCAACCCTAAGGTCCTATAATTCTAAGGGTGACTCATCTTGAGTTTCCCCCACAGTGACCCCACCTACTAAGTGCTAGAGGTTGAGAGCAACATGTGGAATTTCAAGTTGAGTGGAGAAGAGTTTAAAATTTGTAGTGGTGAGAGTTCCATGTCTAGTTTTCTAAGAATAGTCAGCAAGAAAAGTCCTATGGCTAAACCCTAGGCTACTAAAGTGGAAAAACTAAACATAAACCAAAAATGAGGTCAACAAATGGACCTTATGTCTAGTTCTTCAAGTCTGAGTTTTGCGCTTTCTTCCATAGTGAGTTGGTTGGCAACGGCGACTCTGAGAGATGGTTTCTAGATTTCTAGCAGTAGCACGGCCTCGGTCCCATACACGAGCATATAAGGTGTACACTGAGTGGGAGTTCTGAAAGTCGTTCGGTAGGCCCATAAGGCTTCTAACAGTTTGTTATGCCAATCCCTTTTATTTTCATCTAATGTTTTCTTCAAAATTTGTACTAGTGACTTGTTGAAAGCTTCAAGCATGCCATTTGCTCTGGGATAGTAAATTGTAGAGTATCTCCAATCTATCCCATGTCTTCTGATGAAATTTTTTATCTTTGTTCTTTTGAAAGCTGTCCCATTGTCAGAGATTACTCTTCGCGGTACTCCAAAATGGTAGACAATTTAGCTTTTGAAAAATTGAAGGATGTGTTGTACCATAACCTTACGTAACGATACTGCCTTTGCCCAGTTGGAGAAGTAATCTGTAGCGGCAAGTATGAACTTGTGTCCTTTAGAAGATGGAGGGTCTATCGGACCTATTATGTCCGTTCCCCAACACTCGAATGTCCACGAGGCAACGGTTGGGTGCAGCACATTCGAAGGGTGGTGTAAGACCACCCCATGCACTTCGCATTGGTGACATCTTCATGATGTATCCATGCAATTGAACATCATTGCTGTTCAATAATATCTAAGTCTTTTGTTATTCATTTTCATTTTTGGACCCGACTAGTGAGCGCCACACAATCCGGCATGTACCTTTTTGACAATATTCTGTGCCTCGGCTCTGCTCAAACACCGTAGCCACTTTTGGTCGAACGATCTTCTGTAGAGAACATTTCCCACCAGGGCGTAAGACTTGACCATTCTTCTGATGTGGTGCGCCTCATACTTGTCTTCCGGCAGCTTTCCAGTATGTAAATATTCTATTAATGGCTTGCACCAATCTTCATTGATGTCTGCAACTGTATTTATTATTTCTTCTTTTCCAAGCTTGTGTAGAGTTTCGAAGTCATTTTGAGACAAGACTCGTCTTCCTTACACTGTGACTTTGATGGAATCCTCTGGGGGACATGCCATTTCCTTAGCGATTTTTGCTAGAGCATCGGCATGAGCATTATCTCCCTGATGAATCTGGTAGAAAGTCACCTCAAAATCTGCTCCAGGAGCTTCATCGTGTACTGATGGTTTTCTGCTAGTCTTGGTTTTAGAATTCTATATTGTCCGGCAACTTGCTGAATGACAAGTTCAGAGTCACCATAGACAACGATGTTTGTTATATCCATTGAGATCACCAACTCCAATCTGGTGATTAAAGCTTCATATTCTACTTCATTGTTAGTGCACGACTCTGTCAGGTGGTACGAGAACCTCAACACACACTTATCTGGCGTAATAAAGATCAAGCCGATCCCTACCTTGCCTGGTATAACTGTGTCTGATCCTTTGTCTTTCCTGGCTGACGAAGCGCCATCGAAGTACATTTCCTAGTGTTGCGCACTAGAAAATTCCATTTGTAGTATTTTCTCGTCTGGTAACTCGTCGTTGAGAGAGGACCCAGCTGACAGTGGGTGCACAGCGAGAAAATCTGCTAAAATATGTCCCTTGATAGCACGGAGGGGCACAAAAGTTATATCAAATTGCAATAAGGTCATCGACCATCTCGCTAAACGTCCGGAGAGTGTTGGTTGGGTCATCAAATATTGCAATGGATTAACCTTTGAAATTAGGGCGATCTTATGAGAAAGGATGTAATGTCTAAGCTTCCGAGAGGCAAAAATTAATGCTAGACAATGCTTCTCAATAGGTGGATACCTTATTATCTTCGGTATTAGACGACGACTCAAGTAGTAGAGCACATTTTCTTTTCCCTCATTGATTTGGGCTAAGAGGGCTCGAAGAGATTCATCTAAAGCCATGGTATAAACTATCAACGGTTTCCATGGGATAGGGGCTGCCAAAATAAGAGGTGTCATTAAATATTGTTTAACGTTCTCAAAGGCCCGCTGGCATTTCTCTTTCCAAATAAATTTGACATCCTTTTTAATTAATGCCAAGAAAGGCTGACACCTACATGATAGATTAGAAATAAAGCGTCTCAGATATGTCAACTTCCCCTGGAAGGAATGTAGTTGTTTCAAGGTTTTAGGGGGAGGTATTTCCAATATAGCTTTAATCTTATCCGGGTCGATCTCGATTCCCCGATGACGGACAATAAATCCTAGAAATTTCCCAGAGGTGACGCCAAAGGCACACTTTAAGGGATTCATTTTAAGGTCATATCGTCGTAACCGTTCAAACACAATTCTCAAATTGTATAAATGGTCTATTTTCCGTTTACTTTTGATGACTAAATCATCCACGTAGCATTCTACTTGATTGTGAATGAGGTCGTCAAAAATCTTTGTCATTGCACGCTGATATGTTGCTCCGGTGTTCTTTAGGTCGAACGACATCACTGTGTAGCAGAAGATTCCAATCGGTGTTCTGAAAGCTGTAAGCGCTGCATCCTCGGGATCCAGCTTAATTTGGTTGTATCCCGATGATCCATTCATGAAGGAGAAAATCTCATGTGTTATCCACCATCATTTCTGGTATAGGTAATGGAAACTCGTCTTTTGGACATGCCTTGTTCAAATCTCTGAAGTCGATACAAACGTGGATCTGTCCATTTTTCTTTTTAACAGGTACAATATGGGCTAACCACGTGGGGTATTGCTCTTCTTTAACAAATTTGGCGTCTATCAACTTCTTTACCTCGGCGATGACTTGTTGTTCTATCTTGAGGCGCATTCTCCTTGGAGCTTGTTTTACTTGGGTTACATTTATATCCACCCCAAGTTTATGGACTGCAACCTCTGCTGACAGCCCTTCATTTCACTATAGCTCCATGCAAAGCAATCTTTGAATTTTGTCAATAGTTAGACCAGTTCTGCAGATTCTTTGTCATCAAGTAGAGAACTTATAAATGTAGGTCGAGGTTGTTCTTCAGTCCTGAGGTTAATCTCCTTCAATTCATCGACAACAGATTTAATTTCTTCCTCAAATTCTGGCGGAGCATCTTCTATTGGTTGATCAGCAGAGTCATCCTCTACATCGAGACAACAATCTTCTGACTCATTAGTAACAACCATGCAAAATTCAAAATCATCGACTGGTCCAATTGTACAAAATCCGAGACCTTTTGAATTGGGAGTTCGAATTTTAGCATTCCATAATTTTTCAAAAGTTGAAATTTGACTTGAATTGGGAGTTCAACTTCTAGCATTCCATAATTTTTCAAAAAGTTGAAATTTATCTTTTGGCATTTTTTTGGTAAATAGTATTCCACAATTTTTCAAAGTGTTGAAATTTATCTTTTGGCATTTGTTTTGGTAAATGTATAGTATTCCATAATTTTTCAAAGAGTTGAAATTTATCTTTTGGCATTTGTTTTGGTAAATTTCGTAGCATTCCATAGTTTTTCAAAAAGTTGAAATTTATCTTTTGGCATTTGTTTTGGTAAGTTTCCTTTTACCATTCTATAATTTTTCAAAAAGTTGAAATTTATCTTTTGGCATTTGTTTTGGTAAGTGTCCAGGTACCATTCCATAGGTTTTCAAAAAGTTGAAATTTATCTTTTGGCATTTGTTTTGGTAAGTGTACCTGTTGAATTAATTTTAAGGCGAGAAGTAACCAAAAGGTAATTCCATTAATTCATTAGAATCAACATCCAAATTTACAAGCTTTTCAAGCTCAGTAGAGGTAGAATCACTATAAAATTTGATCGGCTTTAACCCAACACTATGGACTTCCTTGACCTCTAAACTCTCAACCTTTTGAGGGAGAATCGGAGTGAGGATCATAACAACACTATGCGGACTTCCTTGACCTCTAAACTCTCGATCTTTTGAGGGAGAATCAGAGTGAGGGTCATAGTATTCACATAGTGGTTTATCCGATCATACATTTATTCATATTCATTCCTCTCTGTATCTTCCAGGGATATCTCATACTGAGGTCTCTTCTGCTTTGTCATCATTATCTCGTCTTCGGAACTGTCTTCATCACCAATGTTGATAGTTGGCCTAGTCCGTTCAACAATTAAATTGATCTTTCTTCGCCCACGTCCCCGTCCTAAACCTCTAGTGCATGAACTAGAAGAACCTCCACCAACTCGTTGTAAGGGAGTGGTAAAATGTTGTTGAAGCGGAGTTGTATGGCCTCCTTTTTTGTGATTCTCTTAAATCTTCATCTTTGTTTGTCAAAATCTCGCGCGAGAAGATAATCATCTTTAGAATTCCTCTGAATCTTCATTTCTATTTGTCAAAATCTCGCGCGAGAAGACAGTCTTCTTTGGAGGCCGTAGTAGGCAGCATCTTCGTGGATACCAACTTCATGCACTAAAAATGGTTGTAGATCTCCCTTGATGCAATTTTCTTGACCATCTTTGTGATTCTCACGCGAGAAGACAGTCTTCTTTGGAGGCGCGTAGTAGGCAGCATCTTCATGGATACAACCTTCATGCACTAAAACGGCTA
Source organism: Phalaenopsis hybrid cultivar (assembly GCA_002079205.1). NCBI lineage: Eukaryota > Viridiplantae > Streptophyta > Magnoliopsida > Asparagales > Orchidaceae > Phalaenopsis > Phalaenopsis hybrid cultivar. Next base: position 113,611 of record JXCR01140682.1, on the reverse strand, counting down.
CAGGTTGCGGTATTTAATGCACTGGTGTAGGGATGATGGAACCATATTGTGCTCGTGAATCCATGGTAAACCCAATAGAGCGTTAAAAGAGGTCTTGACGTTGATGATATGAAATTTAACGGTTGTTAAGAGTTCTCCGACCTTTATAAGTAATGAAATTGATCCAAGGGCTCTTTCTCCCTTTTGGTTGAATCCTCTTAACATCATTTTATCGGGGATGAGCTCTTGAACATCAAAGTCCAAATATGCTAACATCCGTAGACTCATCAAGTTAAGAGATGCTCCAGGATCCACTAAAACTCTGGATAACACAAATCTGCCAATGTTGACACAGATGTAGAGCGGACAGTTGTGGTCGGCGGTACCGAGCAGCAAGTTTTCATCTGTGAAGGTTACCCCTGACTGTTCTCCCAACAAGCAAACTCCATCTGAGGATGTACTAGCCAACTGAGCTAAGCAAATTTTTGGATCAAGCAAAGCTGTAATCAGAGAGCTTTGACAGGATCAGAGCGTCGTAGATGCTTAGTCGAGCAGGCAACTTCCTAAGATGAGCTATCTATCAGAGCGTCGTAGATGCTTAGTCGGGCAGGCAACTTCCTAAGATGAGCTAGCACGTTGTAGTCTACTTTGTACAATCCTCTAATTTTGTCTTGAATATGTGGTTCTTCCACTGAAAGAGGTGGGGGTATCTCTTCTCGAGTCATTTTCTATTTTCTTTTGTCTGTTAGAGCTGTTCTTGGTGGTAACACTTTTCCGCTCCTTAAGTTGACTTCTGTTACTTCTTGTTCTTGAGATATCATTGTTGAATCTTCTGGTGTCTTTTCCTCCTCGTCGGAAAGATCTAAGTTGATGGCGAGTGCTGCACCATGACGCTCGAGAGTTGCCTCTTCGTTATCAGTGTTGTCATAAGCGATATCATTAAGTTCTTCTTTGGCCTTGACAACAATTTCATCGGACTTAAGTACAATTTGAGGATCATTTTGGGGATCGAGATTGCAACTAGCTCGGTCATAATCAGTTATTTTATTACTAGAAATAGTCAAAACGTAGCCAAAATCACAACCATTATATTTATAAGACCCCGGAGGGACAAAAAGATAATCATACAAAGTCAAGGGTTCGAGGATTTTGTTCCCAAAATCCGAGACAACCAATCTAGTAGAGGCAGCCCCTATCCTACCCCCACTGCTATCAATCTTGGCAGTGACGCTTTTCTTCTTCCAGCTCTTTGTCCTTGACGATGACAGATCTCTTTACGAAAACTTCATCTTGGGCTCGGTATGCTACAGACTCTGAATGGAGGCTTGTTTTGATGCAGACTGTAGCTTGTTCAGGATCTTCCTAGATGATTTGTTCCATACTTCATTCCATCCTTCTTCGGTATTTGTAGAAGCTTGTTTCGATGAATCCTGTTTCTGATTGAGGACCTTTTTGAGTTCATCCCAAGTTGTACTCCATCCATCTGTTCTGACATATGGATCAATTGGGGAGATTGACTCAGTTGAAACCATGTCTATGGAACCTTTTTCGGGTTCTCTTAAGTACTCCTTCGGGATTTTAATATTCTCTTCCTTGACGTTCTTCTCGAGCCAGTCCTTAAAGACGAAACACTTGTCTATAGTGTGTCCAAGCAACCGGTGGTATAGGCAATAATTTGGTTCATTCCTCTTATCGACCTCTTCGGGTTTCTTTGGATCAGGTAGTTTGAATTTTGGTTTCTTCATCAAGCTTTTGAATATTTTAGGTACAACTTCATCTTTTAAGGAATAAACAACTTTGTGTCGCTCTAACAGGGATATTCTTTTACCCGCTGTTCAAGGTGATCCCTTCTGAGACGGCCGTTGGTAGGATTGGCTGCTCTTTTTCTGAGAGTATTGTGACGAAGACTGATGATGATCTTCTGCATATATCTTTATTGGTTGCTTTCCTTTATCAACAGTTGCGACTACCCCTGATTTCTTTTCAAACACTCTAGTCACCTTATTCTTTTCATGCGGCTCCATGTGCTTCATTTCTTCTTGAAGATTGTTGGCTTTATTGAGTAGCTTCTCAAAAGATTTGATGGTGAGTCCCTTAAGCATGAAAGCTACTGGCCCATGAATGCTTTTGAGTAGAATCTCAATCGCTTGATGTTCCTGTAGCTGAGGTTCACATTTCATGCTAAGGTTTCTCCACCTCAAAATATAGTTTGGCAAGTTTTCATTAGGCTTCTGCTTCTCCATCATGAGTTCTCCAATAGACACATGATGCTGCGCCCCAGCAAATCTTTTCACAAATAACTGTTCCAACTCAGAAAATGTTTTAACTGACCCGTTGGGCAAGTCAGCGTACCAGTCGAAAGCAATCTTTGACAAGCTGTTAATGAACTGCTGGCAGAGTAGAGCCTCGCTATTCCTCCTGTTGCCACAATTGGCTCGGAAATGTGCTATGTGCTGCCTTGGATTTCCAGTCCCATCGAATATCTTGAAGTTTGTGGTCACAAAACCCTCGAAGAAAGGGATGACATCAAAATCCTCTGGGTAAGGTCTACCCTTTAAGATTGATGCACCGCCCTTGGACTAGGCTAAGGCATCCCACACTTGTTCAACCATTTGCTTGAACTCCTTTTATGGCATGGCACCTGATGTAGAATCCTTCTATGGTTGTTCATCTTTGTCTGTCGAAGTAGCCTCCCATCTTTCATCTGCGATGTGTATGATTTCTAGCTGATTAATCTCTGGAGAAGTCAACCTTGGTGCTTGTGATTGCCCTTGAATGGTGGCAATGGCGGTCATAGCTGTAGTCATCTCTTCTATTTTTTTCTCCAGTAGAATAACTTGCTCGTCCATTAGGAGGATAACCCTACACAGCTCATCTACGGCATTCTCTTCAGTGTGAGGTTAAGCCTTGCACGTAGATGTGGTATCTCTGGTTTCAATCACATGGACATCCATGAAATCTTCCTCCAAATAATCATTGTAATCAAAATCTTCGTTGTCACTATTGACGGAAACTCTGTGTTCTCGAGCTAACTCGGAAATCTCGATCCTGAGTTTCTCAGCTTTTTCCTTAATTATCAATTTCTTAATTGCTTTAAGATCTGGAGGACCTTGATGCACATCCTGTACTTTTTCCTCCATCTCGCTGGCTATCGTCGTGACGATGTCAGATATTTCAGGCACTATTTTTACTTCTTGTCCTATAGGCTCACTGAACTGTAGCGGTGCAGCGACCTTGGGTACCCATACCCTCTTGTTCTTTGACGATGATACCTCAGGACGGGACGTCTTAGTAAGGACATCAGTATGTCGACGGAAGGTATGCTCCTCATGGTTTAGACCGGCTACAGTGTCAAGTAGTCATCTTGTCTTTCTTTCCGTGATTGTAGGAATGACGGGTAAGCTCCTCGGACCCAGTCTTGACTTAATCATCCGGCAACCTGCGGTCCTGGTGGCGGTATGATTGGTGGTGACCATAGCAGTATCAACTCAGTTCCTTAAACGAAACCAGACGGGAATATGTGTAGGTTGCTTTATAGTGGACCTACGATATTCTCTAGCAGACTTAATATCCTTCAAAAATTCATTCTTCATATGAGGGGAAATTGCATGTCCCACACACTTAAGTAATTCACTAACAGAACATAATTCTTTAGTAGCAAGCCTTCTGAAGACTGCATTAACTCGGGTGATGGGGATGAATTTCTTTCCCTCCTCACCATGTCCATGAAGTGGTGGTAATGCGGCAGCAATCTTCCGGATACTCTCATATCCATCAGTATCTGTCAGAGGATGGAATATACTTCCTTGTAGGAGTGGATAAATCTCTGGTAGTACCTCTTCAACTTGATTAGGCTCTTCCTCAATGAATGTGTTTTCAGGAGCTTGGGCTTTGATGGCCCTCCGAGCTCTTCTATTGTGGTTCCTCCTTTGGGTTTGGTTTAGTGGTAAAGTCCTTGAGCTTGACCCAATATCAAACGCGGGTGGCGGAACAGTTAATCCTTCAGTCGAATCTTCAACGACCATCACTTCTTTTCCCTTAGCAGTAGCAGGGATAGCAGGCTTGATGACAGCAGCTTTAGCCTTCTTGCAGGCAGGGAAGTTCTGAGGGTAGTTCAAACTAAATTCTGCAGACGGCTCTTGTATTTCTGGAGCAGTGATCTTCATTACCACGAATGGGGATTTTCCGAAGATGTCCTCTAGGTCTTCAAATCTAGCTCCGAACTTGATGGTGGGAGCAACGTTACAGGCACTGCGGTCCGTTGGCAGGTTGCAGGAAAAGGTCAGCGTTGGGTAGGCCACCACAGCGGGCTTTAAAATAGAAAGTTTTAGGGTTAGCTATATGGCCAAAAACCTCGTAATATTTAGTGCAAGCACTGAAAATAAAGGTTAATCTGTAGACCGGGCGGGTCTTAATTTATGGGTATTTTTTAACATCTTTGTTAAAAAAAAAAGGTGTAAAATTTAGTTAATATTTCAAAGTGCGCGCAACCCAACACGATTTGGTTTATTTTGCAAAGCAGTAAACCAAATTTTGAGGGGAGATGTGAAAAATTTTAGGACCCAGTGCGGGACCCAATTAGTGGCAGAAAATGCCCAGGTGGAATTAGTCCACCGACACACCTATTGGGGGTCTGACCCCACATGA
>JXCR01140682.1:22496-108774 GCA_002079205.1 Phalaenopsis hybrid cultivar | reverse complement strand
GGATAAACACAAGACTTGAGGATGAGGCTCGATCAAATAAACTAAGGAAAGTATGACGTCCATCAGGTCTGCGAACCTTTGTATTTGCCTACAAGTTCCCCTATTTAATATAAAAGATTAAATAGGGTTTATATTAAGCTCGGTTCGGACATTCTTCCTATAAGGGCAAGCCCATATAGTTAATTACATCTTAAATGACCAAAGTCACCTAAGAAATATAAGGGAAAGCCCCTATAGTTAATTACATCCTAAATGACCAAAGTCACTTAAGAAGACTCGGGCAAGCCCCTATAGTTAATTACATCTTAAATGACCAAAGTCACCTAAGAAGACTCTCGATAGAAATCAGGAAATATTATCTTCAAGGAGTTTCAAAGGGTAGGACTCTTCAATGAGATCAGACATAGAGGTCTGAAAGGGGATTGGTTCAGATTTGGAACATTTTATTGTGGAATCCAAAAGAAGAAGGACTAGGGGATGTCATGGATCCAGAGGAGAACATCAGTGACTTCCCAAGCTATCCTAATGTTTGGCTTCAATTTTGAGGAGAAATATTTAAGTGTTTCATCCTACCAATTTTATTATTTAGGGTTTACATTCGTGTGAAATGATTACACAAATAACCTGGAAGATGTAAGGGTTTAGGTCATGACAAACGACAACCTCGGAATCCTAATACGAGTTAGGGCTTATATTGTATAGCAGGGCTATGCAAAAGCCTAAAGATAAGGTGAGGATTTACGTTGCATAAGCAAGCAACCTTGAAGTCCTATGGCTTTATTATTTAAGTCTAAGTATGGAAGATTACTGGTGAAGATAGGTTTTGCTGTTGAAGATGGTCGTGCTGCCCACCAAGCTAGCTCCAAGCTGCTTGCCACAATGGAAGACAGGTTTTGCTGTTGAAGATGGTCGTGCTGCCCACCAAGCTAGCTCCAAGCTCTTGCCTGAAGAAAGGTTTTGCTGTTGAAGATGGCCGTGCTGCCCACCATGCTAGCTCCAAGCTCCTCGCGGAAGACAGGTTTTGCTGTTGAAGATGGTCATGCTGCCCACCATGCTAGCTCCAAGCTCCTTATCGCAACAAGTTTGAGTTATCTAGTGTGTCAAGTTGTAATGTCAAAGCAGGTGGCCCTATGGTTGAAGTTCTTAAAATTTTATGAGGTCATATTAAAGTTGATTAGAGTGACACCGATTAGGATCCTACTGTTCCCTCGTTCTGGCACCACTATTTTCTATTGTATTCACTTAGTCCGAATGAACTTACTAAATCCAACTTAATGAGTTCCATAATTTCATTTAAACCGCAGGAAGCCTCGTTAGCAATCGTAGGTTACCTCCCTTGAGGGATTCCCGATCATCCAATGAAGACTGTGGGAAGCCTCGTTAGCAACCGTAGGTTACCTCCTCTGAGGGATTCTCGATCATCAGATAGAGACGTCTTAATTTAGTTGCAATTGTAGTTTTGTGTGATGTTTGTGATTAAATTTTGAGCTGTTTTATATTTAAATTTAGTTGAAGTTGTGGTTTTGTGTGATGTTTGTGATTAAATTTTAAGTTGTTTTATATTTCGAATAGTTGAAGTTGTGGTTTTGTGTGATGTTTGTGATTAAATTTTGAATTGTTTTATATTTTTAATGTTGTGCCACTGAATTTTATCTTGGTTGATTTTTGTTTTGGTTTTGGTTATGGTTATGTGGCTATCTTGATGGTTTTAGTTTTCATGCAGGGTGATAACTTTGTTTAGCATGCAAATTTGCAGGTATAAAAGTATAGTATGAAAGTACAAGAAAGACAACACTGTATAAAAGTACAGTATGAAAGTACAAGAGGACAACGCTGAAAAACTGTAAAAGTGTACCTGGCGAGTCTTCTCGTTCCACCACCTGAAACTTCAAATGCATGTTAAAGCAGTTTATGAAGAGCTGGAAAAGTAAGTTCTGGTGGTTTTCCTAACCTTATGTCATATCCTGGTGAGTCCTTAAGAAGTTTAATTAAGGATGATTTCATTAAGTGAAGAATATTAAGTTTAATAGGTCTCTGAGGTGTCCAACAAGTTAGCAGGGGGAAGCAGGTCCATGCCTCTCTCTCACCAACTGGTGAAAAGTCTCGAGTCCATTTGAACTTCTTATGTTGCTTAATGGTTCATCCTGTAAATACCTTTATTACTCAGTGAACATTGATGTCTCAATTATCCCTAAGAATAGGGTAATTATCATTTATCATTTAATTTGAAAATTATGTTGGTGAAGACCCTTGAAGAAGTAAGTTAATGTAATTTGAACACTTAGCCAAATTTTAATCCTAATTGGGCTTAGTGGTGTTTCAAGGATGTTTGATTTGGTTATGTTTATTTCTCTAATCATTGCTTAGTCAATTTTGATTTAGCCTAAGTCACCACTAAGCCCTTAAGACCTAGGTGAGTGTCTTAGTAATTGGGCTTAGTGGTGTTCCAAGGATGTTTGATATAATTATGTTTATTTCTCTAATCCTTGTTTAATTCAATTTTTGATTTAGCCTAAGTCACCACTAAGCCCTTAAGACCTAGGTGAGTGTCTTGATTAATTTTGAAAAGGGTTAAGCCTTAAGTGGTTATGATTCATGATTTTGATTTTATTTGAAAATCAAGATAGGGTATTAAATTGATTAATTATTGACTTAAAAATTCATACCCCTAAGTCCAGGATCATTTAATTTTAATAAACTTCCAAATTTTAATAATTTAGAAAATTATTAACTTATCTTTTTAATGAGGAAAGTGAAATTGGTATCTACCAATTAACCCCTTGTGTTTCCAGCATCAAATAACTTGATTAAGATCAGAGGTTACCCATTTTGCCTCCTTGAATTAAGCCTAAATGTTAATTAAGGCAAAATTTCCAAAATTACACATTCGCCCCAAAGGCTCTAACACCTCATAATTTGTCAAATTCAATTCAAATGACTTTGAAATTTTTATCATACCACATTGATTGGTCAATTAAGACATCAGAGGAGAAAATGTGATTTTTTCAAAATTTAATTTAATTTAAGTAATTATTTTCATGTAAAGATAGGATTTTTCAAAGAAAATTCCTAACTTGACCAAGGTAAACTATAATCCTTTGAAATATTAGACTAGAGAAGCCTTTGGATCAAATTTCATGATATTATAAATTTTTTGTGATTTATTAGAATTATTTCAAATTTTGGGTTCTTTAATAAAAATAAAATATTTTAAGTGGTGAAAATTAAGTTTTGTATTTTTCAAAAATCTCTCTAACGTCAGAAAACTCAAAGGAGCAAATTTTATATTTTTCTGATTTTTCTTTGATTTATTGGACCTATTTTAGTGAAAATTCATTTTTAGCCTTTTTTAAAAATTATTTTTAAGTTTTAAAATTCAATATCTTTATTTAGAAAATCAGAAAAAAATATTCAAATTGTTCCTAAGTGATTAGCAAAGAATTTAGAACATTTCCATGAGTTTTAGTATTTTTGTGATTTTTATGGATTTTTTAATTATTTAAATATTTAGAATATGCTAAAAATCAAATTTTTATTTTAAATATCATTTTAATTTTAGAAAATATCCCTGATCATAGAGAACTCAAAAAACTAAGTTTCATAATTTTTTGAGTTATATTTTGATTTTTAAAAATCATTTAAGTGTTAAAAGTGATATTTATCTTTAAAAATCAACTTAAGGTGTCAAACGAACTCAAAATATTTTGGAATTTTTATGATGAGTTCTCTATATCATAAATCACAGTGGAGATAAAAAATCAAGTCATTTATATGTTTAAATTTTTTAAAATTAATTATCTCAGTGATTTTGTGTTTGTAAAATTTAAGGACATTTTAAATGTCATGACCTATGAAATTATTTTCGAAAGCTTCTCTAGTCATGGTGGACCTTCCAAAATTTTCTTAGAATTTTATAATCAATATGCTAATTTTCATGGTATTTGCAAAATTTAAGTGCATTTTAAATGACTTGACCCATAAAATTATTTCCAAAGGTTTTTCTAGTCATGGTGGACCTTCCAAAATTTTCTTAGGATTTTATAACCAATATGCTAATTTCCATGTTTATTTTAAAAAAATAATGTGAAATAACTTAAAAAAATATGGATCTCTGTATAGGAGGCTCCTCTGACTTTGGAAAAATCAGAGAATACTTCCCCAAATAGAGGCTACAACATGCTAAAATTCCAAGTCAAGGTGATGTGCCATTATGCATGGAGAATCAAATGATTCTAAATAGTGTTTAATTAATTAAAAATAAAATATGCACCAAATGGACTTGAAATTTGTTCCACATTCTTCTCCTTTACTTACTGAGCAAGTGGTATTTTTATTTGTTTTTGTGATTTTTCTACACAAAGTTATGAATTTTCTAAGTTAAGGGTATTTAAATAAATAGGAAAAACCCTATTTATCTATTTAAACAGTATGTGCTGACTAGATCCTAGGAAGCTCTGATGGCATGCGTGGTTGGTTTATGTTTTGGTTATGAATTTTCTAAGTTATGAATTTTCTATTTATCTATTTAAACAACGCGCTCTGGTTGGATGCCGCCGTCCACGTAGATGCTGACTTGGGCCGCGGTTTATGTCCTGAAGCGCTGTCCGGCTCGATCTCCCTCATCCATTTGATACACGCTTGATCAAACGGCTCCCCATCATCGTCCCCAATAGAATGATCCCATGACTGTCCACACTAAAACCCTTAAGACCTCGGTCTAGACTCAAAAAAATCACTTCGGGTTTGATAGTATGGATTTTTCTAGGTGAGACAAACACATCCATACAGTTAAGATGCCATGAAATCAAGCTTAAGTAAATGGAGAGTCAAAATAAGCTCGGGAGAAGGAGAAGTTTTATAACTTTGCTCTGAGAAGTGAGGCTTCAATGAGAGGTGCTCGACACATTTGTTGGGGTCTAAGGAGGCTAAGGATTGAGTCCCTGGTCTTGGTGTAAGGCCTAGGTATGAATTCGACTAAGCTCGATTTCAGGAGTTGGTCTAGAGCTTTGGTAGAGGCTCTGTGGAAGGGGGCTTTGATGGGGCTTTGTCTTATTTCACTCTTGTAAAGGTGTGGGCACAAGCAATTAAAGTTTGGTAGAGTGTGGATGTGCATTGGATTCTGTTCTGGTTTCCGACAAGGTTTCATGCTCAATATTGAGCTTCAACAATGGGAAATGGTGGAATGGTTGGAATGCACTGAGGGGATCTTAGGGAAGCTCTGTGTGAAGTTTAGAGAGGCCTCTTGGTTGGAATGCACTGAGGGGATCTTAGGGAAGCTCTGTGTGAAGTTTGTAGAGGCCTCTCTAGGAAAATTTCAGCACACATCTAATGGCCATGGGAGGTGATGGAGGTCTCAAAGAAGCTCTGTGAGTGATTTGGGAAGCTCTCTCTGAGAAAATTTTTAGCACACCTCCCATGGCCGTGGAGGTGAGTTCCTGTGTGAAGTTTGGAGAAGCCTCTCTGAGAAAATTTCAGCACACCTCCCATGGTCGTGGGAGGTGATTTTAAGAGAAGTTTGGAGAGGCCTCTCTAAGAAAATTTCAGCACACCTCCCATGGCCGTTGAGGTGAGTTTTTATAAAACTCCTCTCTGAGAAATTTTCAGCACACCTCCCATGGTCGTGGGAGGTGATTTTTTATAAAAAAGTCCATGGGGTGGCTCTCAGGGCATAAGTTTAGGTGCATTGTGGTGCTTAGGTGGAGGGCAGAGGAGCTCTTCAATTTGGTTTCGATGAGCTGACCTCTAGGTTTGATTTGGGTGAGGAGCCATGGGAGTGGCTCTCAGTTTTGGGCTTTTCCGGCCACTAGGCTAGCCGACCGGCTAGGGGGAGGTGGCTAGGAGCTCAGGGAACCCAGAGGAATCCACCACAACAATTTAATGCAAATGTGCTTTGATTTGACAAAGAGATCTTAAGCATGTGCATTTTTGGAAATAAGATCCCTTAATTTGGGGGACCTTTGGTCCATGGCTTGATTTAGGTGATTTCATGGTGTTTGGACTAGTCACTAAGTCCAACTAATGGCTGTGGTGGAGTTAATTTGGTGTCCTTAGGGTGGTTAGGTCACATTTAGTTTGTGGGTCCAAGTGGGTGCAGATGACCAAAACTTGGGTTTGGGCTAGATTAACCATGTCAATAGGCCCAATTGATTATTTAATTTGGTGTATTTGATCATAAGGAACAACTTTGGTGAAGGATGGGAGTGGTTTTGAGTCCAATTAAAGGGTCATTTGAGGGAATTTTGAACTTTAATCAATTTGGTCATGTTGGGCAGTTCAATTGAAGGGTCAATTTGAGGGAATTTTGAACTTTAATCAATTTGGTCATGTTGGGCTTGGGTCTAGCTTGGGTTAGCCTTGGGATAAGTCCAAATTGATTGTTGTAAATGGTCAATAAGGATGGTCTAGCTTGGGTTAGCCTTGGGCTAAGTCCAAATTGATTATTTTAAATGGTCAATAGGGATCTCATGAATAGTTTTCAACAATAATTGGATGCTAATTTGGGGGTTAAGGCAATCAATTGGGTGAAATTTGGGGACTTAGCCAATTTGGGGCTCAATTTGGGAATTTTGGATTTTGGCCAAAATCAAATGGATTTGAGACTTCACCAAGGCCAATTTATGGTTGATTTTGATGTATAAGAATGTTATAAAGTTTTTGCAACTTTAATTAGCTAATTGACTAGACTGTGGTTTCAATTTGGTGAGATTAGGTCATATGGTCAAAATTGGGGTTTTGACCCAAATCAAAATTTGGTTCACAAAATGGACCAATTGAGCTTGGATTTGGTTTAATTTGATCATATCAAAAGTTAATTTGAGTTTAGGATTGAAATTGAGGTCAATTGAGGTCAAATTGATGGACATTTGAGTTGGATTTGGTGAAATTTGGATCTTTAAAAGCAAATTTGGGTGTTTTGGTTAAAGATGGTCAAATTGGCCAAATTGGGTCATGTGTAGTTTAGAAAAATGAAATTTGGAATATTTATGATTTATTGGGATTTTCCGGGAATTTTTGTAATTTTTGTGATTTTTTGTCCAAGAGGGGTATTTTGGTAATTTGGGGGTGTTTTGGGGGTAAAAGGCCAAGACGGGTGTTTTGGTAGAGTTGAGGTACCAACCATCACCGATAAGCCATGGACCAATGGAAAGCCCATTTTGGGTCCTCTACATAGTGGTGTTAGCTAAACCATAGCCGTAGGGCTAATAGGTTTAAGGGACAATCTACATGAGTATCCCAAAAAAATCAAGGGATCTAGGCTAGAAATTTGAGTTTAGGGTACTGAGTGACTGTGGGTGTAGATAAGTGTAGAGAGTGCCTTAGCTCCAGACCAACACCCAAGGTCAACCCTAAGGTCCAACAATCCTAAGGGTGACTCATCTTGAGTTTCCCCCACAGTGGCCTCACCTACTAAGTGCTAGAGGTTGAGAGCAACATGTGGAACTTCAAGTTGAGTAGAGAAGAGTTCGGAATTTCTGGTGGTGAGGGTTCCATGTCTAGTTTTCTAAGAATAGTCAACAGGAAAATTCCTATGGCTAAACCCTAGGCTACTAAAGAGGAAAAACTAAACCTCAACCAAAAATGAGGTCAACAACAACAAAACACAAATTTCATATATAAGAGAAAGTTCATATAACACTAATAAACAAACAACACTTATCTGAAACTCTTTCTCAAAGTGAATCCCTTGCAGCCTTTCTAGGAAATGAAGGAAGAAGAAATGTCTCACAGTTCTCTTAAAAGAACAATGGAGTCTGAATGGTTGTGGAATGAAAATGGAGGAATGTGTCATGCATAGAGGGTTGAATTGGGGCGATGAAATGTCAGGACGAGTCACTTTTTTTTTATCAATTTTGGCCCTAAATAGAGCTTATAATCGGTTCTCCAATAAGTGCCTCCAAAAACTCTTAAAAAAGCAACTAGATTCGTTGAATCTTCTAGAAACAGGGGCTGAACTGACATTGACGCCATCGACACACATTCTGGCGCCATCAATGCCAGCATTCTGCTATTTAATTTATATCTCTCTATCAAAAGACACCATCGACGCTGCTTCTGGCACCACGAACGCTGAATAAATTTTCAATTTACTCATTTTTACTTCAAATTTCATTCTTTTTGCTTCCTTTTTGCTTTAAGTCATAAAATTCAACAACCTGCAAGAAAATATAAAAATACCTTCCACTTAAGTGCATTATCACCAAAAAAGAGTATAAAATATGGGTCTAAAAATGCATATATTTTTGGTGTATCAAATAGCTATTGTAGTGAAGTAGCAAAACCTCTCCCAATTTTTGGCGACAATCAACCTCCCAGTCTCGCCACCCAGGTTTGCAAATGCTCTTTCCTGGATCAATTTTCTTGATTCCATTTGAGTATTCTAACAGTGTTGGGCTTTGTAATTGACGAGTCTGCTCTCGTCAAAATGTCTTGTAGGCTTTCCTCTCTTTACTTGTGAAACCGTTGGAATTTCTTTGAAAATTCAAATAAAATCCAAAAAAATTACGAAATCATAAATCTTACTCCACGAGTAAGATTATTTGGTAAGGAACTTTTCACCATGGGTTTTCTTCATGCTATTCCATCAAAAATCAAAAAATTTGGATCTCCCATAATGTAGGAAAAATTCATGGTGAAAATAAAAAATTTCTAGGTTAAAGTAAAGCTCATACTAAATGAAGATGAATTCTAAGATCTTTGCACTTCAAAATCTTCTCAATTGCTCACAAAGTGAAGCCCTAGGTCACAATATAGAGTTAGGAGACGACCCAAGTAGCAAAAAAGAATTTTTTTTGGCGATTTCGTTGTTTTTAAGTAAATTGGACATTTTCGGGCATTTGGCGCCTCAAGCGTCAACGCCTAATTTTTCTAGATTTCATTTTCTAAGAAAATTTGTTGCATGTAACTTTACATCAAGCTCTACTTAACTCAAATAAATTTTTATACTCATACTTAAACACTACTCTAACACCAAATTTTCACAAACAACACAGAACTGACTTTTATATGTAAAATTTGTGCTATTACAAATTGACAATCTTGAAGTCAACAAACATCTAATTCAGAATCCAAAGCGAACCAAACATCCTAATACTGAAAATATAAACATCAAAATACCAAAGACAAACATAAATAGAGTTCAACAATGAAAATCAATGCAATCCAACACAACATAATAACTAAAACAAGCAGTACTAGACAAAACGTTTCGTGCATAAAGTAAGTTGAAACATCTTCTTCACTCTCGTCCTCCTAGATATCTCCCATGAATTGGTAGTGCACGTACAAGTTGTAAAAAGGTCGATAAGGAAATTTATCAGTTTAATGTTCCTCAATCCAAGCATGTTTCTTTTACATACGTATCAAACCATCTTCAATACATCCAATATGTTCAAAATGTTTCTTCAGCCTCCAATCCAGATGATCCAACATTTATGAAACATTCCCAATTGCATGCCTTAGGTTTTGTACGACTTTTCTATCTTCTTGATCCTTTTCAAAAGTCTGTTCGAATTAAAGTAAGGCTGAATAAGTGATGAATTTTGGGATGCTTGACCCATCAATACATTCATATCATTCTCATCTCTCATTTCAATACAATTGCAATACACTTCTGAGTCCATCGGCTTCTAAGGAGAAGCACTTTCTCCCAACTTTCATAAGGTATTTGCAATTGACTACATTGTAAGAAAATAGTGGATGGATGTCCCAGTCCAGCAACAAATCCATTGACAATCAAACCCAAAATCAATTTCACAATTATTGCACCAACATCAACAGTTTTCTAGTTTGAATACAATAATTTGTAATAGCACTCTCCTTAGGTACCTTACAGGTTTTCATAGTTAGGAGTAATTTTGATTCAATGAGGAAATATCACGCCTTAGATGAAGGACTAAACAATGATGAAGAGAAACTTACATTTCCATCAGCTCTGGCCTCCCAATTTACATCTTCATCCATAAGGTATCGATAGAGTTCATTCATATTATCTCTTATAAGGGTAAAATTTACATAGTGGCAAATAGGATCACTTTCTATCCTAAATATTTTGTTCATTCTTGAATGAGTGAATTGCACAAACCTGCCTCACACATAAACTATTACTTGGTTGATTCCATGTAGATTTGCTTAAAACTCTATCACTAGAAGGACAACTACAGCGGTAGTAGTATCGTAAACAACTTCCCAGCATCTCTACGCAATATTCTTGCACTTAAGTATTTGGCATGTTGAATCCTCAATTTGTAAATCCCCTTTTTTTATTAGCTTCTTCTTCACATAAACTTGATCATGTATCTTCTACACATTGAAACAAGTTAACTTTCTCCAGTTGAAAATTCCAAATCTCACGGAATTTTTAGAGTGGGAAGTCATAGGATTTGAAAAGTGGTCACCCTTTCCTCAATTGGCCCCCTAGAAGAACATTAGAATCAGTTTTTTAGAGTTATAAGGAGAAGAACTGGCCAAAAACCACCAAAAACTGCCTTTTGAAATGTTTTAAGTCATTTTCGTCACCGCAGAGCCTCAGGCGCTGATTCTGATGTATCAGGCGCCAGGTCTCTTGAATGTGGCACTTCAGGCACCAATCTGCAACCTCAGGCTACAGTTTCAAAAAATTCACCTTTCGATTTCGATCCAATAAATTCTCAATTCTTCCATTAAATTAGGTAAATGAAGATGTTTTTAAATATTTTCATAATGTCAAATTTCTCAAATACGCAAAATCTAAAAAAGTACAAATATAAATACGTGTTTAATATTCCTAACAAAAACACAAAAACATAATAAACAACGATAAATATGTGTTGCCTACCACAAAGCTCTTAGTTTAATGTCGTCAGTCAGACATTCCCTGTCTTTATTCTTATTGACTCAACAATATCATCTCTTTAAACAGTGGTCTTTAACGATCAAAATATGGTTTCAATCTATTTCCATTCACTTTAAATATCCTTTCAGTCTTAGAATCTTCATTATTTACAGTTCCATAGGGATAAACTTTTACAATTTTGAATGGCCCTTCCACCTAGACTTCAAATTTTCAGGAAATAATTTCAATCTTGTATTGTAATAGATAACTTCTTGTCCAGGTTGAAATTGCTTCTTTTTTTATCTTCCTATCATGCCATTCTTTCATTTTTTCCTTATAAATCCTAGCATTACTGTAAAATTCATTCTTAATTTCTTCAATTTTAGTCAATTGCAATAATCTTTTCTCATCAGCATCTTTCAAATTGAAATTGAATTTCTTAATAGCCTAGTAAGCTTTATGTTACAATTCTACTGGTAAGTGAATAGTCTTCCCAAAAATTAATCTGTACAGGGACATTCCTATAGGTGTCTTATAAGCTGTCTTGTATGCTCATAATGCAGTATCTAATCTAGCAGACCAATCCATTTTATTAGGATTCACACTTTATTCCAAAATTCTTTTAATTGAACAATTAGATAATTTTGTCAAACCACTAGTCTGAAATGATAAACAATTGCAATTTTATGCATTATATTATATTTTTCCACCAACCTTCCTATTGTAGCATTCTTAAAATGAGATCATTCCTCAGTAATTATTACTCTTAGCATTCCATATCTTATAAAAATATTTTTAATTAAAAATTTTGAAACACTCCGAGCATCACATCGAGGTAAATCAATTGCTTCAATCCATTTTGTAACATAATCCACTACAATCAATATATAGACATTTCCAAATGAAGGTATAAATGTTCCTATAAAATTCAATCCCCATGCATCCAAAATTTAAATTTCCAAATAAAAATTTAGAGCCATTACATATATATATATATATATATATATTAACATCTCTAAAAAGAGTAGGCCAATAAAATCCAGATTACAAAATTTTATGAACAGTTTTATCATTCCCAAAATGACCTTCAAATTCAGAATCGTGACATTTCTGCATAATTTCCTGAATTTCTTTATAGGACACACATTGTGCCATCACTAGATCTTTGCATTATTTGTGCAAATATGGGTAATCTAAAAAATAATATTTTGTATCGTGAATGAACTTCTTCTACTGTTATTTTGTTAGTGCATATGGTAAAATACGACTAAAGTATAATTTTTAATATTAGCATACAATGATATTTTCCATCCTTTTACATGATAAAGTTGTTCATCAAGAAAATTTTCATTAATTTTTTTTCCAAATCAAATATTTCTTCTTGTTCTAGCATAGATAGATGATCAACAATTTAATTATCAGTCTCTTTCCTATCAACTACTATTGGATGTCGTGTCCCATTTAAGGGGGTCTTATACCAATCTCAAAAGGTTGAGAATAGGATGCTATGTTCCGCTCAAGGGATTCTTACACCTATCTCAAAGATGTGTGTAGAGAATTGGATGTCGTGTTCCATTCAAGGGGGTCTTATACCAATCTCAAAGATGTGTGTAGAGAAATGGATGTCGTGTCCCATTGTAGGGGGTCTTATACCAATCTCCAAAGGTTGAGAATAGGATGTTGTGTTCCATTCAAGGGAGGCTTACACCTATCTCAAAGATGTATGTAGAGATTTGGATGTCATGTCTTGTTCTAGGGGGTCAAATACCAATCTCAAAGATGTGTGTAGAGAATTGGATGTCGTGTCTCATTCAAGGGAGTCTTATACAAATCTCAAAAGGTTGAGAATAGGATATTGTGTTCCATTTATGGGAGTCTTGCACCTATCTCAAAGATGTATGTTCCATTAAGAAGGAAAGCTTGATGACTTACATCTGACCAAAATAGTGATAGGGAGCTGTCACTATATTGAGTAGGAAAGCGCCGTGGCCTATATCCAACCTAGGAGGTAGTGGAAAGAAAAATAGCGTTTTGGTACTATCTTCAAGAACGACAAAAATGTAGTGCTTGAAGTTTGTGATGTTGAACTCATAAATGTGTGTCATGTGAAAAGGTTAACATTGGTGAGGAAGATATGTGAAATTTTGTAAGGTTTTGTGCAAGATATGAAATTATGCGGGGATTGTGAAGAGAATTAGTGCATACAAGGATAGTCGTGCTGCACGAGCAAAAGGTAAGAGACCTCAATATTGAGAGAATCAACTCAATAGATTTATTTTCTTTTCTTGTTTTTCTTACCACATATAATTATCAAAAAAATATTTTCAAAATTCAATTTTTTTGGGTTGATTTTTCAAAAGAGAGTATTTTATTTGAATTTTACTATTATCTAGTTTTTTACTTTTTTGTTCTTCGTTCAGTGTAGTTTAGAACCAATGTATGGTTCCGTGGCTTTTATCCATTGCTCAGAAGGGCAATTGAACAAATAAAAAAAATTTTTGAAAGAGATTTCATTAATCTGCTTCAACAGGTATTACAGATTGAGTACACGCCAGAGCCTCAAAAGATATAATATGCTGAATGAATCAAAGTATATCTGAAAATATCTCATGCTGGGTACATATCACAAGCTGAGCATATCTAATACATATGTCATCATATCTATTGTGTCAAAGCATAGTACAAAAGGTGTCTCCTGCTTGTACATCTCTAGTGGGGTGAGCTTCTGATGGAGCTAACCTACTAAGCCACACTCCAGGATAAGATATCTCTTTTCATGTGCTTAGAGGTGCAACTCTCTCATAGCTCGTAATGTAGTAGCTCTTCCAACTACATATCTGGTTGAAATCCATATGGCATTTTGCTGTCATTCTTTTTTTTGAATGTTACAGATAACCTTCAGTGTCATACCCCTGGAATGTAGTTTTTGGTAATGTCTGCTCCATTTCCTTTAAGAACCAGTACTGAACCCACTAGTAGCGTAATCTCTATGGATTCTTTGAACTCACCGGGGCCAATGACATCTATTTCTTTCCCGAAGAAAATGTTGCTTCTACTCATGAAGAAGACTATGTAAAAAGGTCTCACAAAATCATGATGGTCTATATGTGGGGGAATGCAGTCGCCTTCATCGTATATATTGATGATATAGCTATTGGGAATACAATCAGCTGGAAGTATGCTCCATCAGACAATTCTCTTGATCATCCATTTTATCATGGATGTTAACAGGTCCACCTCATCGTGTCTCAATATTTTTGAGGGATTTCCTTATTTGTCCTTAGTGAAGTTGTAACAGCAACCACTATGTATGGTGATTCTGCCCTTTCCACGCATCCATTTCCGTGGCTCAGAATTGGTTCTTTCCATTAGAAGGCCCACTCACCCCTATCTCTTAGATCAAACATGCAGTCGAGAATACTTCTTTCATCACTTTCAAAGAAGACTCTGTGTATAGCTCCAAGCATTCTAGTATGTTGATGAATCTTCCTTGAACTTCTTCATAAAATTCAAACTCCATTTTCTTTACTTTAATCATTTTATCAAATTCTGTCATGGTGATCAATGGCGGCTATCGAGGGTGCTCCCTCATTTCAATATCAGCATGAATCCAAGTTGGTGTTGTCTCTGTCTCCAGCGGCATATATGACTTCCCCATCGGGTGATCAATGCTCTAAAATCCATCGTTGGTGGATGTGTACTCCTCCAGAGTACTGTAATGCTCTAGTTGGAGGACGTTGCAGTCCGGACATTCCACAAACACCCCTATAGCTGGTGTCCGTGTCGGAATCTCGGCGTTGCATGTAGGGCAACCCGTATAAAAATAATCTGAAGCTCCTAGTATTTTTGGTTCTGTGGCAAACTTATTTTAAATCTCCTTAAAGATAATATTTCTTGATTTTTATTGAGACTTTTCTTAAATGTCTTTGGTCTTTTAAGATGTAATTAACTATAAGGGCTTGCCCTTATAGCAATCATGTCCGAACCCAACTTAATATAAATCCTATTTAATTCTTTATATTAAATATGGGAACTTGGCGGTAAATACTAAGATTTCGCAAAACAAACGGACGTCATATGTTCTTTTGTTTATCTGATCGAGCCTCATTCTCAAGTTTTGTACATCTTTTGGGATAGATACATGATTTGAGGTATAGTGCTCCTTTTTTAAACTATAAAAAATATGGGGTCAGTTTGATTTCATATTTTTCTAAAACTAAATATATATATATAAATTAAAAGGTCCTTCCGAAGCGGGCGACGAGATTTTGATTCCAGTGACCGACAACTTCTTACAGGCAACTCCTCCAACACAAAATAACGCCGACAGCTCTTCAACGATCATAACTTATTTTCCCTTAGCAGAAACAGGAGAAGGTAGTTTGGTAGGTGTTGTGGTGGTAGTAGCATTGACCCTCTTATAAGAATGGAAATCTTGAAGGCAGCTCAAGTTAAACTCAGCAGACGGTTCTTGTACCTCTAGAGCGGCGACTCTCATTATGACGAATGTGGCTTTCCTGAGAATGACCTTGAGATCTTTAAATCCTGCTCCAAACTTGTTGGTGGGAGCGATATTGCAGGCACTGCGGCTCGTCGGTAGGTTGCAAAAAAAAGTGAGCATTATGAATGCCATTGCATCAGCTTCAAAAAAAGAAAGCTCTAGGGTTAGCTCTTTGGCCATTACCTCATAATGTTAGTGAGAGCACTACAAATTAATAGAGGCCGCTCTGTAGACCAAGAAAGTCTTTATTTAATTTATGAAAACTTTAAGATTTAAGTAAAAATAGTTTGAAAGTAGAAAGATTTAATTAATATAAAAAAAATTAAAGAGCACGCATAGCATGACACAATCTGATTTAATTTACAAAATAGCAAATCAAACTCAAAAGGGAAAAAACGTAGTTCAGGACCTAGTGCGGGACCAACTTAACAATGCACAATGCCTAGGTGGAATTAGTCCTCCAACACACCTATTAGGGTTCCGACCCTACGCGAAGATTAAAAAGTCCTTAAAGGCTCATTGAACCTCTCTATTTAAAGGTGATTAAACAAACTATCTTGAAGTCCAAAGAGTTGACCGTACTTACCCAAGAAATAAATGGGTAAAGTATGACAACAAAAGAAAGGTAATTTTGTCAAAGAGGGATATTTACACATTATCGATATATGGAGATAATATTTCCTTTTCAATATGGAGAGAAAAGTTGTTCCCAAGTGGAGTCTCCAGGAGCTGTCGACACTATTTTGGGTATGGAGTTGCCCGTTGGAAGCTGTCAGGCGCCGGAATTGAAATCCCATCGCACGCCTCAGAAAGGTGTTAATTTACACACACATTACCCCATATTTTTTGCAGTTTAAATGAAAGAGCATATAACTCAAACCCTGTATCTATCCTGAAAGATAAACACAAGACTTAACGATGAGGCTCGATCAAATAAACTAAGAAATATATGACATCTGTTTGGTCTGCGAAACCATTTTTATTTGCCGACAAGTTCTCCTATTTAATATGAAGAATTAAATAGGGTTTATATTAAGCTGGGTTTTGAAAAGCTTCCTATAAGGGCAAGCCCCTATAGTTAAATACATCTTAGATAACCAAGGTCACCTAAGAAAACTCTCGATAAAAATTAGGTAGTGTTATCTTCAAAGAGGTTAAGGATAAGACTTTTCAACGAACTCGGACAAAGAGGTGTGAAAGGGGAATGGTTCAAATATGAAACATTTATTGTAGGATCCAAAGGAGGAAGGACTAGAGGATGTGATAGACCCGGAGGAGAACCTCGGTGACTTTCCAAGCTATCCTATTATTTGGCTTTGGATTTGAGGAGAAATTATTTAGATGTTTCATCTTGCCAATTTTATTAGTTAGGGCTTACATTTGTGTGAAATGATCATACAATTAGCCCGGAAGATATGAGGATTTAGGTCATGACAAACAACAAACTCAGAATCCTAAGACGAGTTAGGCTTATATTATATAGCAGAGCTACACAAAGGTCTAAAGATAAGGTGAGGATTTATGTTGCATAACTAAACAACCTAGAAATCTTATGGCTTATTATTTAATTATAAGGAAATATGTGCTATTGTAGATTCTCTTGCAGTTGAAGATGCGGTGCTGCCCACAATGCTAGCTCTAAGCTCCTCGACGTGAAGAGTTTAGATTTTTTAATGTGTCAAGTTATGATATCAAATCAGATGTTCCTATGTTTATGGTTCTTTTAATATTATGGGGCTTATTAAAGTTGATTAGAGCGACATCGGTTAGGATCCTATGGTTCCCTCATTCCGGTACCACTATTTTCTATTAAATTCACTTCATCCAAATGAATTTAGTAAACTCAACTTAATGAGTTTCATACTTTATTTACACCGTTCGAAGTCTCGTTAGCAACCATAGGTTACCTCCTCCAAGGGATTCTCGATCATTCAATAGAGACATCTTAGATTAGTTGCAATTGTTGTTTTCTGATGTTTATGAATAAGTTTTGAGTTGTCTTATATTTTGATGTTGTGGCGGAAAATTCTAACTTCGTTAATTTTATTTTTAATATTAGTTTGATGGCTATCTTATCAGTTTTAGTTCTCATGCAGGGTGTCATCGTTGCTTAACATGAAAGTTTTACAAGCATAAAAATACAGTGTGGAAAATACAAGAAAAGACATACTTTTACTGTAAAAGCATACCTGGAAAGTCTTCTCGTCCCACCACTTAAAAGGTTTGTACCGACAAGGCATATATATAATATTATAACTAACTAAAATTTCAAGAGTAGATGAAGGTTTAGCTACCAAACACCGGGCTATAATTTTGTTGGATCTTGGGAGAACCTAGTAGATGATTTTAGAACAAAATATGGCAAGTCCAATTTGCCCTTCAAAATGTCCAATAGATTTCAAAAATGCTCGAGGCATGACCTTAGATCACTTTGAAGATCTCTTGAAATGTTTTGAGTTCATTTTGGACTTATCGTATTGTTCCATTAATCATCTGAGGTTGAAGTGTGACTACACGGTTGCTCAGTGAAAATTAACAATTTAATTATCCCAAGGATAGAATGCTCGATTAGTCAATTGATGTTTAATTTAAAAGTTATGTGAGTGGGTACCGCTAAGGCAAGTCTAAGTTATTTAATATTATGGTGCCCATAGTTAAGGTCACGCTTATAGGGTTTAAAAATTTTAATCACCAATCATATTATCTTCTAAATTCGATCAATTGAGTTTAGAAATCGAGCCTAGGTCAGTACTAAGCCTTTAACTTTCACGATAGGTGAAATGGTGATTATAAAATTTTGATTTTAGGTGATATGTATTTTTATTGAATGGTCAAATTATCCTCAACTTTGGGCTTCAGGAAAGTAAATTATAATATTCCTAGCTTAAGCCCAATCACTTAAGAATCGTCTGATCATAATTGATTTTGAAGTCATAAAAATTAGGAGGATTATGATTTTATTGATGTTGTGGTGGTGAGTGAGTTTCTACCTTTTAATACCATTAAATTTCAATCATCCAAGCATGTTTATTAAGATCAAAATTACCCATTTTCCCTTGGTTAATCCTAAATTTTGATTAGGGCACCAAAGTCTGAAACTACCACTTTGCTCGTGGGGCACTTCACCTCATAACAGTTTAAACACAACTCAAATGCCTTTGATGGTTTAGATTGTCATATCCATGAGGTAATAATAATGTTTAGAGGAGAATACATAACCTCTCCAAATTTAATTTAATTATTGATTTAAATTTAGAAAATAGGAAAATCAAAAGTTAATTTCTTTAACATTCCAAAATGAAGTTTTTATATATGAGAAAATGATTAAAGGTTTTCTTAGGTGAGAGAAATACTTAGGCAAAATTCCATGGTCTTTTGAATTAATCTATTATAATTATTTTAATGGGAAAATAAGGAAAATCTATTGTTAAGCCTTTAGAAATTATTCTTAATTTATGGAAAAGTATGAAAAATATTTTAATGAGTCCTAAGTGATCAGAGAACAATTGGGAACATTTTGAAATATTTTGGTATTTTTGAGATTTTTAATTATTCTAATTATTTTAAATCCAAAATAACACTAAAAAATCAAGTATTATGACAATAATAACTTTTATTTTTCCTAAGTGCCCCTAATCACGAGGAACTCCAAAAACCACTTTTCAAAATTTTCCCAAATGTATTTCATTTATTATAATTATTTTTGTACAAAAATACAAGGTTCCTTAAAAAATCCATTTAACAAATAATTTTTAAACTTTTAGAGTAGATAAACTTAATTTTTATGAACAATGTGGGATTGATTTCATTAATTTTTTATAAGTATTTAATTTACATAAATTAATACAAGATTTTTGCATTTAGTTAGATATAGAAATTCACAAGGTAATCCAAAGCATCAAAATGTTTTCGTAGGCTTCTCCGAGCACAAGAAACCTACCAAAATTATTCTCATAATTTTCCAAGTGATATTTTGCTTTATATAATTAAAATAAGCCGAAATGGTCACTCTAGCTTGAAAATTAGGGATAGAAGTATAGAGATGCTCTCTGACCTTGGAAAAATCAAAGAACACCCTCTCTTTTTTGAGGAATGAACCCTAATAATTTCAAGTCATGGTGAGCCTTCTTTAATCATGGAGAATTAAAATACCATAGAGGGTATTTAATTAATTAAAAATCATATGTTTGACAAATAATTTTTATTTGTCAGATACCATAGAAGCATATATTTTTATTTTTGGTCCAAATTATTCTCCTTTATACACTAAGCAAGAGGGTATTTTTGTTTTATTTTTATGATTTTTTTATGCAAAGATATGATTTTTAAAGCTCTAGTATCTAAATAAATTAAAAAATCATGATTTATTTACTTTTCCAGCTTAGCGCCAACGCATCCTAGGAAGCTCCAAACCATGAATGCGTCGCTCCGCCATTCAATGTCGCAAGCCACGTAGCCTCCATGTGGACCGCACTTTATGAACCATGTCTTTGTTCAGCTTCATCAGGACTGTTCACTGAATAAATGCGTGATCGGACGACATCCGTTCATCATCCCTAAGTGACCAAACCCGTAAGACGTTTACACTAAAACCTTAAGATCTTTGTCTAAACTCAACCAAATCACATGTAGTTTGTTTCTAAACCTTCTCTGTTCGAGACGAGCATATCTATATGGCTTATATTGAGAGTCGAAATAAGCTTAGTTTAGGGTTAGAGTTCAATACCTTTATCTGAGAGGGGTGGCCTCAATCAGATGGTTGTGGTAGCTTTGATTGGGTCCAACAGACCTTCAAAAGAAGTCCTAAGCCTTGGTGAATTGTTTAGGTATGAATTCGATCAAGGTGGATTTCAGGTGTTTATCTAGAGCTATGTTAGAGGCTATTTCAGAGGGGGCTTCTATGGGAAATCAACTTCTCTCACTGTGTGGATGGTGTGTGCAAAATTAATTGAAGTTTGGTGGACCCATGAACAATATTTTACTTATTTTGGGCCAAAATTTAAGCTCAAAATTAATCTTTCATAGAGGGGATCATTGGGAGAAAATGGTGGAAATGAGCTTAGGAGTTCTTGGAGAGTGCCTAAGAGCAATTGGCAGAGTTTCCCCAAGGTTTTGGCACACTTCTTTATTGTGCCATGGTGGGGGTGAAATTAAATAGGAGAGTTTAGGGTTGAGCTCAGAGCCAATTAATGGGTGCAAAGAGCTGCTTAGGTGGAGGGCTAGGAGCTTCAAGAAGCAATTGGGGTGAGCTGGCCTCTAGAGTTGAAATTGGGCTTGATTTATGGGTGGTGGCTCTCAATATTTGGAGTTTTTGGCCATTACGCTGGCTGGGAAGGCCATGAGTGGTGGCCAGAGGGTCAGGTGGGCTAGTGGGCAGGTTAATTATGATTAACCCTCAATAGAAAGTGATGATGGAGGAGATCTTTTGGTTATTGCTCAAAAATGGGAATAATTCCCTTAATTTAGGGACCCATTGGTCCATAGCTTGCTTGGGTGGGTTTAGGATGGTTTAGCCTGGTCTAAAGGGTGTATTTAGTGGCTGTGGAAACCTTAATTTCATGACTTTAGTATGGCTAAGTCAATTTTGGTGCATGGGTCCAATTTAGGTCAAAATTGCTAAACGTTGGGTTTGGGTGAGGCTGGCCATGACTTTCAACTCAATTGATTGATCAACATTGTGTTGATGATTATCATGAAGTTTTTTGTTGAAGGATTAAAGTAATTTTAAGTTCAATTGGAAGCTCAATTTGAAGGATTTTGGGATTTTTGTCAATTTGGGCATGTTGGAATAGACTTGGGTCTAGGTTGGGCTAAGGTTGGGGCTAAGTCCAAATTGGTGGTTCAAAATGGTCTATATGATTTTCATGAAGAGTTTTCAACATAAAATGGGTGTCAATTTTGAGGTCAGAGAATTCAATTTGGTGGAATTTGGGGATATAGCCAATTTGGGGCAAATTTAGGGATTTTGAACTTAGGTTAAAATTAAATGAAATTGGGGAATCAACAAGGCCAATTGAAAGTTTAATTTGGTGTGTAGGAAGGTTATGAAGAGTTCAAGATTCTAATTGGGGCAAATTGAGTAGGCTATGGAGTTCAATAAAGTGAGATCAAGTCATAGGATTGATCAAATGAAAGATGAATTTGAGTTTAAAATTAAAATTGAGGGGAATTGAGGCCAAATTGATGGACATTTGAGGTGAATTTTGGGAATTTTTGCCATTAAAGGCAATTTGGGGGGTTTTGGTCAAAATGGTCAAATTGGCCAAATTGTGTTCAATTGAAGGGTCCAAATTGTGTTTGGAGACATTTGAAGTGGTTTTGGAGGTTTTAGAAAAGTTTGGGGTGCTAAGGGTTTTTTTTGTAATTTTATAAATTTGGGGTATTTTGTTAATTTTTGGGTGGTTTAGGCAATTTGGGTTTTTTGCAATGGTTTGAAATGATTTTTAAATAATTTTGGGTATTCTGGATGAATTTGAGGATTTTGACAAAATTTAGGGTTTTTAAGGCATTTAGCTAATTTGGGTGGGTTTAGGGGCAAAAGGCTAAGTTGAAAACTTTGGTAAAATTGGAGTGCCACCCTATGTGAGCTATGGACCAATGAAATCCTCATTTGGGACCTCTATGTACTGGTCATAGCGAAACCCTAGCCTAGGGCTAGTGGGTTTAGGGGACTATCTATATGAGTCTCCCAAAAAGATTAAGGGATCAAAGTCAACAATTTTGGGTTTTAGGATTGTGAGTGACTATGGGTGATAGTGAACTAACTCCAGACCAACACCCAGAGCCACCCCTAAGGTCAAGCAATCCTATAGGGACTCTCCTTGAGATCCTCATACTGACCCCACATACTAAGTTCTAGAGGTTAGGACCAATATGTGGAACTTCAAGTTGAGGAAGGAAGAGTTTAGAGTTTCTAGTGGTGAGGGATCCTTTCTAGTTTTCTAGGAACAGTCAATAGAAAAGTTCTATTGCTAGACCCTAGGCTACTAAAAAGGGAGAACTAAACCTCAACCAAAAGTGAGGTCAATAGATTCCTACAAAGTCCTCAAATATAACATTTTTTTCAGCTCTTCCTTTTCAGATTGATTCATATGTTTATTCCTCATATTTCTTTTTAGATCCAATATTCTTTAGTGATTTTCTCAATTTTCATATTAATATCATACTCATATTTCTTTCTAGATCCAATATTCTTCTAGTAATTTTCTCAATTTGCATATTAATATAATCCATAAGAAATGGATCTTTATAAGATACTTCATGATCTCCCAAATTTTGGATCAGATTCTCTCTGCATATATCAAATTTATGATCAAATTCTTCTAGGTTACTCTTGTTCTGGGTTGTCCTTCAATTCTTCCCCTTGGTACTGAATAAATGGTAGATGTGTTCTTTATATTATTATCTTGATTGAGGAAATAGGTTTTTCTAATTCCTTAGGAATTTTTTCCATTGGTCTTTCAATCTCCTTATCCTCTTTTCTCAACTCAATGTTCTTTTGAAACATATCCTCGAATTCTCTTCTAAGTAGTAGCTCAATTATTTTAAATTGCTCATCATTCATCTTCTTAAGGTTTATCTCAGGGTCACTAGGTAAAATCTCCTGGCGGGGTAACTGTTAATTGCGTTAATAATCTGCACTAGTTGGTTTTCTATATTCTTCACTACAGCCTGTTGATTTTCCAACTGTCTCATCATTTGAATCACAACTTGTTCTAACATTAATTCCTTTTCTTCTTCCTGTGGGTTGGAGTTAAATTGAGGAGAATTATTAATTGAGTTAATAATCTGCCCCAGTTGGTTTTCCATATTCCTTAATGTGGTCCCTTAACAATCCAACTCACTCTCCATTTAAATAAAAACCTCTTCTAATAAGTCATTCTACTCATTTTGTGGGTTGAAGTTAAATATACGAAGAAAACAAAGTTCATTATTATAATTGCCATAATTATTCCAATTACATATCTGATTAAATTGATTATTTTCCAAAAATTGGTCTTCTCCTCCAAAATTATTATTCCTATTAAAATTCAAATGATTTTCTCAACCTGGATTGTAATAATCAAAATAAGAGTTATGTGTCTCATGGCCAATTTCAAACCATTTTCAAAATAAATTTTCCTCATTAATTAGGGTTCCTTGAGGATATCTTTATATGTATTGATCCAACTTCCTCTCAATATCTGCAACCAGAGAAATTAATATTGTAAGAATATCTTCTTGAAAATTTGCCGCTCTCTTGGGGTTTATTCTTTCAAAGCTACTAGCATTATAATCTAAATATGAATATTCATTATATCATTGATCGGCTATTTTTTCATTAAATTCATGGTGTCTTTTCAAATCTCTCTGAAAAGTTCTCTTCAAAACTGACTTGTAAAATTCAAGGTCTGCAGCTCATGAACTACGAATAAAAATCTAAAAAATTAAGTAATAGGACATACATAAAAAATATTTTTAGTATTTTGGATTTTTTCTAAAATAAACACACAATAAATAAACACATTATATAATGAAACTATAAATTCCAAATCTATGTCTTAGAGGTTTAACTAAAATTCTCCCAAAGTTCTTACCAAAGCTTCCCTGACAACATTGCCAAAAAAATGATGTGCCCCTAGTGTGTGTCGTTTTCTACCTGCTTTATGTCAATTTAAATCCTCGGTAACAGTGCAAAAAATTTGACCCATCCAAAAATATACACAGTAATTTAGCTTTAAAAAATATGGCCAATATCTTGATCCAACTTTTATTAAGTATTTAATGTGCAAAATTGAAATGTTATTTAAATTATAAAAAATAGTTCACACACTAGGAGTTCTACACAAGTGCACGTATCGCTTCAAGTAATATAGGGCTTTCTTTAAAGCCCCCATTATCGATCCCACAGAGAAGCGTAGTAAGAAATCCCTCAGGCTAGTTCTAGTCTACTACTATAAAGTCTTAGTTGTAGAAGATAATATTTGAAATCTCAATATTCAAACTATAAAAATTGAAGTAAGAAGGAAAAGTTAAAATAATTTTAATGAATGTTAACAGAAATGTAATTAGAAGAANATCGATCCCACAGAGAAGCGTAGTAAGAAATCCCTCAGGCTAGTTCTAGTCTACTACTATAAAGTCTTAGTTTTAGAAGTTAATATTTGAAATCTCAATATTCAAACTATAAAAATTAAAGTAAGAAGGAAAAGTTAAAATAATTTTAATGAATGCTAACAGAATCGTTTTTAAAAGAGCTAAATTTACTAAACTAATTTAAAAACTTCAAAGATAAATTTACTAAGACTTAAAAAGGTTTTGTGAAGAAGAGTTCAAATTTAAGAAAGCATCATTCCCCTTTATAATGAGTAAAGGGATTGTGAAGAAATTAAAATATTTTTTTGCCAAATAGGAGAAATCATATTCTTTTCTCTCTTCTTAAAGCTATAAAGAACATTGACAAATCTAAAGTTTGGTCCCTAATTCTGTGGTTAGGCTGGGAGGATACATGCTGCCACTCTAAAGCTCCAACTACTACCTTTCCTAAGGACTAACAATCACGCATCAGTTTCCAATCAACTGGTCCAAATTGGGGATTTTAATCTGTCACATTAAAATCTTTAATTCTACATACCACAAAGTATATTTCCCTATTTATTTTCACTCAATTTGATGGATGACATACTCTGCAATGAAATCAAATGTAATTCTCCCCATGTTGTAGAAATCATAGCCCCTTTAGAACACATGTTTATTAATACATTTTAACATATCAATTGGCCAAAATGAAAAGTAAATGAAAATTAAAGTTTGAATAAAAAGTTATTGACATTTAAAAAGTGTATAAAACAAAATCAATTCATCACAAAACCAAATCATATTATAGGGAGTAGGATAAAGAAGAATATTCCAAATTCATGAGAAGGATATGACAAAACATGAATGTCATTAATAAAAACATGTTTACAAAAGAAAAGAGATAAAAGACACAACTTATCTCACAATCCTTCTGAAGATAATCCTTAGAAGTTCTCTTCAAGCCTTTCTCTCTTTACAAACACTCTTAATTCTCTCTTAGAAGTGTAATGAAAATGAAATCGATGACCTTCCCTCTCCTCTTACAATCCTTGAAAAATATCTCCAAGCCATTCCTCTTACTCTCACGCCACTCACACACACACACACACACACACACACACACACACACCCTTCCCTTCAAGCCCTAGACTTCCCTCTCTTTTATAAAAGGTTGTTTCCCTCCAAAAATAATTCAAAATTCCCTCCAAAATTCTAATCCAAAGTCAACTCTTTTGAATTCAAAATAGATGTCCATTGATACAAGAGACATATTCCTTCATAAAAGAACCTTCTAAAGTGTCTATATGCATTAAATCACTCGAAGGGGTGTTTAGAACAAGTGTCCCTTTGGAAATCGCCTAAAATTTGAACTAAACCGACTTAATCCACCAAAAGGCGTCTCTGGTGCATCATGCGCTGGTTCTTTAGAATTTGGCGCATCATGTACCGGTTTGGCGCCTCATGCACTACTCTACAGCAACTCCTCTTTTTTGCTTAATTTGGCTTCGTTTCAACTCTGTTTCACCCAATTTTAGTTGCGTTTTGCTCCTAACAGATATACCTACAAAATAAGCATGAGAAAAAACCTTTCTTTAATATGTAATTTCGCTAAAAAACATTTGAGAAATGTAAAGTAGATTAAGTGTAGAAAGGCATCAAAATGTGCTAAGTTAGAATTTTCATTCTTGCTCATTTTTACTCCAAATTGCTCCATTTTTGCTTCATTTTCTCAAAAAGTTCATTTCTTGTACCTAAAACCAAATATATACAAAATACCATTCTTTAAAGTTCAATATCATTAGAAATCATTAAAATTAAGCATAAATTATATATGAAAAAATACGTAATTTTTGGGTGTGTCCGTGCATCACATGTAGTATTGTGCTCGATCATTTAAACCATTAAAATGTATGGAATATGTTTGGTTTCACATTTTTCAAAATTAAAATACTATTTTTTTCAAGTCATATTACATATATTATACATTAAGTCAAGATAAAATTATCCCAAAGGATTCTACGGACGATAATTTCTGGTGACTCTGATGGGGAAATAGTTCCTTTCTCCATTTTGACCAAGTGGTTTTGACTTCATACTCAATTGTGTGCTCATGTCTCTTATGGGCTGGACTACTATTCATCCATTAACATACTTTGCTTATTTCTTCCTTGAGCAAGTATACTCAACTCCTTTTCTTTATTCTAGAATCTTCAATTTATTCACCCTTAAACACAGAGGTTCTGAAATGTTTTAACATTTAGTGTTGGTCGAACCCTTAATTGGTGTGGTAAATTAGGAGAGATGTATCATGGCAAGTTTGATGTGAAGCTACCCCTTCTCCAAACCTTGGACCGGGTCTTATGCTTCATTCTGCTTTATTTTTGGCTCTTTTTAAAAAAAACTAAATTTTAAATAATTATAAAAATAATCCCCTTATAAGATTGTGAAATTTACAAATCAACACAATAGTAAACAATAAATATAAAGAAACGTGGTACCCAGTCGACAAACCAATTTTGTCAACTTTCTTACTCGCAATGCCTGAAGATAAAGAATGGGATTTCACTGATGTTCAGAGCTTTTTTAAATAGCAGGAAGAAAGTCTTCACCAAGATTGACTTTCCTGTTCAACATGCCTATTGACAAAAACTCTAGGCACATGACATCAACGATCCAGTTTGGGTCTAGTTTTAATATGTTTAAAGTGCTTCTTGGAAAAGCATCATAAATGATAGCAAAGGTTGCTGCCCTTGAGGTTCAGGACCCGCCTTTTAAATTTGACATGCATTGTACCTAGGACACATGCCTATTGACAAAAACTCTAGGCACATGACATCAACGATCCAGTTTGGGTCTAGTTTTAATATGTTTAAAGTGCTTCTTGGAAAAGCATCATAAAGGATAGCAAAGGTTGCTGCCCTTGAGGTTCAGGACCCGCCTTTTAAATTTGACATGCATTGTACCTAGGACATCCCTTCCCTCAAGAAGGTGGAGGTCACTACCACCCCTATTTTAATAGCTAATACCATTATGGTACAACTACCTTAAGGACTATTACAGCTTCGGTCATCGGATTTACTATTTCTTCACCAGCTACTACATTCGTGAAAGGAAAAGAGATTTTATACGAGGATGACTCGATTGATGTCTTCACCCTACCCTATTTTATGCTTGAGATTAGGTCTTATTCTAAGTCTGTGACACTGACATGATCTCAGAAGAAGAATTAAAAGAGGAGAGAATTGAAGGACCATAAGGCACAGGTTTCCAATTCAGTTGTAGCAGCAACAGCACCATTGTAAAAGAAGATAGAGTCAATGGAGACATCACCTCACCTAGAGTGGAGTAGGTTACATCCTTTCTCTGCCATTGTTGGAGAGGAGGGCATATACCAGACTGTTGCCATGCTAACACTAACATCTCTCAAAACTGGATAGTGAGAAAAGAAAGAGAAGTCTACCTCTCTCACCCATGTTCGTTTAGTTTTTGAGTGTTGATCTCACATTTTGTTGAGATATAGTCTTTCTTCCTTAGAGGCCTAGGATCTAGCCATAGGACTTGGTTGTTGACTATACTAGAGGACTAGTGAAGGAACCCTACCGCATAAAAAATTACAAATGTCGCTTGGCTCTCTTGAAGTTCCACATGTTGGTTTTAATCTCTATCACTCAATAGGTGGAGCCAATGTGGGGGACCTCAAGGAGAGTCCCCATATGACTGTTTGGCCTTAAGATTAGCCTTGGGTGGTGTGGCATTGGTCAGTATTACACACACACACTTGAAACCTCTCACCTTCACTCATAACCTCAGCCCTTATCCACACATGCTTAGCTTAATCCCTTATTCTTTTGGAAACTCACGTGGATGGTCCGCCAAACCTTTAGCCTTAGACTAAAGTTTGGCTAAGAACAACACATGGATGATCCAAAAAGGGAGCTCCCTTAGTCTCATGGCACCATAAGGGTAATTTTTATGGTTATCTTCCTCAATTGATCTTATATTAACCAAATACCCAATTTAGTCTTTTGACCCTAAACTTTCCCAAAATTACAAAATTATCCTTGTAACCCACAAATTCTCAAAAATTTCCAAACTTTCCAATTTTACCCAAAAATCATCTCAAACCCTCTTAAACCACTCAAATTATCCAAAACACTCAAAAATTCCCAAAAATTTCCAAAATTCCCAAAACACCTCTAGCTTTCCCAAATTACCAAAATACACCTGAAGGCCCGAAAATTCCCAGAACCTTCCAAATCATTTCAAATATTCCCAAAACAAATTCCAACTACCGATTAAACATAATTTGACAAAATTAACAAATTTTGACCAAAATCTCAATTTTACCCTTAAATGCTTAAAATCTCCAATTCACGCCCAATTCTCACCAAATTAATTTCAAACTTCCCCAATTTAAAATCTAAAGTCAATTTCATCATGACTAGACCTAATGAGAACCAAATTCATACCCAATTGAGCTCAATATCAATCCCAATTCCAAGCCAAACTTAAACACTTAATTTGACCTTATGCCAAAATTCCATCAAATTGAACTCCCTAGCCTATCTAATTACCCCTTTTTGGATTATAAATTCTTCTTAAAATTACCCTAGATCAAATTTATCCTTCAATTGGCCTTAACCTAGCCTCAATCCTAGCCCAAATTTATCTCAAATCAGAACCCCAAAATTTTGCCACAAACTTAAAATTCCTCAAAATTGAACTCCATGGCCTTTTAATCTTCAAACCAATTGTTGCCCAAGCACTTCATGACAATCATCAACATCAATTTGACCATTCAATTGGGCTAAATTCAAGCTCTTGTCCAACCCAAACCTAATTCCAAGACAAATCCTATATATTGATCCAAAACCTTAAACTCACTTGGAGCTACTTGGTTTAGCTCATCTTGAACCACCACATCTGCCATTTAGACTCTAAGAACCACCCTAGATCTTCTTAGCCTATCCTAGCAGTTCCATGGACCAAGGATCCCATGATATGGGGGATTCATTCCCATTTTTTTACAAATGACTGAAGATTGAGCTCACTTGGCTTAATCCTCATCCAAATCTCCATTAAACCTCCCCCTTGGTTTCTTGAGCCATCTAGCCACCTCTCATGGCATGGTCGGCCAGCCTAGTTGCTGAAAAACCCAAAATTTAGGAGCTCTCCTTATGTACCAAGGTTCAATTTTACCAATCCATTGTCCACCTCCCAATGGCTAATTGCATTGCTCGACCCTCCACATAAGCACCATTTTCAAATTCTTAGATTGCCCTACTGGCCCTCATGGCCATGGCTATTTGAACTAAACCATTCACAGCAAAGGAAGCATGCAACTATTTTCTTGGTGAGAGTCCTCCAAATTGCTCACAGAGCTCCTTCTAGCCTTCCTGAATTCAACCCATCCATTTCCAGCCAATGAAACTCAATTACAAACCCTAATTTTGAGTTCAAAATCAAGGACCTTCCNGCAACTAATTTCTTGGTGAGAGTCCTCCAAATTGCTCACAGAGCTCCTTCTAGCCTTCCTGAATTCAACCCAACCATTTCGAACCAATGAAACTCAATTACAAACCCTAATTTTGAGTTGAAAATCAAGGACCTTTTNCCTAGTTGCTGAAAAACCCAAAATTTAGGAGCTCTCCTTATGTACCAAGGTTCAATTTTACCAATCCATTGTGTCCACCTCCCAATGGCTAATTGCATTGCTCGACCCTCCACATAAGCACCATTTTCAAATTCTTAGATTGCCCTACTGGCCATCATGGCCATCGTTATTTGAACTACACCATTCACAAAAAAGGAAGCATGCAACTAATTTCTTGGTGAGAGTCCTCCAAATTGCTCACAGAGCTCCTTCTAGCCTTCCTGAATTCAACCCAACCATTTCGAACCAATGAAACTCAATTACAAACCCTAATTTTGAGTTGAAAATCAAGGACCTTTTTTGTTACTCCATTAAACTCCCCCAAACTTAAAATTAAACCACCCTTAAGTTTCTTCAAACAAAACAAGGAAGTTCCCTAACAAAAACCCCTCTCTTGGGCACTCTAACCCACTCCATGACCAAGGCGGCACCACCTATTGGTCAAATTCATACTTAGGCCTTATACAAGAGGAAATAAACACTTTGAGGAGGTTCGTTGGACTTTATTGAAGCTTCCACAACCACCCAATTGAGGCCTCACCTCTTGGGCTAAGGTATATTTTAAAATCACTAATTTTACACTCGGTTTCCTCTATTGAGGCCTCACCTCTTAGCCATGCAACCCTAATTTTCAAGCTTAGTTGTTTATTTTTGCTTAAAAAATATATAGATTAAAATATAAGTCAAAAAAATATGAGATTTTTTTATAGGTTCTCTATGGTCAATGGACTCTAGGAAAAATATAAACTGTTTAAATTTTTATGTACATTACTATAGCTAATTAAGTTATTTTAAATCATAAAATTTAAATGCATATAATATAATTCAAAAATTATAAAAAATTACTCCACATTGTCTACAATGATGATTTTAGCTCACTATAAAAATTTGAAACCTATTTGAATTAATTTGAGCACTGAAGTTTATTTTTCAAGTAAAATGGGATTTTCACATTAAAATAATTATAAAAAATAAACTTTATTTGGAAAAATTATGAAAAGTGGTTTTATGAGTTCCTTATGATTAGAAGCATCTATAAGAGAATAAATTTATATTAAAATAACTAGTTTATTTTTTAGCAACTTTTTAAATTAAAAATAATCAAAAAATAATTAAAGATTGCAAAAATATGAAAATGCCCAAAAATTTTCCTAACTGTTCCTTGATCACTTGGGACCCTCTAAATCTTTTTTCCTAATTTTTGTGATTCAGACATGTACTTTTATTAAAATTCTGAAAATATTTTTTCTTTAATTTTCCATTAAAAGAATTATAATAAATAAAATAAAAATTAGAAAATTGAAAAGTTTTTTTTCTCTAAGTTCTCTGGACTTAAAGAGATTTAATAGAAATATAAAAATTAAATTTTAAAATTAAAATATATTTTATATTTAATTAATAATTAAAATCAATAAATAATTAAAGTAATTAAAATATAATTTAATAAATCATGAAGTTTTGTTCAAGTGGTCCTCCAACCTAGGTGNTGAAAATATTTTTTCTTTAATTTTCCATTAAAAGAATTATAATAAATAAAATAAAAATTAGAAAATTGAAAAATTTTTTTTCTCTAAGTTTTCTGGACTTAAGGAGATTTAATAGAAATATAAAAATTAAATTTTAAAATTAAAATATATTTATATTTAATTAATAATTAAAATCAATAAATAATTAAAGTAAATAAAATATAATTTAATAAATCATGAAGTTTTGTTCAAGTGGTGCTCCAACCTAGGTGAACCTCCAATAATTTTCCCATGACCATAAACTTTACTTTAATTGGTTAAATAAATTAATATTTAAAATCATATATTTGAGCTAAGATAATTATAAAAATAAAATAAAAATTAGAAAAATCATAGTTCTTTCTCTGATATATTAATTGAATTTTATGCTAAGTTGAAAGGGAAATGGGTAATGTTGATTGTAATAAACACTTTTTGATGTTTGAAACAAAATGGGTTATGAGGTAGAAACCGACTTGTCACATTTTTATGATAAGGGTAAAGTGGTAATTTTATGAATTGTCATGACAGTTAGAGAACCACCAAGTCATGATAAGGGTAAAGTAATAATTGATTCGATCGGATGACACTAAGGTAGTGGGCTTGAGCTACGAAGATAATAATTCACTTATTTGAAGCCCCCCTACTTGGTGATTAGATGATAAGCATCATTTTAATGAGAATTGAATTTCACTTAATTAAAATTTTTTGTTTGATTATTACAAGTGTACCCATGAGATTGAATTGAAGGGCTTAGTAGTAGTGCATTAGGCTTCATATTAAAATTTTTTTAATGAGATTTAGAAAAAAAGAAGATGATTAATATCTGAAAACCATTAAACACTCTAAGCCCAATTTTAGTGGTGGCTACAAGATCCTTAATTACTTAAGATTGCCCTAGGGGTATCGATACGCCTAAAATATATAGTGTTTTTAGACACATTTTTATACCTATTTTTGACATATTGCACTTTAATGAAAGATATTTTATGATTTTTCTTTCAGGTACAGGTAAAAAGGTGAAAATTGCTTAAAGGAGTGAAAAAGGATCAAATTTGGAGAAAATAGGTGAAAAATGTGTAAAAGTATTTTGGCGCCTAAGCGCCGGGTAAACAGAGAAGGCATCGCGTAAACGCAAGAGCCCCGCGCTTAAGCACCACTGGCAGTTATTGGATGAGTAAATTCATTTTTTGCAAATTTTAAAGAGATTTTTAAGGCACCTATTGGCTTAATAGGTGGTTACAACCACCATATACAAAAATTATTGCAAAAGGATGCATCTCTTGTGGAAATACATTGAATCAAGACACATTTTGAAGAGATTCCAAGACACCTTTTGGAGAATTATAAAAGAAGAAAGATTGGGACTTTGAAGGAGGTCTTGAAAGTACCGGGAAAGTTTTGAAAGTTGAAAAATTGGGGAGTTAGTTGGAGAGATTTTCAGGCATCACATATTTATCCTTTTTTATTTTAATTTTATTTTGAGAGTGTTGTAAAAGAGAAGAGATTCAAAGGAATTTCAAGTGTTTGGTGGAGGACCTCAGATAAGTTTTTATCTTTTGTTTTAGACTACTTCTGGTTTTAATTGAGACTTTTTGTGAGTTTGACAATTATTTCTACTTTTAAACTAAAGCGTGGTTTTANAAACTTTACTTTAATTGGTTAAATAAATTAATATTTAAAATCATATATTTGAGCTAAGATAATTATAAAAATTAAATTAAAATTAGAAAAATCATAGTTCTTTGTCTAATATATTAATTGAATTTTATGCTAAGTTGAAAGGGAAATGGGTAATGTTGATTGTAATAAACTCTTTTTGATGTTTGAAACAAAATGGGTTATGAGGTAGAAACCAACTTGTCTCATTTTTAAGATAAGGGTAAAGTGGTAATTTTATGAATTGTCATGACAGTTAGAGAACCACCAAGTCATGATAAGGGTAAAGTAATAATTAATTCAATCGGATGACACTAAGGTAGTGGGCTTGAGCTACGAAGATAATAATTCACTTACTTGAAGCCCCCCTACTTGGTGATTAGATGATAAGCATAATTTTAGTGAGAATTGAATTTCACTTAATTTAAATTTTTTGTTTGATTATTACAAGTGTACCCATGAGATTGAATTGAAGGGCTTAGTAGTAGTGCATTAGGCTTCATATTAAAATTTTTTTAATGAGATTTAGAAAAAAAGAAGATGATTAAAATCTGAAAACCATTAAACACTCCAAGCCCAATTTATGTGGTGGCTACAAGATCCTTAATTACTTAAGCTTTCCCTAGGGGCATTGATACGCCTAAAATTTATAGTGTTCTTAGACACATTTTTATACCTATTTTTGAGATATTGCACTTTAATGAAAGATATTTCATGAGGTACAGGTAAAAAGGTGAAAAATGCTTAAAGGAGTGAAAAAGGATCAAATTTGGAGAAAATAGGTGAAAAATGTATAAAAGTATTTTGGCGCCTAAGCGCCGGGTAAACAGAGAAGGCATTGCGTAATTAAGTGCTGGAAGGAAGTTGTGGAGAGTATTGATCTTTAATGTTTGAAGAATTTGGCCAATCCAGATGTAAAAATTTGTTGTGAGAACATGTAAGAACTGAGATGGCATTGTCTCAGTCAACAATTGAAAAGAATCACATGAGGTTTAATGAATGAGATTGTAGTTCATATGATTGAGTGCAAATAAATAGATAAATATTCATTAAAGGGTGTAGAGTTAGAGGAATTTAAAGTGTCAGGTTAAAGCCCCCAACTTGGTTGATTTTTTTAGATTCTGATACGAGATGTTAGCCCCCAGGTGGAGGGAATCAAGGGAACTCTAAAATGAGAGCTAGTATCTTCCCTGCCTAGCCGGTCTTCAAAACTATTCAAACTTTAAATTAGCCAATGTTGTTTATAGAACCTCTAGTAAGGGTAAAGAATATTATTTCGCATATTTGGCAAAACACAATATGCATACTTCCACAGCAGAATTCCTATACTTATCTCTGATTTATGATAAGGAGAAAGATATTTTCATATTTAGTGCTTTTCTTATACAAAAACTCAAGTTATCTTCTGAAGTTTGTCCTGTTTTTGTCAGATTATTAAAATTACCAAAAATATTTAAAATTCATTTTCAACAGAAACATCTTTAGTTTAAATAATTAACTTTTTAAAAATAGAAAGTTTTCCAAAAAGCTCCTATTGCATATCTTCCCTGTGGGTTTGATTTTCAGGTTTTAATAAAAAAGTCCTATATTACTTGATAACGATACGGATACTTACATAGTATCCAAATATATATAAATTAAATGTTAAATTATTATTTTTATTCAGGATCAAGTTTTGGGTTTTGTTGCGAAATAACAAAATATAAGTGAAAAATATAATCTAAATTATTGTTATAATGTTGCATATACGCAGTTATCGGGGATCAGACATCCAATTACATAAATATATTGTAAAAAATCAAGTGATTGTCTTTGTTACCTCACTTTTTGGATAATTGAAATTTTAAGGTTTAATGAGCATAGGGCGTATTAATCCACTAAAACTAAATTTAACTTTGGATGATCAAGTGAGTAATATAATAAGCCCAAATGAACTCAAAACAGCTCAAAGGGTTTTTAAGGTTGTTTAAGGCTATGCCCGAAACACTTTTATGATATTTTAGATATTTTGATAAACCAATAGAGTAATTATTCTTTGCTCGTGAAAATCATTCATTAAAACTATTAGAGAACCACCATGTTATGCCTCGAGATTTGATATATAACCTAAATCAATAATGATACTCTACACTACTTATCCCATTTTAATTGACCAAATGCTCAAGGATTTGAGTTGACTTTAAGGTATTTAAATCATTGTGAGCAACTCGTGATATTTGTTTTCTCTACATATGGATCATTGGGATTTTGTAAGTTTGAGGTCTAGGTGGTTAAGGAAAAAATGAAAATGTTAATGTCTGCTAAAATGAGGGATATAATGTAGAATTTTAGAATAGTATCTCCTACCTCAAAGACATTTAAGAGAAGGAGAGGATGAGGACCGATGGAACTATTTGACTACTATTGAGAAGATGATTGCCCTGATACTCTTAGGTTGTCCGTAGTCCTATCTTGATTAAATTAATTAACATGTGGACTGCACCGTGTTACAAAATGTTTTGAACCAAAAATATATTTTACATGACAAAATAAATTTTATATGCATGAAAATTAAATTCAAATGAAAACTTATAAAGGTGTACGATTAATCACTTGGATCTAGGTTAGGATTGCCCTTCGTAGATGATTGGGTTGTAGAACATGCTAGCTCTTAGCCCCCACCTTTACCAATGTCTTACACTAGTTCTGGTCTTTCATATGTGACTTCAAGTTTTCATTCACTTGTGTTTTGTTACAACAAGTATTATTTTCTGACTTTTTTGTACCTGTTGACCTCACTTTTAGTGAAGGTCTTAAAATAACATCCATAAACCAAAACTCAACTTGAGGAATCTTATGATATAAGATTCTCAGACATATTTAAAAGACCTAAAATGATCATTAAGATAAAGGGTCTGCCAACATTGACTTCTTTGGACAAACCTAGGGTTTTTAAAACCCTANTATCTTTCTTCTTAAAATGATAAGTAATTAAGTGTTGGAAGGAAGTTGTGGAGAGTATTGATCTTTAATGTTTGAAGAATTTGGCCAATCCTAGATGTTAAAATTTGTTGTGAGAACATGTAAGAACCGGGATGGTATTGTCTCAGTCAACAGTTGGAAAGAATCACATGAGGTTTAATGAATGAGAATGTAGTTCATATGATTGAGTGCAAATAAATAGATAAATATTCATTAAAGGGTGTAGAGTTAGAGGACTTTAAAGTGTCAGGTTAAAGCCCCCAACTTAGTTTATTGTTTTAGGTTCTAATACGAGATGTTAGCCCCTAGGTGGAGGGAATCGAGGGAACTCTAGAATGAGAGCTAGTTTCTTCCCTGCCTAGCCGGTCTTCAAAATTATTCAAACTTTAAATTAGCCAATGTTATTTATAGCATCTCTAGTAAGGGTAAATAATATTATTTCTCCTATTTTTCAAAACATAATATGCATACTTCCACAACATAATTCCTATACTTATCTCGGATTTATGATAAGGAGAAAGATATTTTCATATTTAGTACTTTTCTTATACAAAAACTTAAGTTATCTTTTGAAGTTTGTCCTATTTTTGTCAAAATATTAAAATTACCAAAAATATTTAAAATTTGTTTTCAGCAAAAACATCTTTAGTTTAAATAATTAACTTTTTTAAAAATAGAAAGTTTTCCAAAAAGCTCCTTTTGCATATCTTCCTTGTGGGTTCGATTTTAAGGTCATAATCAAAAAGTCCTACATTACTTGATAACAATACGAATACTTACATAGTATCCCAATATATATAAATTAAATGTTAAATTCTTATTTTTATTCAGGATCAAGTTTTGGGTTTTGTTGCAAAATAACAAAATATAAGTGAAAAATATAATCTTAATTATTGTTATAATGTTGCATATATGCAGTTATCAGGGATCAGACATCCAATTACATAAATATATTGTAAAAAATCAAGTGATTGTCTTAGTTACCTCACTTTTGGGATAATTGAAATTTTAAGGTTTAATGAGCATAGGGTGTATTAATCCACTGAAACTAAATTTAACTTTGGATGATCAAGTGAGTAATATAATAAGTCCAAATGAACTCGAAACAGTTCAAAGGGTTTTTAAAGTTGTTTAAGGCTATGCCCGAAACACTTTTATGATATTTTAGATATTTTAATAAACCATTAGAGTAATTATTCTTTGCTCGTGAAAATCATTCATTAAAACTATTAGAGAACCACCATGTTATGCCTCGAGATTTGATATATCACCTAAATCAATAATAATACTCTACACTACTTATCCCATTTTAATTGCCCAAATGCTCAAGGATTTGAGTCGACTCTAAGGTATTTAAATCATCGTGAGCAACTCGTGATATTTATTTTTTCTACATATGGATCATTTTGTAAGTTTGAGGTCTAGGTGGTTAGGGCAAAAATGAAAATGTTAATGTCTGCTAAAATGAGGGATATAATGTGGAATTTTAGAATAGTATCTCCTACCTCAAAGA
Organism: Phalaenopsis hybrid cultivar; assembly: GCA_002079205.1. Taxonomy (NCBI): domain Eukaryota; kingdom Viridiplantae; phylum Streptophyta; class Magnoliopsida; order Asparagales; family Orchidaceae; genus Phalaenopsis; species Phalaenopsis hybrid cultivar. The sequence continues at coordinate 71,115 of JXCR01140682.1, read as the reverse complement.
CATTTAAGAGAAGGAGAGGATGGGGACCGATGGTACTATTTGACTACTCTTGAGAAGATGATTGCCCTGATACTCTTAGGCTGTTCGTAGTCCTATCTTGATTAAATTAATTAACATGTGGACTGCAACGTGCTACAAAATGTTCTGAACAAAAATATATTTTACATGACAAAGTAAATTTTATATGCATGAAAATTAAATTCAAATGAAAACTTATAAAGGTATATGATTAATCACTTGGATCTAGGTTAGAATTTCCCTTCGTAGATGATTGGGTTGTAGAACATGTCTAGCTCTTAGCCCCCACCTTTACCAATGTCTTACACCAGTTCTGGTCTTTCATATGTGACTTCAAGTTTTCATTTACTTGTGTTTTGCTAAAACAAGTATTTTTTTTCTGACTTCTTCGTACATGTTCACCTCACTTTTAGTGAAGGTCTTAAAATAACATCCATAGACCAAAACTCAACTTGAGGAATCTTCTGATATAAGATTCTCAGACATATTTAAAAGAACTAAAATGATCATTCAGATAAAGGGTCTGCCAACATTGACTTCTTTGGACAAACCTAGGCTTATTAAAACCCTAAAAATTAAAATAGCCCTCAAAGCACTCCTTTTGGAGCTTAACAATGACAATACACTAAATGATCAGATCAGTGGTGACAAACCCTAATCTGGTCAAATTTTGACTTTATGGTCACTATAAACAGTTTAAGCCCTAACTCGACTTAGGCTCCAAGGTTGTTGTTTCTTATGACATAAATCCTCTCATCTTCCAGGTCATTTGTGTGACTGTGTCATGAAAATGTAAACATTAATTAATAATGATTGACATGATGAAAAAATTTGATAATATTTTCTCAAAAATGAAGCCAATCTGTAAGATAGCTTAAGAAATAACCAACATTTTCCTCAGGATCTCTGACATCCCCTTGTTTTTCCTCCTATGGATTTTATAATAAATAATCCAAACTTGAGCCTTTCCCATTTGACACTCATTTGTTTGACCTTGAAAAGTCCTACCCTTTGAATTTCTTGAAGACATCATTTTCTTATCTAAATTGAGAGTTTTCTTAGGCAACCTTCGTCATTTAGGTTGTAATTAACTATAATGCTTGACATTATAGAAAACTTTAGAATCCACCTAAATATAAATCCTATCTAATATTTTATGTTAGATAGAAAAAAATGTGTCCAACATAAATTATTTCACAGACCAAAATGGATGTGATAAATTCTTTAGTTTATTTAATCGAGCCTCACTAGAAAGTAATATGTCTTTTCCTCAGTATAGATGCATTACTTGTGGCAATGTGCTTGTTTATTTAAACTATTGTATATATGGGATCAGTTCGGTCTCATATTTTCAAAATTAAACAACTACTTTCCAAATTATATTATATATATTAAATTAAATATACTTTTCCAATTAGGTGACTGACATTTTCTCTGGTGATTTTGCTGGGGATAGTTTCTCTATCCATTATGATAAAAAAGTTTTGCCTTCATATATCAGTAATGTGTCATTGTCTCTCGTGGACAAGATTACCCTTCTTCTGTTGGCATGCTTTGCTTATTTCTTTCTTGGAAAAGTACGGTTAAGTCTTTTGGATTCTTGGGTTATCTATTTAGCCATATATAAACAGAGAGGTTCATGTGTCCTTTACGAATTTTTCTTTTTTGTAGAGTTGGACCCCCAATAGGTGTGTCAGTGAACTAGTTTCACAGTTGACCTCACTTTTGGTTGAGGTTTAGTTCTCCCTCTTTAGTAGCCTAGGATCTAGCCGTAGGGCCTTCTTGTTAACTATTCCTAGAAAATTAGAAAGGATCCCTCAACATTAGAAACTCTAAACTCTTCCTTGCTTAACTTGAAAGTCCACATATTGGTCCTAACCACTAGTACTTAGTAGGTGGGCTCAGTATGGGGATCTTAAGGAGAGTCCCTATAGGGTTGCTTGAACTTATGGGTGACTTTAGTTGTTGGTGTAGAGCTACTTCACTCACTACACTCACTATCACCCACAATCACTCACAATCCTAAAACCCAAAATTGTTGACTTTGATCCCTTGATCTTTTTAGGAGACTCATGTAGATGGTCCCCTAGACCCACTAGCCCTAAGCTAGGGATTAGGTATGATCAGCACATAGAGGACCCAAATGAGGATTTCATTGGTCTATAGCTCACATAGGGTGGTTAGCACCCCAATTCTACCAAAATGTCTATCGGCGTTATTTCGGGGATGGTTTGTGAGGTGTTGGCCATAAGAAGCTGTCGGTCATCGGAATCAAAATCCTGTCACCCGCTTCGGAAGGACGTTGAAGTATGAAATCAAACTGACCCCATATTTTTCATAGTTTAAAATGAAAGAGCATTGTACCTCAAATCCTGTATTTATCCTGAGGGATAAACACAAGACTTGAGGAAGAGGCTCGATCAAATTAACTAAGGAAAGTATGGCGTCCGTTTGGTCTGTGAAACCTTTGTATTTACCGACAAGATTCCTTACTTAATATAAAGGATTAAATAGGGTTTATATTAAGCTGGGTTCGGACATGCTTCTTATAAGGGCAAGCCTAAAGGATTAAATAGGGTTTATATTAAGCTGGGTTTGGACATGCTTCCTATAAGGGCAAGCCCTATAGTTAATTACATCTTAAATGACCAAAGCCTTGGTCTGCAAAACCTTTGTATTTGCCGACAAGTTCCTCTATTTAATATAAAAGATTAAATAGATGACGTCCGTTTGGTCTGCGAAACCTTTATATTTGCCGACAAGTTTCCTTATTTAATATAAAGGTACGTCCGTTTGGTCTGCAAAACCTTTGTATTTGCCGACAAGTTTCCCTATTTAATATAAAGGATTAAATAGGGTTTATATTAAGCTGGGTTCGGACATGCTTCATATAAGGGCAAGCCCCTATAGTTAATTACATCTTAAATGATCAAAGCCTCCTAAGAAGACTCTCTATAAAAATCAAGAAATATTATCTTCAAGAAATTTTAAAAGGCATTACTCTTCAACGAAATTAGACGTAGAGGTGTGAAAAGGGGATTGGTTCAAATTTGGAACATTTTATTGTAGAATCCAAAGGAGGAAGAACTAGGGGATGTCAGGGATCCAGAGGAGAACCTCGGTGACTTCCCAAGCTACCCTAATGTTTGGTTTAAATTTAGAATTGAAAATTTTAAGTGTTCCATCCTGCAAATTTCATTAGTTATGACTTACATTCGTGTGAAATGATCACACAAATAGCCTGGAAGATGTGAGGATTTAGGTCGTGACAAACGACAACCTCGGAATCCTAAGACGAGTTAGGGCTTATATTGTATAGCAGGGCTATGCAAAGGCCTGAAGATAAGGTGAGTATTTACCTTGCATAAGAAAAATGTATAACAGGGCTATGCAAAGGCCTAAAGATAAGGTGAGGATTTACGTTGCATAAGCAAGTGCCTCGAAGTCCTATGGCTTTGTTGTTTAAGTCTAAGGAAGGAAGATTGGTTTAACTGGGGAAGAAAGGTCTTGCTGTTGAAGATGGTCGTGCTGCCCACCAAGCTAGCTCCAAGTTCCTTGCCGCGACGAGTGAGTTATCTAGTGTGTCAAGTTATAATATTAAATCAGGTGGCCCTATGGTTGAAGTTCTTTAAATTTTATAGAGGGCATATTAAAGTTGATTAGAGCAACAGTGGGCCCTATGGTTGAAGTTCTTTAAATTTTATGAGGGCATATTAAAGTTGATTAGAGTGACACCAGTCCCTATGGTTGAAGTTCTTTAAATTTTATGAGGGCATATTAAAGTTGATTAGAGCGACACCAATTAGTATGTTTGAAGTTCTTTAAATTTTATGAGGGCATATTAAAGTTGATTAGAGCGACACCGGTTTGGTGAAGTTCTTTAAATTTTATGAGGGCATATTAAAGTTGATTAGAGCGACACCGGTTAGGATCATACGGTTCCCTCGTTCCGGTATCACTATTTTCTATTGGATTCACTTAGTCCAAATTAACTTACTAAACCCAACTTAATGAGTTCCATAATTTCATTTAAACCGTGGGAAGCCTTGTTAGCAATCGTAGGTTACCTCCTCCAAGGAATTCCCGATCATCCGATAGAGATGTCTTAATTTAGTTAAAGTTGTGGTTTTGTGTGATGTTTGTGATTAAATTTTGAGTTATTTTGTATTTTGAATGTTGTGGTGGTGAATTTTATCTTGGTTGATTTTTAATTTTGGTTTTGGATTATGAGTTAACTGCAAGTTTATATAGGGAAGATGAAACATGTAAGGAAAAAGGCAGAAGAAAGACGGTACTATAAACTATAAAAGCGTACCTGACGAGTCTTCTCGTTCCACCACCTGAAACTTAAAAATGCATGTGAGGGCATTTATGAAGAGCCAGAAAAGTAGAGTTCTGGGGGGTTTTCCTAACTCTTTGTGGCATTTTGGTGAGTCCTTAAAAGTTTATTTAAGGATGATTTCATTTAGCAAAGCATACTAAGTTTAATAGGCTTTTGAGGTATCCAACAGGTTAAGAGGGGGAAGCAGGTCCATGCCTCTCGCTCACCAACTAGTGAAAAGTCTTGAGTCCATTTAAACTCATAATGTTGGTTAATGGTTCGTCCTGTAAAGATCCTTAATGCTCAATTGAGTCCATTTAAACACATTATGTTGCTTAATGGTTCATCCTGTGAATACCCTTATTACTCAGCGAACATTAGCGTCTTAATTATCCCTAAGAAAGGGGTAATTATCATTTGTCATTCAATTTAAGTATTATGTGGGTGAAGATCCTTAAAGGGGCAAGTTTGTGTAATTTGAACACCTAGCCAATTTTTAATCCTAATTGGTATTAGTGGTGTTTCAAGGATGTTTGACTTTGTTTATATTTATTTCTCTAATCCTCATTTAGTCAATTTTTTATTTAACCTAAGTCACCACTAAGCCCTTTAAAACCTAGGTGGGTGTCTTAATTAGAGGGTTAAGTTTTAAGTAGTCATAATTCATGATTTGAATTTTAATTGAAAGTCAACATAGGGGTATTAAATTGATTAATTATTAGCTCAAAAAGTCATACCCCTAAGTCCAGGATGATTTAATTTTAATAAACTTCCAATTTTTAATAATTTAGAAATTTATTAATCTTAATTAAGAGAGTGAGATTGGTATTTACCAATTAACCCCTTTGTATTTCAAACATCAAATAAATTGATTAAGATTAAAGGCTACCCATTCCCCTCCTTGAATTAAGCCTAAATGTTAATTAAGGCAAGATTCCCAAAATTACACATTTGCCCCCAAGTCTTAAACATTTCATAATTTGTCAAATTAAATTCAAATGAGCAAATGTGATTTTTCAAAATTTAATTTAATTTATATATTTATTTTAAGGCAAAAATAGGATTTTTCAAAGAAAATTCTTAACTTGACCAAGGGTAACTATAATCCCTTGAAATTTTTATTGTAGGTAGAACTAGATAAGAGAAGCCTTTGTATTAAATTTCATAATTTTTTGAATTTTCTGTGATTTATTAGAATTATTTTAATTTTTGGACTATTTAATAAAAATAAAATATTTTAGGTGGTGAAAATTAAGTTTTGTATTTTTCAAAAATCTCCCTAAGGTCAGAGAACTCAAAGGAGCAAATTCTATTTTTTTGNTTTAAGTCTAAGGAAGGAAGATTGGTTTAGCTGGGGAAGAAAGGTCTTGCTGTTGAAGATGGTCGTGCTGCCCACCAAGCTAGCTCCATGCTCCTTGCCATGACGAGTTTTGAGTTATCTAGTGTGTCAAGTTATAATATCAAATCAGGTGGTCCTATGCTGAAGTTCTTTAAATTTTATGAGGGCATATTAAAGTTGATTAGAGTGACACCGGTTAGGATCTAGTTCTTTAAATTTTATGGGGGCATGTTAAAGTTGATTAGAGCGACACAGGTTAGGATCCTACATAAATTTTATGAGAGCATATTAAAGTTGATTAGAGCGACACCGGTTAGGATCCTACGGTTCTCTCTAAATTTTATGAGGGCATATTAAAGTTGATTAGAGCGACACCGGTTAGGATCCTACGGTTCTTTTATTANGTCAATATGCATGGAGAATCAAATGATTCCAAATAGTATTTAATTAATTAAAAATATTTTATGCATAAAATGAACCTAAAAATTATCCACATTGTTCTCCTCTGTTCACTGAGCAAGAGGGTATTTTTATTTTATTTTTGTGATTTTTTTATACAAAGTTATGTATTTTCTAAGTTAAAGGTATTTAAATAAATAGGAAAAAACCCTATTTATCTATTTAAACAGCGCGTGCTGACTAGATGCTAGGCAGCTCCAAAAGCATGTGTGGCGCGCTCTGGTTGGACGCTACCATCCACGTAGCTGCTGACTCGGTCCGCGGTTCACATCCTGAAGTGCTGTCCGGTGCGATCTCCCCCGTCCATTTGATACACGCTAGATCAAACTGCTCCCCGTCATCGTCCCCGATAGAATGATCCCGTGCCCGTTCACACTAAAACCTTAAGATCTCGGCCTAGGCTAAACCAAATCACTTACGGTTTGATCCTATGAACTTGTCTAAGTGAGACGAACACATCCATACTGTTAAGATGCCATGAAATCAAGCTTAAGTAAATGGAGAATCAAAATAAGCTCGGGAGAAGGAGAAGTTTTATACCTTTGCTTTGAGGACGGAGGCTTCGATCAGAGGTGGTCGACACGTTCGTCAGGGTCCAAGGAGGCTAGGGATTAAGTCCCTGGTCTTGGTGTAAGGCCTAAGTATGAATTCAATCACGGCCGGAAGGAGGCTAGGGATTGAGTCCCTGGTCTTGGTGTAAGGCCTAGGTATGAATTCGATCACGACCGGATTTTGGTGTTGGTCTAGAGCTATGGTAGAGGCTCTGTGAAGAAGGGATTTGATGGGGCTTTGGCTTCTTTCACACTTGTTAAGGTGTGGGCACAAGTAATTGAAGTTTGGTTGAGTGTGGAGGTGTATCGGGCTCTGTCCTGATTTCCGGCAGGGTTTCAAGCTCAAAATTGAACTCCGGCAATGGGAATGGGTGAGGAAAAATGGTTGGAATGCACTGAGGGGATCTTAGGAAAGTTCTGTGTGAAATTTGGAGAGACCTCTCCAAGGAAANATTTAAAAAGTTGCTAAAAAATAAACTAGTTATTTTAATATAAATTTATTCTCTTATAGATGCTTCTAATCAAAAGGAACTCATAAAACCACTTTTCATAATTTTTCCAAATAAAGTTTATTTGTTATAATTATTTTAATGTGAAAATCCCATTTTACTTGAAAAATAAACTTGAGTGCTCAAATTAATTCAAATGGGTTTCAAATTTTTACAGTGAGCTAAAATCATCATTGTATACTATGTGGAGTAATTTTTTATAATTTTTGAATTATATTATATGCATTTAAATTTTATGATTTAAAATAACTTAGTTAGCTATAGTAATGTACATAAAAAATTAAACTTAGTTTATATTTTTCCTAGAGTCCTTTGACCATAGAGAACCTATAAAAAAAATCTCATATTTTTTTGACTTATACTTTAATCTATATATTTTTTAAGAAAAAATAAACAACTAAGCTTGAAAATTAGGGTTGCATGGCTAAGAGGTGAGGCCTCAATAGAGGAAACCGAGTGTAAAATTAGGGATTTTAAAATATACCTTAGCCTAAGAGGTGAGGCCTCAATTGGGTGGTTTTGGAAGCTTCAATAGAGTCCAACGAACGTCCTCAAAGTGTTTATTTCCTCTTGTATAAGGCCTAAGTATGAATTCGACCAATAGGTGGTGCCGCCTTGGTCATGGAGTGGGTTAGAGTGCCCAAGAGAGGGGTTTTTGTTGGGGAACTTCCTTGTTTTGTTTGAAGNCACATTTGCATTAAATTGTTGTGATGGATTCCTCTGGGTTCCCTAAGCTCCTAGCCACCTCCTCCTGGCCTGTCGGCCAGCCTAGTGGCCAGAAAAGCCCAAAACCAAGAGCCACTCCCATGGCACCTCATCTAAATCAAACCTAGAGGCCAGCTCATCCAAATCAAACTATGGAGCTCCTCTGCCCTCCACCTAAGCACCACAATGCACCCAAGCTTATGCCCTGAGAGCCACCCCATGGCCATTTTTATAAAAATTCACTTCCCAAGGCCATGGGAGGTGTGTTGAAATTTCCTTAGAGAGGTCTCTCATTACAGAGCTTCCGCCATGGGAAGTGTGCTGAAAATTTCTCAGAGAGGCCTCTCCAAACTTCACACAGAGCTTCCCAGCATTCCAACCATTTTTCCTCACCCATTCCCATTGCCGGAGCCCAATTTTGAGCTCGAAACCTTGCCGGAAACCAGGATAGACCCCAATACACCTCCACACTCAACCAAACTTCAATTACTTGTGCTCACACCTTCACAAGAGTGAAAGAAACCAAAGCCCCATCAAATCCCCCTTCCATAGAGCCTCTACAATAGCTGTAGACCAACACCCAAATCCGGCCGTGATCGAATTCATACCTAGGCCTTGCACCAAGACCAGGGACTCAGTCCCTAGCCTCCTTGGACCCCAACGAACATGCTGAGTACCTCTGATTGAAGCCTCCCTCCTTAGAGCAAAGGTATAAAACTCCTCTTCCTCCCGAGCTTATTTTGATTCCAAATTTACTTAAGCTTGATTTCAAGGCATCTTAACCGTATGGATGTGTTCGTTCACTTATTCGAGTTCATAGGATCAAACCCGAAGTAATTTGGTTGAGTTTAGGCCGAGATCTTAAGGTTTTAGTGTGGACGGGCACGGGATCATTCTATCGGGGACGATGACGGGGAGCCGTTCGATCAAGCGTGTATCAAATGGACGAGGGAGATCGCGCCGGACATCACTTCAGGGCGTGAACCGCGGGCCGAGTCAGCAACTACGTGGACGACAGACGTCCAACCAGAGTGCGCCACGCATGCCTTCGGAGCTGCCTAGGATCTAGTCAGCACGCGCTGTTTAAATAGATAATCAGGGCTTTTTCCTATTTATTTAAATACCCTAAACCACGCATGCCTTCGGAGCTGCCTAGGATCTAGTCAGCACGCGCTGTTTAAATAGATAAATAGAGTTTTTTTCTTATTTATTTAAATACCCTTAACTTAGAAAATACATAACTTTTTATAGAAAAATCACAAAAATAAAATAAAAATACCCCCTTACTCAGTGAACAGAGGAGAAGAATGTGGAATAATTTTCAAGTCCATTTGGTGCATCTTTTATTTTTAATTAATTAAACACTATTTTGAATCATTTGATTCTTCATGCATATTGACATATCACCTTGGCTTGAAATTTTGACATGCTGTAGCCTCTGTAAGGGCAAAATGTCATCTTATTTTTCCAAAGTCAGAAGAGATTCCTATACTTGACATATTGTAGCCTCTGTCGGGGGAAGTATTCTATGATTTTTCCAAAGTCAGAGAAGGTCCCTATACAGAGACCTATATTTTACAAATTCTTCACATCATTTCCTTAAAATAATCATGGAAATTAGCATATTGGTTATTAAATCCCAAAAAAAATTTTTCACATCATTTCCTTGAAATAATCATGGAAATTAGCATATTGATTATAAAATCCTAAGAAAACTTTGGAAGGTCCACCATGACTAGGGAAACCTTTGGAAATAATTTCATGGGTCAAGTCATTTTAAATGTCCTTAAATTTTACAAACACTAAATCATTAAAATAATTAATTTTGAAAATTTTAAAAATTTAAATGACTTGATTTTTAATCTCCATTGTGATTTATGATCCAGAGAACTCATCATAAGAGTTTCAAAATTTTTTGAATTCATTTAATAACTTAAATTGATTTTTAAAGATAAATACCACTCAACACTTAAATGATTTTTTAAAATTGAAAATATAACTCAAAAAATTATGAAAATTTTTTTTTTTGAGTTCTCTGTGATCAAGGATATTTTATAAAAATAAAACAATATTTAAAATAAAAACTGAATTTTTGGCCTATTTTAAGTATTTAAATAATTAAAAATTCATAAAAATCATAAAAATAATAAAACTCATGAAAATGTTCTAAATTTTTTTCCTAATCACTTAGGAACAATCAGAATATTTTTTCTGATTTTCTAAATAAAGATAATGAATTTCAAAGCTTAAAAATAATTTTTAAAAGGCTAAAAATAAATTTTTCACTAAAATAATTCCAATAAATGAAAGAGAAATTAGAAAAATATAATTTTTTTCCTATGAGTTCTCTAACCTTAAGGAGATTTTTGAAAAATACAAAACTTAATTTTAACCACCTAAAATATTTATTTTTTATTAAATAGGCCATAACTTAAAATAATTCTAATAAATCAGAGGGAATTCAAAAAATTGTGAAATTTTATTCGAAGGCTCCTCTAGTCTAAGTCTAACTCGAGTAAAAATTTCAAGGGATTATAATTTACTTGGGTCAAGTTAGGAATTTTCTTTAAAAAATCCTATTTTTTGCATTAAAATAATTAAATAAATTAAATTGAATTTTAAAAAAAAATAACATTTTCTCCTCTGATGTCTTAATTGACCCATGAATGACGTAGGATAAAAATTTTGTAGTCATTTGAATTGAATTTGACAAACTATGAGATGTTAGAGCCTTAGGGGCAAATGCGCAATTTTGGAAATCTTGCCTTAATTAACATTTAGGCTTAAGTCAAGGAGGGGAATGGGTAACCTCTGATCTTAAATAATTTATTTGATGCTTAGCCTTAATTAACATTTAGGCTTAAGTCAAGGAGGGGAATGGGTAACCTCTGATCTTAATCAAATTATTTGATTCTTGAAACACAGAGGGGTTAATTGGTAGAAATGAATTTCATTTTCTTAATTAAGATTAATAAATTTCTAAATTATTAAAATTTGGATGTTTATTAAAATTAAATGATCCTAGACTTAGGGGTATAAATTTTGAAGTCAATAATTAATCGACTTAATACCTCTATCTTGATTTTCAAATAAAATCCAAATCATGAACCATGACCAGTTAAAGCTTAACCCTTTCCAAAACTAATTAAGACACTCACTTAGGCCTTAAGGTGTAGTGTGACTTAAGCCAAATCAAAATTGACTAAATGAGGATTAGAGAAATAAACATAATTATATCAAACATCCTTAAAACACCACTAATCAAAATTGACTAAATGAGGATTAGAGAAATAAACATAACTAAATCAAACATCCTTGAAACATCGATTGACTAAAAGAGGATTAGAGAAATAAACATAATTATATCAAACATCCTTGAAACACCACCTTGACTAAATGAGGATTAGAGAAATAAACATAACTAAATCAAACATCCTTGAAACACCACTACGTGACTTTAAAAGGATTAGAGAAATAAACATAATTATATCGAACATCCTTGAAACACCACTAAGCCCAATTACGATTAAAATTTGGCTAAGTGTTCAAATTACACTAACTTGCCCCTTTAAGGGTCTTCACCCACATAATTCTTAAATTGAGTGACAAATGATAATTACCCCTTCTCTTAGGGATAATTGAGACATCAATGTTCATTGAGTAATAAGGGTATTTATAGGATGAACTATTACGCAACATAATAAGTTTAAATGGACTCGAGACTTTTCACCAGTTGGTGAGAGGGAGGCATGGACCTGCTTCCCCCTCCTAACTTGTTGGATACCTCAGAGGCCTATTAAACTTAATATTCTTTGCTCAATGGAATCATCCTTAAGTAAACTTTTTAAGGACTCACCAAGATATGACATAGGGTTAGGAAAACTATCAAAACTTTATTTTTCCTACTCTTCATAACTTCCTTAACATGCATTTTAAGTTTCAGGTGGTGGAACGAGAAGACTCGCAGGTACGCTTTTACAGTTTATAGTACTGTCTTTCTTCTGCCATTTTCCTTACATGTTTCATGCTTTCGTTTACCTACATAAACTTGCATGTTAACCATAACCAAACCCAAAATTAAAAATCAACCAAGATAAAATTCACCGCCACAACATTCAAAATATAAAACAACTTAAAATTTAATCACAAACATCACACAAAAACCAAAACTTCAACTAAAGTAAGACATCTCTATTGGATTATCGGGGATCCCTTTGAGGAGGTAACCTATGGTTGCTCACTAGGCTTCCCACGATTTAAATGAAATTATGGAACTCATTAAGTTTTGTTTAGTAAGTTCATTTGGACTAAGTGAATCCAATAAAAAATAGTGATGCTAGAATGAGGGAACCATAAGTTCATTTGAACTAAGTGAATCCAATAGAAAATAGTGATGCCGGAACGAGGGAACCGCAAACCATTTGGACTAAGTGAATCCAATAGAAAATAGTGATGCCGGAACGAGGGAACCGTAGGACCCATCATTTGGACTAAGTGAATCCAATAGAAAATAGTGATGCCGGAAAGAGGGAACCGTAGGATCCTAATTTTGGACTAAGTGAATCCAATAGAAAAAAGTGGTGCCGGAATGAGAGAACCGTAGGATCCTAACTCGACACTAAGTGAATCCAATAGAAAGTAGCGGTGTCGGAACGAGGGAACCGTAGGATCCTAACCGGTGTTCACCCATCAACTTTAATATGCCCTCATAAAATTTAAAGAACTTTAACCATAGGGCCACCTGATTTGATATTATAACTTGACAAACTAGATAACTCAAACTCATCGCAGCAGGAGCTTGGAGCTAGCTTGGTGGGCAGCACGGCCATCTTCAACAACAAAACCTGTCTTCCCCAGCTAAACCAAACTTCCTTCCTTAGGCCTAAACCTCTTCAACAGCAAAACCTTTCTTCCCCAGCTAAACCAATCTTCCTTCCTTAGACTTAAACAGTTCTTCAATAGAAAAACCTGTCTTCCCCAGCTAAACCAATCTTCCTTCCTTAGACTTAAACAATAAATACATAGGACTTCAAGGTTGCTTGCTTATGCAACATAAATCCTCACCTTATCTTTAGGCCTTTGTGTAGCCCTGCTATACAATATAAGCCCTAACTCATCTTCAACAGCAAAACCTGTCTTCCTCAGCTAAACCAATCTTCCTTCCTTAGACTTAAACCACTTTGAGGTTGCTTGCTTATGCAACGTAAATCCTCACCTTATCTTTAGGCCTTCGTATAGCCCCTTTGAGGTTGCTTGCTTATGCAACGTAAATCCTCACCTTATCTTTAGGCCTTTGCATAGCCGAACCCTATCTTCCCCAGCTAAACCAATCTTTCTTCCTTAGACTTAAACAACAAAGCCATAGGACCTCTTCCCCAGCTAACCCAATCTTTCTTCCTTAGACTTAAACAACAAAGCCATAGGACTTTGATAGCTAAACCAATCTTCCTTCCTTAAACTTAAGCAACAAAGCCATAGGACTTTGAGGTTGTTTTTATTGCAACGTAAATCCTCACCTTATCTTTAGGCCTTTGTATAGCCCTGCTATACAATATAAGCCCTAAAACGTAAATCCTCACCTTATCTTTAGGCCTTTGCATAGCCCTGCTATACAATATAAGCCCTAAACGTAAATCCTCACCTTATCTTTAGGCCTTTGCATAGCCCTGCTATACAATATAAGCCCTAACACATAAATCCTCACCTTATCTTTAGGCCTTTGTATAGCCCTGCTATACAATATAAGCCCTAACTCATAAATCCTCACCTTATCTTTAGGCCTTTGTATAGCCCTGTTATATAATATAAGCCCTAACTCATTCTTTAGACTTAAACAACAAAGCCATAAGACTTCGAGGTTGCTTGCTTATGCAACGTAAATCACCTTATCTTTAGGCCTTTGCATAGCCCTACTATACAATATAAGCCCTAACTCGTCTTAGGACTTATCTTTAGGCCTTTGTATAGCCCTTCTATATAATATAAGCCCTAACTCGTCTTAGGATTTCGAGGTTGTCGTCTGTCATGACCTAAATCCTTACATCTTCCAGGCTATTTTTGTGATCATTTCACACGAATGTAAGCCCTAACTAATAAAATTGGCAGGATGAAATAACATCTTCCAGGCTATTTGTGTGATAATTTCACATGAATGTAAGCCCTAACTAATAAAATTGGCAGGATGAAACACTTTTGTGTGATCGTGTGTGATCATTTCACACGAATGTAAGCCCTAACTAATAAAATTGGCAGGATGAAACTCCCACTTTCTCCTCAAAACTAAAGCCAAACATTAGGATAGCTTGGGAAGTCACCGAGGTTCTCCTCTAGATCCATGACAACCCCTACTTCTTCTTCCTTTGGATTCTACAATAACATGTTCCAAATTTGAACCAATCCCCTTGCACACTTCTATGTCGATTTCGTTGAAGAGTCCTACCCTTTGAAATTCTTTGAAGATAATATTTCTTGATTTTTATTAAGAGTTTTCTTAGGTGGCTTTTGTCATTTAAGATGTAATTAACTACAGGGGCTTGCCCTTATAGGAAGCATGTCCCAACCCAGCTTAATATAAACCCTATTTAATATTTTATATTAAATAGGGGAACTTGTCGACAAATACAAAAGTTTTGCAGACCAAACGGACGTCATACTTTTCTTAGTTTATTTGATCGAGCCTCATTCTCAAGTCTTGTGTTTATCCTTCAGGATAGATACAGGATTTGAGGTACAGTGCTCTTTCATTTTAAACTATGAAAAATATGGGGTCAGTTTGATTTCATATTTAAACATCCTTCCAAAGCGGGCGACGGGGTTTCAATTCCAGCGACCGGCAGCTTCTTACGGGCAACCCCACAAACCATCCCCGAAATAACGCCGACATAACCCCATGGTCAATGTGGCCAATAATGGTTTGAACTAGGTTATACCATCATTGATTTAGTTTGTTTAAGGTGTCACTCAATTTTTGAGGTAAAAAAGGGACACATTAAGGTTAGACCAAAATTTTGAGGTTCGGGGATCACAGACTGGTCCAGGAGTCAATGTTAGTAGACTTCTTCCCTCTGATGGATTTGATGATCATAGTGATCTAAGGGCTTGTAGAAAAATATCTTAGGATTTTGAGTTGATTTGGGTGGTTTAGGATATGTCCTGATCATGGATGTTGACTTGGGATAGATCCTCAAAATAGTGAATGTCGGAGATCGGGTAGCTCGTCATCTGTGGTCACCGCCAATTCTCGTTTGTGGTCTCATGTCATCGTGTCTAAGGATGTTGGAGTCGCCACTCTGTTTATCTATGTTATTGCCCTATTTTTCCAATTTACCTTAATCTTTTGGATCAAGTAAGAGATCCTCAAGTATTAAAGGAATTAGGAAAAAGGGAAAGGGCAAATGATAGAAAACAAGAGAAATCTTGGGTGGTAAACTAATAGAGAAGACTCTAGAATTCATAATATCATATAAGGATAACCACATAATGGTCTGATAACCAGAGTTTTAGGTTGATCACCTATTCTGAATTCTTAATTTTATATATGAGCAAGGTCCTATATTTAATTACATCTTAGGCAATTCTAGATTGACCTAACAAAACTCTTAATTATTGTTAACACTCATTCTTCTAAAATGTCAAGATTAAGGAAAGAAACATCAAATGTTTTATTCATGGGGTAATAGATTCCTAAAAATCTAATTCTACCCTAAAGGTTTTGTTTTATTCATGTCAGGTCATGTCGTTTTAATTCTTTATATTTTTTTTTCTGTCATGTCATAGGTTTTTGTTTTGTTT
Organism: Phalaenopsis hybrid cultivar; assembly: GCA_002079205.1. Lineage (NCBI taxonomy): Eukaryota > Viridiplantae > Streptophyta > Magnoliopsida > Asparagales > Orchidaceae > Phalaenopsis > Phalaenopsis hybrid cultivar. Next base: position 55,422 of record JXCR01140682.1, on the reverse strand, counting down.
ATGTTTTTGTCATGTCATGTCGTTTTTATTTATGTCATTTTATTTTGTTTTGTTTGTTTTTATCTGGTTTTGTTGTTTTAAAATTTCGNCATTCTTCAATGTCCTTCCGAAGCGGGCGACAAGATTTCGATTCCGGTGACCGACAGCTTCTTACGGGCAACCCCACATACCAACCCGAAATAACGCCGACAAACACTTAATCACTTATCATTTAAGGAAAAAAATAAAGAAAACTACTCAGAATCAATGAAGAAACATAACCACTAATGAGTTTTAAAGTAGAAATCATGCACACAAATAAGAAATCTAAATTAAAACCAAGTGTAGTCATAAAGATAAACACTTATCACAAATCCTCTCCACCAAATGTATTAAAGTTCCTTTGAATTCTCTTCCTTCACTCACAATACAAATTAAACACTCAAAATAAAATAAAAAGAAATTGGTCAGCAACAGCGGCGACGTACTTGAATGAATGATGACTGTGAATTTTATGGGGAACTGGCCTCTTGTCTTGATGATCCAAGTTTTTTTTTATAAAAATACAAGAGGTGCCTTGGTGTCTCTTCAAAAAAGTGTCTCCATTCAATGAATCTTCTAGAAGTTTCCTTCTAAAAAGCTAATTGAATGAATTTTCATGTCCATGGGCTATTTACCACATTTTTACCAAGGGTTACTTCAAACACCTCTTCAGAAATTCGTTCAAATTAAATAATTCATCACATAACTACTTCTGACGCTTAAGCGCGGGTAACTGGCCTTTAGGCGCGAAAGCTCTGGCGCCCCAAATCATTTTTGCACATTTCTTCATTTTTGCTCCAAATTTGACCTTTTTTTACTCCTTTTAGTATTTTCCATCTATTTGATTCTACTCGAAATAAAAATACACAAATACCTTTCATTAAAGTGTAATTTCTCAAAAATAGATATAAAAATGTGTATAAAAATACTATATATTTTGAGTGTGTCAAAATACCCCAAACTTAAGATGTTACTTGTTCTCAAGTGACATTTTAATCCTTAAAAACCAACATAAGTAGATGATATATATGAGTTTCTTTAGGAGTTACTAAAGTTTTGATTTAAAAATATAGTAGCCCAATTTAGAAAAAATATTAGTAAATGAGACCATNAAAGAAAAATACACAAATACCTTTCATTAAAGTGTAATTTCTCAAAAATAGATATAAAAATGTGTATAAAAACACAATATATTTTGAGTGTATCAAAATACCCCAAACTTAAGATGTGACTTGTCCTCAAGTGACCTTTTAATCCTTAAAAACCAACATAAGTAGATGATATATATGAGTTTCTATAGGAGTTACTAAAATTTTGATGTAAAAATATAATAGCCCTATTTAGAAAAAATATTAGTAAATGAGACCAACTTAGAGTTTAAAAATTTTTAAAGTTAAGAAATATGAAAAAAATGAGTTGCTATCTAATTCATAAAGATTGTAAATTCTCAAAAAATTAGAGTTACGTATCATATTTTCTCCACTTAAAAATTTTTATTAAGCATAATTTTACTTACTATATTATATCCTTAAGCTTAAGAGTTTCTCAATTCTTATATNCTCCACTTAAAAATTTTTATTAAGCATAATTTTACTTACTATATTATATCCTTAAGCTTAATAGTTTCTCAATTCTTATATTTTAAAAAGATCAAACGTGGAACCAATTTTTGATTAGGCACTAATCTTCAAGCTTCTCCTCCCTTTTTCAATTTTTATTTTCTTTTTCTTTTTCTTTTTCTTTCTTTTTATTTTTATTTTTTTTCTTTTTATTTTCTTTTTCTCACGCGAGGATTATTATATCNGATTAGGCACTAATCTTCAAGCTTCTCCTCCCTTTTTCAATTTTTCTTTTCTTTTTCTTTTTCTTTTTCTTTCTTTTTATTTTTCTTTTTTTTCCTTTTATTTTCTTTTTCTCACGCGAGGATTATTATATGTGGATAGACATTTAATAATTTTGAATTTCACTCTTCCTTTCCTAAAGCAAAGAGTTGATATTTTCTTTCACTTAAAAACATAATAATAGTTTTAAAAATTAATTTCATATAAAAAAATTGAAGTTTTGAAAATAAAAATCTAAATATTCTAAATTTTTCAAAAATACAATTTTTCCTACTAAAGATAGTTATACTATATTTAACATTTTCTACACTAAAAATTTTTAACTTTAAGTTTTCTTCATTACTATAATTTTCAACTAAATTCTCTTACTCATTTCTATATTCAAAATTTTACTTCCCTAATATAACTTCATATACATAATCATTTTAACTCAAATTTATTTGATATACAATTGAGAACAAATAAACTTTTAAGTTCCTTAGAAAATTTTTCATCCCTTTCCCAAACTTAAATTTTTAATAAAATTAAAAAAACTTAGCATCACATATAAATATTAGTAGGAATGAAAATTTAAAATAACATGCTAACAAGAATTTTACATCCTAAATATACTAGGAGTAAAAACTTAAATTGATCAAATTTTAATTTTTTGAACATTTAGAGATTCATTAAACTTCTATGCAGTGGAGTATGACAAGAAAGCAAACAAACACACTAACAAACATAAATGACTGCAACATAAAGAAAAATAACTGGTAGTAAATTGACAATTTTAAAATATGCAACTTTTTAAAGTAAAACNACTCATTTCTATATTCAAAATTTTACTTCCCTAATATAACTTCATATACATAATCATTTTCTTCAAATCAAACTCAAATTTATTTGATATACAATTGAGAACAAATAAAATTTTAAGTTCCTTAGAAAAATTTTCATCCCTTCCCTAAACTTAAATTTTTAATAAAATTAAAAAAAATTTAGCATCACATATAAATATTAGTAGGAATGAAAACTTAAAATAACATGCTAACAAGGATTTTACATCCTAAATACTAGGAGTAAAAACTTAATTTGATCAAATTTTAATTTTTTGAACATTTAGAGATTCATTAAACTTCTATGCAGTGGAGTATAACAAGAAAGCAAACAAACACACTGACAAACATAAATGACTGCAACATAAAGAAAAATAACTGGTAGTAAATTGAAAATTTTAAAATATGCAACTTTTTAAAGTAAAATGTTAGCTAGATTCTAAACCTCCCTAAGATCTTAGAATTAAGTTCAGCACACACTAATTAAATACGCTAAACAACACAAATATCACAAATATCTACCACACAAACATAATAACTACTCATAAAACACAAATACATCACAATAGGTGTACAAAACAAAACAGTCTCGACAATAACAACTGAAAACACAACAAAAAGTATAGAATAATTGCACTATCAACAGTTCATAACAACAACAACAAAACTTTATTCGACTACATGAACCTTTTTTCTCCATTGCATCCTATTTAGTGTCATAATTTCATTTAGTTCTAGTAAATTAAGATCATTTTTTATACAATAAGCCCAAGTCTTACTAGGTCTACCTTCGCCTTTGTTAACACAAGTCGAATCTAAAACATCTACTTTCTTAATCAGATCAAATAGTAGATGTTTAATGTGACCAAACCATCTAAGACCNTACCACACAAACATAATAACTACTCATAAAACACAAATACATCACAATAGGTGTACAAAACAAAACAGTCTCAACAATAACAACTGAAAACACAACAAAAAGTATAGAATAATTGCACTAACAACAATTCATAACAACAACAACAAAACTTTATTCGACTACATGAACCTTTTTTCTCCATTGCATCCTATTTAGTGTCATAATTTGNGCACACCCTATAACATGCAAAGGAAATCTAGAGCAAAATTTTGTTTTCATGTCTTCAATAAACCTGCAAAAGGGAACATGATTAGCATAAATCCATGTTGTCAGATTTATCAATTTTAGTTGGTCATTTAATTTATTGAATAATTTTTAAACGACTCGGTCAAGATGTATATGGCTCCGTAGTCCCGGGGCCGTGAAGTATTCAGATTTACTTAGTCCGAAAGGTGTGCAAACCATGACCAAAAAAATTCTTGTCAGCAACCATAGATTGTGTCGTCCAAGAAATCTTTGTAAATCTAAATACATATGTTCAACTTGTGTTTAATATCTTTTAAGATGAATTTTATGTCATTTATGTCGGTGAGTTAGATTTTATGATGTCATTTGTTTTAGTCCATATGTCAATTAGACCTGAGAGAGTTTAATTGAAACCTAAGATTTAGGTTTAATGTCGGTGAAATTGAAGATGATTTAGGTTCAATGTAGGTTGAACCTAGAGTTTTAAGTCCAATGTGGATAGGACTTAAGATGTTATAGGTTCAATATAGGTAAAACCTAAACATTGGAAATGGTTTAAATCCAATGTAATTAGGACTTAAGATGTTTTAAGTTCAATGTAGGTAGAACCTAAGGGTTGAATTGGTTTTAAGTGCAATGTAGTTAGGACTCAAGGTATTTAAGTCCAATATAGTTAGGACTTAAGGTATTTAGGTTCGATGTAGGTAGAACCTAAGAGTTGAATTGGTTTTAAGTCCAATGTAGTTAGGAGTTAAGGTTTTTATGTCAAATATATTTAGGACTTAAGGTATTTTGGTTTGATGTAGAAAGAACCTAAGATTTGAATTGGTTTTAAGTCCAATGTAGTTAGGACTTAAGGTATTTAGGTTTCATGTAGGTAGAACCTAAGAGTTGAATTGGTTTTAAGTCATATGTAGTTAGAACTTAAGATGATTTAGGTTCAATGAAGGTAGAACCTAAGGATTAAATTTGTTTTAAGTCCAATGTAGTTAGGACTTAAGGTATTTAGGTTTAATGTAGGTGAACCTAAGAATTGAATTGGTCTTAAGTCCAATGTAGCTAGGAATTAAGGTATTTAGGTTCGATGTAGGTAGAACCTAAGGATTGAATTGGTTTTAAGTCCAATGTAGTTAAGACTTAAGATGATATAGGTTCAATGTAGGTAGAACCTAAGGATTGAATTGGCTTTAAGTACAATGTAGTTAGGACTTAAGGTATTTAGGTTCAATGTAGGTAGAACGTAAGAGTTGAATTTAAGTCAAATGTAGTTAGGACTTAAGATGAATTAGGTTCAATGTAGGTAGAACCTAAGGATTGAATTCGTTTTAAGGCCCATGTAGTTAGGACTTAAGGTATTTAGGTTCAATGTAGGTAGAACATAATATTTTAATGTAAGTCCAATGTAGTTGGAACTTAAGATGATTTAGGTTTGATGTAGGTAGAACTTAAGGATTGAATTGGTTTCAAGTCCAATATAGTAGAACTTATGGTATTTAAGTTAAATTTAGGTAGAACCTAAGGATTGAATTGGTTTTAAGTTCAATGTAGTTAGGACTTAAAATGATTTAGGTTCAATGTTGGTAGAACCTAAGAGTTGAAATGGTATTAAGTCCAATGTAGTTAGGACTTAAGATGATTTAGGTTCAATGTAGGTAGAACCTAAGGATTGAATTGTTTTTAATTCCAATGTAGTTAGGAATTAAGGTATTTAAGTTCAATGTAGGTAGAACCTAAGGATTGAATTGGTTTTAAGTCCAATGTAGTTAGGACTTAAGATGATTTAGGTTCAATGTAGGTAGAACCTAAGAGTTGAAATGGTTTTAAGTCCAATATAGTTAAAACATAAGGATTGAGTTGAGTTAGGTCCAATTTTTATTGAACCTAAAGTTTTTGGTGACATAAGTTCAATTTGAATTGAATCTAAGTTTAAGGTTTGATTTAGGTTCAGTATATGTTTAACTTAGAGTTTGGTTGACTTAGATTTAGGTTCGATTGAGCCTAAGTTAAAAGTTTGACCTAAGTCCAATATGGGTTAAACTTAAGTTTGAAGTTGATTTTGGTTCAAGTTAAGTTGAACCTAATGTTTGGGTTAACTTGAGTTCAAGTTAGTTTTTTATTAAGTTAGGTTCAATGTGGGTTGAACCTAATGTTTGGGTTAACTTGAGTTCAAGTTAGGTAAACTCAAGTTAGGTTTTCTTTAGATTGATTAAACCTAATTAGGGTTAGGCTTAATTTTTTATAATATTTAATTGATTATTTAGAATTAATATGGGTTTAAGTCTAATTGGGTTTAAGGTTAATTAAACCTAATTTGGGTGAGGTTTAATTGATTAATTAGACTTTATATGGGTTAAGTCTAATTAGGTTTAAGGTTAATTAAACCTAATTTGGGTAAGCTTTAATTGATTAATTAGACTTAATATAGGTTAAGAATAATTGGATTTAAAGGTTAATTAAACCTAATTTGGGTAAGGTTTAATTGATTAATTAGACTTAATATGGGTTAAGTCTAATTGGGTTTAAGTCTAATTGGGTTTAAGTCTAATTAAACCTAATTTTGGTATGGTTTAATTGACTAATTATACTTAATATGGGTTAATTTTAATTGGGTTTAAGGTTCATTAAACCTAATTTTTGTAAGTTTTAATTGATTAATTAGACTTAATATGGATTAAGTCAATTGGGTTTAAAGGTTGATTAAATTTAATTTGGGTAAGGTTTATATGATTAATTAAACTTAATATGGGTTAAGTCTAATTGGGTTTAAGGTTAATTAAACCTAATTTGGGTAAGGTTTAATTGATTAACTAGACTTAATATGGGTTAAGCCTAATTGGGTTTAAAGATTAATTAAACCTAACTTTGATAAGGTTTCATTGATTAATTAGGTCTTACAAGGGTTAGACCTAATTAAGATTTTTTGAGTTAAACCTAATGTAGTTAAGGTCTAACTAGGGTTTAATTAGTTCTAAATGTGGTTTAAACCTAATTAGGTGTGTATTGAGTTAAACCTAATGTAGTTAAGGTTTAACTATGCTTAATTAGGTTTAAAGGTGGTTTAAACCTAATTAAGTTTATATTAAGTTAAACCTAATGTAGTTAAGGTTTAACTTGATTTTAATTAGGTCTAAAGGTTGTTTAAACCTAATTAGAGTTTTTGGTTCACCTAGATAAAATCTAAGTGTTTTTTTTGATTTGACTTGAATTCAGATCAAGTCTAGGTTTAAATGTCTTGCCAAATTGAGTCGATGGAGTTAGACTTAATGGTCATGAGGATGTGAATTAGACCCTATGTCATTTAGGTCTAGATGTTAGAGTTTAGTTAACTCTGAGTGTCACTAATGTAAGTGTCCAAGCCTAAAAGATGTCTAAGGTAACTATGGAAATTTTTTAATTTTACAGTTTTAACTCTAGAGGTGAAATGTCTTTTAAAAAAATTTGTAAGTGGTCATGAATTTGTCATTTCAAAGCTTATAGGTGCCACTCTAAGTTTTCTAACCATTTCAAATTTTAATTCTCAATTTCTTAAATTTTTATAATTATTTTAATGATAATTACAAGTTTTGAAAAAAAATAAGAAATTGATGTCTAGAGAATTTTTCTGGCCTTAGGAAAATTATGGACAATTTATAAGGACTTTAAGATAATTCCCTACAATTTTCAAAATTTTAAAAATTATGAATAATTTTTAATAATTAAATTACTCTAGAGAGTAATTAATTAATTAAAAATTAAATATAATTAATTAAATTATCATTGTATGTCCAAAATATTCTACTCATTTTCCTGAGTTCAGAGGTATTTTTGTTTTATTTTTGTGATTTTTTTGTGTCAAGATATGAATTTTCCAAGGTTTCAAAATTTAATTAATTAAGAAAATCCAGATTTTCTTATTTGTCCACGCAAGTGCTGATTGGATCATCATATTAGTTGAACTCTTATGTGGCATTGTTTAATTGGGCATGGTTTTCATGCAGACAGCCACGTGGCCCGCGATTTTATCTGGTTCATATGGACGAAACCGTTGTCCGACGGGATTTCGACCGTCCATTTTTGATACATCCTGTCATCTTCCCCAAACAAGCATTTCCCATGGACCATCCGTAATCTAAGAGTAAGATCTCCTTCGGATCTTCATGAAACCTCATGGGGATTGTTCCATAAGCTTCATCATGGCAAAACGAACATATCCATACGGATTTGTAGTTGATTTGAATTTGTTTTTTTCACAAAGGTCCAAATTGAACGCAAATTAGATTAAATTGGCCATACCTTGTTTTGATGAGTGAGCAAAGGAAAATATGTTGAGATTTTCATACCTATTTTACACTATTTTTCATGATATTGCATTTTAAAGAAAGGTATTTTTGATTTTTTCTTGCAGGAATGATGAATTGGGTCATTGGAGCAAAACGATGCAAAAAATAGCAAATTTGGAGTGAAAAGGACCAAAATGTGAAAATTTGAACTAGGGCGCCGACGGCAAGAAATTCCCGAGACTCCAAATTTAATGATTTAGAAAGTCCGCCGACGGCGCCCTCGAGGCCACCGACGGCAAGATCGGCGGTTATGTCCAATAATGCATTGGATGAGGACAAATTTTGGAGGGATGCTTAGGAAACTCTTAGGAAAACTCATCAAAATCTTTAAAAAAAAGATTTTGGCTGAAAAGTAGAGGTTCTGGCTAGGGGAAGAGGCTCTGGACGAGGGAGGTGTTAAGTGTTGGGAAAGTGTAGAGAGTGTAATTATGAGGAATTCTTTGAGAGATTGTAAGAGTGTAGAGAAAGTGACAAATTTCTTCCTCCTTACCACTTCGAAGAGGAATTCTGTGTACTGTAAAGAAAGGAAGAGATTCAGAGGAACTTCGAAGAGTTTTCTTGGGGAGAAATTAGAGATAAGTGTTCTTTACTTGTTGTAGTTGTATGACTTTGCTTTTATATATGAATTCCAAGTTTTCTTGTGTCTTCCCCATAAACGGTATCCTCCCAGCCTATCCATAGATTTGCCCTCAGGTGAGGGGAACGTGGGAGCTCCGAAGTGAGAGCCGGTATCCTCCCAGTTTAGCCACAGAATTAAGGAATGTGGGAGCTCCAAAGTGAGAGTCGGTATCCTCCCAGCCTAACCACGGATTCAGTAAATGGAACGTGGGAGCTCCGAAGTGAGAGCCGGTATCCTCCCAGCCTAGCCATGGATTCAGTAAACATGCGTAGGATTAGTCAATGTTCTTTATGCCTGGACCAAAGGGTAAAGAATAGGTATGCTCCTACTGTGGGAGCTCCAAAGTGAGAGCCGGTATCCTCCCAGCCTAGCCGCAAATTCAGTAAACAAGTGTAGGATTAGTCAATGTTCTTTATGCCTGGACCAAAGGGTAAAAAATAGGTATGCTCCTATTTGAGTCAATGTTCTTTATGCCTGGACCAAAGGGTAAAGAATAGAGGCACAACACATTTGAACTGATTCACTTTATCCATTCACTATAATTTCTTGACAAGGAGAATGATGCTTTCTTATGTATTGAACAACACATTTAAACCCTCATTAGTATCATTAGTTATTTAATAGTTATTAAAATTACATATTTATTTTAATTGTAAAACTTTTAGTATAATTAGTTATTTAAGAGTTATTAAAATTACATATTTATTTCAATTGCTTATTAGTGATAGGTATAATTAGTTATTTAAGAGTTATTAAAATTACATATTTATTTCAATTGCCTATTAGTGACTCATAAGCGACAAGGAGAAGGATGCTTTCTTATATATTGAATATCACATTAAAAACCTTATCAGTATAATGTGAGTTATTTAATGAGTTATTAAAATTACATATTTATTTCAATTTCCTATTAGTGACAGATAAGCAATTTGAATTCGATTGTTGCGATTAGGTATTGCTTTTCTAAAATCGTAGTTCGTAGTTCTAACATTACTCCCTGTGGGTTCGATATCTAGGACTCCATTAGAGCCCTATATTACTTGAGCAATATGTATACTTGCGCTGATAAGTGTGAATTTACCATTATTGAATATTTTATATATACATCTTTATCGAATCTATAACTATTACTAAGTTTTTGGTGCCTGAGTGATACGTATACTTACATTGATAAGTGTGACTTTATAATTATTGAATATTTTATACATATATTACTTGAGCGATACGTATACTTGCGTTGATAAGTATGACTTTACAATTATTGAATATTTATTACATCCATAGTTGCTGAGGAATTAAATCTTTTAGCAGCAATATTAAATACTTGTATTTTTAAGCATATATAAATTTGCTGTCAAGTTTTTAGGGATGAATTTGGTGGAGTTTCACTTCATTTTTAGGGAACTATGAATTTAGGAATCAAATCTAGGAGTTTAAAAGGGGTAACTCCAGCCCAAAATCGCCCATTCAAACTCGAGAAACCTCCATTCCGCCGATCTCGCCGTCGGCGGCATCGAGGGCGCTATCGGTGAGCCTTTAGTATTTAATTGCCTGGATTCTCAGGAAAAACTATCATTAACTGTTTAAATGCCTTTGATTTATTAAAGAAATAAAAATCACAGCCCCTATTATAATTTACCTAACTGGGAGAAACCATTTGAACTGATGTGTGATGCTAGTGATTATGCTATTGGAGCAGTCCTTGATGCCTTTGAGTTATTAAAGGAAAAATTAATCACAACCCCTATTATAGTTTCACCTAACTAAAGCCTTTGAGTAATTAAAGAAAAAATTAATCACAGCCCCTATTATAGTTTCACATAACTGGGAACATTTGAACTGATGTGTGATGCTAGTGATTATGTTATTGGAGCTGTTCTTGGACAAAGGTATGAAAAGATTATTTTGAACTGATGTGTGATGTTAGTGATTATGCTATTGGAGCTGTTCTTGGACAAAGGTATGAAATTTTAAAGGAAAAATTAATCACAACCCCTATTATAGTTTTACCTAACTGAGAGAAACCATTTGAACTGATGTGTGATGCTAGTGATTATGCTATTGGAGCTGTTCTTAGACAAAGGTATGAAAAGATTTTTAAAGTCAAAATTAATCACAAGCCCTATTATAGTTTCACCTAACTGGGAGAAACCATTTGAACTGATGTAAGATGCTATATTATGCTATTGGAGCTGTCCTTGGACAAAGGTATGAAAAGATTTTTAAAGTTATATACTACTCTGGAGCTTCTAACTGGGAGAAACCATTTGAACTGATGTGTGATGCTAGTGATTATGCTATTGGAGCTGTGGTGGACAAAGGTATGAAAAGATTTTTAAAGTTATATACTACGCTAGTAAAACTCTTAATGATGAACAAATTAACTATATTGTTACTGAAAAAAAGTTATTGGCCATTGTGTATGCTTTAGAAAAATTTTGATCTTATTTAATTGGGACTAAATTGATTATTTTACTATTAAATATATAATGCAAAAGAAGGATGACAAACCAAGGTTAATTAAATGGATACTTTTGATGCAAGAATTTGATCTTGTGGTTATTGATAAAAAGGGAGCTGATGATCAAATTGCTGATCATTTGTTGAGATTAGAAAACCATGAATTATCTGACACTGACAATGAAATTACTTACAGTTTCTCTGATGAACAACTTTATAATATTAATGAGTGGAAAATACCATGACATCCTGATATTGTTAATTACATTGTAAGTGATATTTTTCCACCTATGTTGGCACTACAACAACAAAGATAATTCATTCATGATGCAAAATAAGATTTTTGGGATGAGCCTTATTTATATAAACAATGTAAGGATCTTATTATGAGAAGATGTGTACCTTATGAAGAAACCAATCAAATCATTCAGAAATGTCATCATTCTGAATTTGGAGGACATTTTGGGATTGATAAAACTGCTTATAAAATTTTACAAGCTGGATTTTATTTGCCTATTTTCTTTAGAGATATTTATAGATACATAAAAACTTGTGATCGATGTCAATGAGTAGGCAATATATCTAGAAGAAATGAAATGCCTCAGAATTTTGTTAGAAGTTGAGATCTTTGATGTTTGGGGATTAGATTTCATAGGACCATTTATTCCTTCATATGGGAACTTATATATATTAATTGTTGTAGAATACATTTTAAAGTGGATTAAAGCACAAGCTTTACCTCGTTGTGACGCTAAAAGTGTTTCAAGATTTTTAATTAAAAAAATTTTTACTAGATAAGAATATCGAGAATGATTATCACTGATGGAGGAACCCATTTTAGGAATAAATACATTCAGAGATTGGCAGAAAAGTTTAATATTAATCGTAGAATCTTTACTGCCTATCACCCTCAAACCAATGGGTTAGCTAAAGTTTCTAATAGAGAGATTAAACAAACACTTGAAAAGATTGTAAAACCTAGTAAAGTCGATTGGTCCACTAGATTGGACAATGCATTATGGGCTTACAAGACTGCTTATAAAACTCATGTTGGAATGACTCCTTACAGACTGATTTTTGGAAAGTCTTATCACTTACCAGTAGAATTGGAGCATAAAGCATATTGGGCAATTAAAGAATTCCATTATAATTTGAAAGTGGTAAGAAGAGATTGTTATAATTAAATGAATTGGAAGAATTAAGAAATGAATCTTATGATAAAGATAAAATTTATAAGGAGAAACTAAATTTATGGCATGATTGGAAGATTAATCAGAAGAACTTTGAACCAGGATAAGAAATTTTGGTTTACAATACAAGGTTAAAGTTATTCCGTATGAAATTGAAGTCTCGTTGGTTAGGACCCTTTATTGTGACTCAAGTTTATACTTACGGAGCAGTTGAAATTGAAGATCAAAAGACTAGAAATAGATTTAAAGTAAATGGTCACAGATTAAAACCATATTTTGAGGGTAAAAGACCAAATTTTAAAGAAGTTTTAATGATCAGTCAACCTGAATAATGCCTGAATAGGTCGGGCTGACGACTTTAAACCAAGTGCTTTATGGGAGGAAACCCAAAGTTATCTTTATTTTTATTGTAATTATAATAATTTTTATTTGAATTTATCGTTAGTTTATGGTAGTATTAAACTCTACTACTCTTATTTACTTATAGAGAAAAATTGGAACGCATTCGGACCAGAGCAAAACTGTGTAAATTTTGCCTTGGGCACTGATGGCAGGTTTTTCCCGAGAGTCCAGGCAATTAAATACTAAAGGCTCACCGATGGTGCCCTCGACGCCGCCGATGGTGAGACCGACGGAATGGCAGTTTTTGGAGTTTGAATGGGCAGTTTTTGGCAATTTTGGGCGGGAGTTACCCCTTTTAAACTCCCAAATTCGATTCCTAAATTCATAGTTCACAAAAAACGGAGTGAAACTCCACCAAATTCATCCCTAAAAACTTTACAGCGACTTTATATATGGTTAAAAATACAAGTATTTAATATTTCTACTAAGAGATTTAATTTCTCAGCAATAGCATCAAAAACTTAATATTAATTATAGATTCGATAAAAATGTATATATAAATATTCAATAATGGTAAAGTCACACTTATGAGCACAAGTATATGTATCGCTCAAGTAATATAGTGCTCTAATGGAGTCCTAGGTATTGATCCAACGGAGGTAATATTAGAACTACGAACTAAGATTTTAGAAAAGCAATACTTAATCGCAACAATGGAAGTTCAATTTTGGCTTATCTGTCACTAATAGGCAATTGAAATAAATATGTAATTTTAATAACTCTTAAATAACTCTAGAACTACAAACTAAGATTTTAGAAAAAGCAATACTTAATCGCAACAATGGAATTCAATTTGCTTATGACTACAAACTAAGATTTTAGAAAAGCAATACTTAATCACAACAATATAATTCAAATTGCTTATCTATGAACTAAGATTTTAGAAAATCAACACTTAATCACAACAATATAATTCAAATTGCTTATCTGTCATCTATTAGGCAATTGAAATAATTATGTAATTTTAATAACTATTAAATAACTAATGATACTAATGAAGAAGGCAATTGAAATAAATATGTAATTTTAATAACTCTTAAATAACTAATTATACCAATGAAGGTTCTTTAGAAAAGCAATACTTTAATTGCAACAACGAAGTTCAATTTGTTTATCTGTCACTAATAGAAAATTAAAATAAATATGTAATTTTAATAACTCTTAAATAACTAATTATACTAATAAAGTTTTTAATGTGATGTTCAATACATAACAAAGCATCCTTCTCCTTGTCAAGAAATTATAGTGAATGGATAAAGTGAATCAGTTCAAATTGTGTTGTGCCAAATAGGAGCATATCTATTCTTTACCCTTTGGTCCAGGCATAAAGCACATTGACTAATCCTATGCTTGTTTACTGAATCTGTGGCTAGGCTGGAGGATACCGGCTCTCACTTTGGATCTCCCAAGTTCCCCTCGCCTGAGGGCTAACATCTACACTTCAGCACCCAAACGATAGGACAAAATTGGGGATTTTAGTCTGACACTCTAAAATCTCAAATTATACGCCCGATAATTTTATTTCCCTATTTATTTGCACCCATCTTCCAAGGGCTTTGACCTCCCTGAATCATGGATGTAATCTCCACTTTAGTTGTAAAACTCAACATATTTTAACAATTCAATTAACTAGATTGAAAGTAAATTAAGATCGAAGTGAAAAGATCATCACAACTTCTTTAACATTTTCATGGTTGAACCAATTCAAATCACCATTTCACAAATCTCAAGAAAAGGAGAAAGACTGAGAAAACTACTCAGAACTAATGGAGAAAATACAACAAAATTCAGAATTCACATATAAAAGCAAAGTCAAACAACTACAACAAGTAAGATCACAACAAAACTCAGAAGACTTCATATATAAAATCAAAGTCATACAAACTACAACAAGTAAATAACTTATCTCTAATTTCACCTATATAAAATCAAAGTCATAGAAACTACAATAATAAATAAACTTATCTCTAATTTCTCCCAACTCCTCAAAGTTCCTCTGAATCTCTTCCTTTCTTTACAACACACAGAATTCCTCTTTGAAGCCTCCTCGAAGTTCCTCTGAATCTCTTCCTTTCTTTACAGCACACAGAATTCCTCTTTGAAGTGGGAAAGAGTAAGAAATCTCTCACTTTCTCTCCACTCTTACAATCTCTCGAAGAATTATCACAATTAGACTCTCTACACTTTCCCAACACTTAACACCCCCTGTCCAGAGCCTCTTCCCCTAGCTAGAGCCTCTAATTTTTGGCCAAAATCTTTATTTTAAAGATGTGGATGAGTTTTCCTAAGAGTTGCCCATCCCTCCATAATTTGTCCTCATCCAATGCATTGTTGGACATAACCGCCGATCTCGCCGTCGGCGGCCTCGAGGGCGCCATCGACGGGCTTTCTAAATCATTAAATCTGGAGTCTTGAGAATTTCTCACCGTCGGCGCCGTTGCGCTCGTCGTTGACGCCCTAATCAAATCTTCACATTTTTGTCCTTTTTGCTCCAAATTTGCTCCTTTTTATTTGATGACCCTAATTCATCATTCCTGCAACAAAACATCAAAAATACCTTTCTTTAAAGTGCAATAATATCAAAAAATACTGTAAATTAGGTATGAAAATCTCAACATATTTTTCTTTGGTTAAAATTCTTCAAACCTAACTATTACTTGTCCTCAATTAATTTTAGTACTATATAAAAGTTATCATCTATGGTAGTAAGGTTTTAATTCAAAAATACTATAGGTTTGATTTAAATAAAAATCATAGTGAGATTTTCAGCAAAAATTCAAGTAATTGAATTAACTTTGTAGTTACATGCTTATCTAGTCATCAAGTTTAAGAGTTCTAGTCTTCTATTTATTTCAAGAATGACTATATGTTATAATATTAAGTCACTTAGAATATTCAAATGATAAGAACTTCATGAGAACACTACTACTAAAAGATCTAATCCATAAACATAGGTTCAGGAATGTATTTAGGTTTTCCCTTTAGGTAGGTCCAGTGAAGCCAATTTTTTATTAGGCATCTCCTCAAGCTTCTCCTCACTTACATATTTTTTTTCTTTCTTTTCTGTTTTTCATTTGGATTGCTTTCAATCCTATATATTTTTCTTTTATTTTCAGGGATTGTTGTCAATCCTTTCTTTATCATTTTGGTGAGGATTACTATATCTGGATAGCCTTTAATGATTTTGAACTTCACTTTTCTTTCCCTAAAATATATATTTTTCTTTTCTTTTCAAGGATTGTTGTCAATCATTTCTTTTTCCTTTTTCAAGTGAAACTATATCTGGATAGCCTTTAATGATTTTGAACATCACCTTTCTTTCCCTAAATTTAAAACTGAAAGCATTCCTTTACCTTATAAAAATTTCATAGCTTTTCAACATTGAGTCCCAATCTTATCTTCTCAAATGAATTTCCAGATTCTTAATACTTCAAAATATAATTTCTTTTACTCTAAATAGTTAACTATAGTCTTATTCTCTTATACTAAATATCTTTAATCTAAAAAATTAATTTTCATTACAAAAATATTCCCTTAAATTTACCATAACATTTAAATATCCCAAAAATATAGTTACCTGAATTAAATTCACTACATAAAATCATATTAATAATTTTTAAAAATATTGAAATAGAGAACGTCTAATAGTTAATCTTTTTCTTCCCTCCCCCACACTTAAATTTTTAAATATGAAATGATACAGGTGGAAAGAAAAACTCTAAATATAAATCATACCTCAGTATTTTAGGCATTTTCATCATTCTGAAATTTTTGCAGTCCTTCTCAAAATTTCTACTTCACCTGATCTATAACATTAGGAGCTTTCTACACCTATAAATTATTAGAGAATTTGTTGGGTAATGAAATTTTGAGATAAGTACAAAACTAAACATTAAACAAACTCAATATTTCACTAACACATGCACAATATTAACAAAACAATTACAATGAAAATGCAAAAATGAAAATCACATAACATTACAGTTCATAAAGTACTAATCAACATCCATGATACTACACATGCAAATTTTAACTACCACACTAACAATTATAACAATAATTAAAAATCATCCAATTACCACATAACAATAAAAATGAAAGTACAAACACACACAAACATCCATTTCTATTATAAAAAATTACAAAAATAAAAGTACAAGTACATCAATTACATTCAAATATCAAAATCCCAAACTATATCTTTGTCTCCTTGGTACTGATACTGAGTATATTGGGGGCATTCAAGAAAAGTAACATCAGGCTCACCTCTATAGGGTCGGGCTTGAGCTTTATAATAAGCTATCAGTTAGGGTAGGGGAACTAGAAGAAGGAAGGTCATAACTAGTAGAGGGGACATCTCTACTAGTATAGGGATCTTGACTCCTACTCCCAGTTCTCCATTTTTCATGGGATTCATAAGTCTTCAAATTAGCTCTACTAATGGGTTTCATAGGGTAAACCCATACCTCATCATCTCCAGCTTCCACTCCAGAAAGTTGGCAAAGTGCATAAATGAGGCCAAGATGTCCTAGACCTCCACTTGTTTCACTCTTTGCATGGTCAATATGTTTTTAAAAATGATTCTCCCCACATTTATATTTATGTTATTTTGAATACAGAAATTCAAAATAGCTCTATCTCTTATTACCTCACTATGGTGATCGGTCGGCAACAGAGTAGAGGAAATAAAATAGTGTCACGCTTTAAATGTGGCATTTAGCATGAAAGCAGAAAAATTTACCAATTCTAGTTGCTTTATCTTCCACGTTCCTTTCCCATCAGTGAGAAAGTTGATCACATCATTCAGGGGGCCTTCCATTGTACTGAAGGTTTCATAATGGCAGTTATAAGAGTCTGAGACTTTGTTAAAGGAGTTAATGTGGGCGGCACTAAATTCAACAGAAAATCTCCACACCTGAACGATTCTGTCTTCAGAATAGAACATGTTGGCATAAAACTCTTTCATAATATTTGCAGTAGCTTTATTAGTGGTGTAACAGAAGTTTTTCCACCTCCGCTCGGTAATAATTCGTTCAATTTCTCCTCACGGACTCTCAAAAACTCGATCTTGTATACACTTCTTTTCTTCAAAGACTTCCTTAATTGAGCCTTCGCATTGACGAAGCGACACTCGTCAAAGTCAAGTCGCCTCTTTTGTCGTGGAGCCATTTGAATCTAATCAAAATTATTAAAGAAATTCTAAAATATACTTGAAATATTCAAATAATGGCTTCCAAGAGTGATTCTAACAGTTCAAAACTAAGTTCCATGAATTTCTTCCCAGTATTTTCTTCAAATTCTCAATTTTTTTGGATCCTCTGAATGTGGAAGAAATTCATGGTGAAAATCAAATATTTTTAGTTTGGAGTGAAGCTCTTACCAAGAGATGATCAAATTTGGTGTCTAAATGCCTTGAAATCTCCCCAAAATCCAAGATCTCTCAAGCCCTAGGTCAAAAATTACATTTTTTCAGAGGAAGGGGATGATGAATAATGGTGGTTGACTGGTCAAAATTGTGCTTAAAGGTATTTTTTTCGGGATCTCGTCGTCGGCAGGGTCTTCGGCGCTGTTGGCGCGCTCTATTGAAATTATATCCTAAGTCTCGGGAAAAGTCTGCCATCGGCGGGCTCTATTGAAATGGTTCAATTTCCAGATTTTTGTGATTTTGATCAATTTCAAGCCTCAACGACATCCATTCAATCATTCTAGACATAATTTTAAGTGATTAAATGATATACTTATCACAAATAAACTTTCACAACACAAAGTATCACAACTATATATAAATTCTAAGCGTTACAATATACGTTACACAACACACCTAATTTTGGTATTTTCTCAACCTTAATACAACATTTCAGCGTTGCAATCCAAGCCACAACACTCAAAATGCTAAAAACAAACATCCTATGCTCAGTCTCAACTATACAGAGATCTAAAAGCAAAATTCTAAAGCAAAGTAAATATAAAGTTCAAACCAAATTACACACATAGAGAGACATGTAGCAAAGTAAATCTACTATTCTTCAGATTCAGTGCTAGATTCTCCTCTGAGATCACCCATTGATTGCACATGAATGAAGAGGTTATGAAAGGGTCGGTATGGAAATTCTTGAGTAGAGTCCTCTTCTATCAATTCCATCTTTCTCATCAGTCTTATCAAACTGCCTTCTATATGTACAGAGTGAGAAAAATGTTCTTTCATCCTCCAGTCTAGATGATCGAAGAAATCTGAGATATTATTAATTGCATTCATAAGATTTTGTACCTCCTTCTCCAATTTCTTGATTCTACGTAGGATCACAAGTGTCTTGTCTGGACCTAAAGGTTGAATAGGCAGTGAATTTTGAGATGATTGATCCACCATAATAGTCATATCATTTCCAACTTCATTGGTTTGGGTCTCTCTCAGTTGGGTCTAAAGGCTTCCAAGGTAGAAGTACCTTTTCCTAATTTTCATCGAATACTTGGAACTGACTGCAAAATAAGAAAATTATGGAAGGGTGTCTAAGCCCATAAGTTGATCCATTAACGATCAGGCCCAATACATACTTCACAATTAAAGATCTAGTATCGATCGACAGTCCCATTTGGATGCAGTAATGCATAATAGCACTTTCTTTAGAAAATTTATCGATCCTCATCATCGGTAATAGTTTTGTAGATATGAAGAAGTACCGGTGTTTCGAAATGGGGTTTAGAAGTGTCGCAAAACATACCCATTTTCTCTCATTTCCCAATCTTCAGTTTCATCCGTTAAATATTGCTAAATTTCATTCATCTGGTTTCTTGTCGGAATGAAGTTTGAATAATAGCAGACAGAAACGTTCTCGATCATATATAATTCATTCATCCATGCTGGAGTAAAAGTTATCCATCTACCTCACACATAAATGACTCCTTGGTTGATTCCATGCAAATTAGCATAAAAATCCTTCACCACAGGAACAATCATGGCGGCGGTAGTGTAGCACAACACTTCCTATCTTCAACGCACTATCATCTCTTCAATTGCCGTCGAGGGATTATTCAATCCTTGATTTATGAATCCTCATTCATTGATTAATCTCTTTTTTGCCAGTATCTTGTTGAAGATTCGTTGCGGTTCCGCACTACTGAACTTTCTTCGGTTGAACACTCGCATTTTATGGTTTTCAGGGGAATTGGACTCCAATGAGGTGAAGCCTCAATCAAATTTGATAGGATCGATTGTTAGGTTCTTGCAAAGCTTCTAGTAGGTCCAATTTTAGGTGAAGTTGGGTCTGAGCAAAAGTTCACCAAAAGGGGGTCACGGTTTGATGTAGAACTAGATCAGAGCTCAAGGGAAGATCTAATTTTGATTGGAATCTTCTTCTTACAGCTCAGGGAAGGTGTAGGAGGATTTAATTTGATGATTGGGTGGGGTTTTTATTGGAGCCAAAAAATGTCCTATTTTTGGGGATTTCAGTTTGGCTAAATTGGAAGAGAGCAATAAGTTTGAAGGCTTGATTCAGATGGGAATCAATTGCCTATAGAGTGGGAAGGAATTTTACTGTTGGGAGCATTTGGAATTGGGTAATGTGGTTGGGTCCTCCTCTTTCTCATGGAAGCTCGCGACAAGCTCAATTTCTAGCCATCCATGGTGTCTACATAGCCTAGACACATTTGGTGAAGGAAAGGAAGGTGGTATCTTGACTGTGGATAAGTTTTCAGGATGATGGTTCACATGAATAAAGCTTCCCTTGAATTATCTATAGAGTCCTTCACCTAGGTTAAAAATTGAGCTCATATTTTGGCTACCTCCCATTGGCCAATTTGAGTAGTGGATATGGCAGCTCAAAGGGCCTAATACAACCTTCAGCATACAAGCTCCATTGGTTAAATAATGGTGTTAAGGATGGGGTAACACATACACCTCCTCATCATCATTTTTTATCTTAAGTTCATGATTTCCTTAATCATGAGAAGGATTAGGTTGTTACAAGTCTATTTGTCATTGGAGGGTGATGGAGGTGTAAGATGAGCTTACCACCCTTTCATTCTATCATTCATGAAGAAATGACACACAAGTTCCTCCCTTCACGATTTCCCCATAATGTTTTTTTTTTTTTTTTGACTTTTGTCAAGGATGGTGTGTCATGAGTTATAATATATCTTATGGGTCATGAATGACCTATTAGATGACCCTTCATGTGTTCAATTTAGTTTTTAAAATTATTTATGGATTTTAGATGTCATGTTTGATGTCATTTAATTTAGGGTTAAATGCTCATAAATTCATTTTTAATTAAATATCTAATTAATTAAAAATGTAGGAAATTATAGCATTAGCCCATAAATTGATCAAAATGATTTTAGGAGTTGATCATTTGACCAATTTCATCAATTTGGTCCAAAATTAAATATTTTAACCAAATTTGATCATGGTTGACCAAAGTACCAAATTTGACCAATGTTGACCAGAGTTGACTACAGATTACTAAGGTTGACCAGGTTGACCATAGTTGACAAATGTAGGTCTAAGGTTGACTATGATGACTCACTTGATCATGTCATGGTTAGTTTAGTCATGATGGTCTTGGGGGTATGGCTTGGGTTTGACCAAGGTTGACCAAGGTTGTCCAAGGCTGACCACAGTTGACCAGAATGGTCAAATTTACCATATGGTGGTCATTTGGGTCTATAAATGATCAAATGGTCAAAGTGGTGACCATGGAGATTCACTTTAGTCATTTTGAACAATAGTTGGTCAATGGTGTCTGTAGTTGACCAAATGGCCCAGTTTGACCATTTTGGTGTTTTAAAATGATCAAATAATCCAATTTGACCATTTTTAGGGTTTAAACAGATTCATTGGTCCAAATTAACCAAAGTTGACCAGTTTGGCCAAAATAGCCTATGATTGACTAGAGTTGACCAGGTTGACCATAATTGACCAGTTTAGGTGTAGGGTTGACCAATGTGTATGTCTTGGTTTGACCATTTAAATCATTGAGTTTACTTTTGGGTCAATGTGATGATTATTAGGTCATGGATTGATGATCTTGACTAAATTTGATTTTTTTATGTCAAGTGTTGACCAATGTGGTCAATGTGGTGGTCATTAAGTCATGAATTGACCATTTTGACCAAGTTTGACTATTTGAGTCAAAGTTGACCATTTGGATCAATTAAGTGACAATATTGACTTTATGATCATTATGGTGACCATTAAGTTAAAATTTGACCAGATTAGGGCTTGTCATCGCTGATCTGATCATTTTAGAGTATTGTCATGGTTAAGCTCCAAAAAGAGTGCTTTAAGGGTTATTGCAAATTTTAGGGTTTTAATAACCCCTAGGTATGTCAATAGAAGTCAATTTTGGTAGACTCTTTATCTTAATGATCACAATGGTCATTTTAGGTCTTTTAAATATGTCTGAGAATCTTAAGTCATAAGATTTCTCAAGTTGACTTTGGTCTATGGATGTTATTTTAAGAGCTTCACTAAAAATGAGGTCAACAAATGGGCCCCCAATATTTTTGGGATACTTAACGAGTATGCCACACATAGTAGCATTGACCGAAACGGTCAGTTGTTGATAATTTCATATCCCATTAAAAGGGATTTCATATTGTCTTTTTGAGTATTGTATAAAGGAGTGATAAGACCATTATCCTATGTCAGGAAAGGTTTATGTCAGAAGATGGTTGTCTTATGCCTTCTAGGGAGGTCTTATACTATTTCATAAAAGTGTCAAATGTCAGTATGTCGATTTTTGAGATGGAATTCTAAGAGAGAGCTAAAGGAATACCATGTTTCGTATAGCTAGGGAGAGAATGGATACCAAACCATTCCTCAGAAATGTCAGATGTCTATATGTCAATTTTGAGAAGCAATGCTATACAACTTATATCCTTTCTCAAAGAAAGAGCTAAGGGAACACCATGTTTCCTATATCTGGGGTAAGAATGGATACCATACCATCTCTCAAAAATGTCAGATGTCGATATGTGGATTTTGAGAAGGAATGTTATAAGACTTATATTCTATCTCAAGGAAAGAACTAAATGAATATCATGTTTCATATAGCTAGGGAGAGAATGGGTACCATACCATCTCTCGGAAATGTAAGATGTTGATATGTCAATTTTGAGAAGAAATGTTAAACGACTTATAACCTATCTTAAAGAAAGAGCTAAAGGAATATCATTTTTCCTATAGCTGGGGAGGGAATGGATACCATACCATCTCTCAGAAATGTTAGATGTCGATATGTTGATTTTGAGAAGGAATGTTATACGACTTATATCCTATCTCAATGAAAGAGCTAAAGGAATATCATGTTTCCTATAGATGGGGAGATAATGGATATCATACCATCTCTCCGAAATGTCAGAAATCGATACGTCAATTTTGAGAAGGAATTTTATATGACTTATATCCTATCTCAAAGAAAGAACTAAGGGAACACTATGTTTCCTATAGCAGGGGAGAGCATGAATACCTTACCATCTCTCAGAAAATGTTGGATTTCTATCTATCGGTTTTGAGAAGGAATGCCTTATATCCTCTCAAGGAAAGAGCTCAGGGAATATCATGTTTCCTATACCTGGGAAGAGAAGGATACCATACCATCTCCGAAAAAGTTAAATGTCTATCTGTTGATTTTGAAAAGGAATGATATATGACTTATATCCTATCTCAAAGAAATAGCTAATAGAATATCATGTTTCTTATAGCTAGGGAGAGAATGGATACCATACCATCTTTCAGAAATGTCAAATGTCGATATGTCGATTTTGAGAAAGAATGCTATACGACTTACATCCTATCTCAAAGAGAGAGCTAAAGGAACACCTTGTTTCATATAGCTACGGAGAGAATGGATACCATACCATTCCTCAAAAATGTCAGATGTCGATATGTTGATTTTGAGAATGAAAGCTATACGACTTACATCCTATCTCAAAGAAAGTGCTAAAGGAATACCATGTTTCCTATAGCTAGGGAGAGAATGGATATCATACCATCACTTGGAAATGTCAGATGTCAATATGTCGAGTTTGAGAAGGAATGCTATACGACTCATATCTTTTCTCAATGGAATAACTGCTGGAAAGCCAAAGCTCCTTATCGAGAAGGTCTTTATTTCTAATGGTTAGGGATAAGTAGATGTCATAATCCATTTATGGAGGTCTTATACTACAACCTAGAGATATCAAATGTCAATGTCTGTCAGTTTTGAGAAGGAATGTTATACGACTTACATCATATCTCAAAGGAATAACTACTAGAAAGCCAAAGCTCCTTATCAGGAAGGTCATTATTTTTAATAGTGAGGAATAAGTAGATGTCATAATCCATTTAAGGAAGTCTTATACTACAATCTTGAGATGTAAAATGTCAATGTCTGTCAATTTTGAGACGGAATGATATACGAAATACATCCTATCTCAAAGGAATAACTACTAGAAAGCTAAAGCTCTATATCAGAAAGGTCTTTATTTCTGGTAGTTAGGGTTAAGTGCATCTCATAATCCATTTATGGAGGTCTTATACTATAACCTAGAGATGTCAAATGTCAATGTCTGTCAGTTTTGAGAAGGAATTCTATACGACTCACATCCTATCTCAAAGGAATAACTACGGGAAAGCCAAAGCTCCTTATCAGGAAGGTCTTTATTTACAATCATTAGGGATAAGTAGATGCCATAATCTATTTAAGTAGGTTTTATACTACAACCTAGAGATGTTATATGTTAATTTCTGTCGGTTTTGAGAAGGACTGCTATACGACTTACATCCTATCTCAAAGAAATAATTACTGGAAAGCCAGAGCTCCCTATCAAGAAGGTCTTTATTTCCAATAGTAGGAGAGTAGATGCCATAAGAAGGTCTTATACTACAACCTAGAGATGTCACATGTCAATGTCTGACAATTTTGAGGAGGAATGCTATACGACTTACATTCTATTTCAAAGGAATAACTACTGGAAAGTCAAAGTTCCTTATCAGGAAGGTCTTTATTTCCTATAGTTAGGGATAAGTAGATGTCATAATCCATTTAAAGAGGTCTTATACTACAAGCTAGAGATGTCAAATGTCAATGTCTGTCAATTTTGAGAATGAATGTTCTACGGCTTACATTCTATCTCAAAGGAATAACTACTGGAAAGCCAAAGCTCATTATTGGGAAGGTCTTTATTTCTAATAGTTAGGGATAAGTATATGTCATAATCCATTTAAGGAGGTCTTACACTACTTTTTAATGATATCAATATGTCTGTCTTGTGAAGGAATGCTAGGAGACTTATATCCTATCCCATAAGAAAAGCTAAAGGAAAGCCAATGTCGGGAAGGTCTTACATCCTATAACAGAGAAGTATGTGTAGAAAAATACATAGAGTTGACTGATTATTTTGAAATCTTAACATTTTTCAAGCTTAAATCTTTTGAAGGAGATTACTTTTTTTGTCGATGTTTATCATTTAGTTTTTGTGCAGGTTCAGAATCAATTTTATGTCGTTTAATGAAGTTTAGTTGATGTAATCATTTTTTTGTCGTTTGTTTCCCAATTTACAAATGGGTCATTATGTTTTTTATGTCGCATAATATTTTTTAAATACTACCCGTTGATTGGCGTAAAACTCTTTGACAATCAGTCAACTGAAAGAATCGTTCTGAATGTGTCTGGGCCCTCTCACTATTTTTGTCAAGGTAGTTTATATTGTCTTTCAGAAATGATTTTGATGTTCGTGAATTTCAATTTGCTAATAACTTTTCTTTTTACCTTATTTCCCTCTTTCTAGGTCTAGGTAGATTTGAAAATTTTGACTATGTTATCAAAATATTTTTATTTTCTAAGGATATGTTGGAGCTAATTTATAGCTAACCAAAAGGCAAGATCATTTAATTTTTCTCCTGAATATAATATCAGAAGAATTTTCTTAAGTTAGTTTCTCAAGTTTTATTAATTAGGGGAGAGTTTGGACACCAATTTTTGATTTGATGCTCACCTCAAGCTTCTTCTCAGAGAATTACTATAACTAGTGGAGCATATTTTAAGGATTTTGAATGTCTGAATTCAAACACCAAATTTTGATTTGATGCTCACCTCAATTTTTTATCTTGTGGAGCATATTAGAGGTTTTGAATGTCCGAACACTAATTTTTTATTTTATGCCCACCATTATATTTTGTGCAGCATATTAAAGGTTTTGAATGTCCTAACACCAATTTTTGATTTTATGCCCACTTCAATTTTCTTACAATATCTGGTGAAGCATTTTAAAGATTTTGAATTTCTGAATTCAAACACCAATTTTTGATTTCATGCTCTCCTCAAGCTTCTTCTCAAAGAATTACTATATCTGGTAGAGCATATTTTAAGGTTTTTGAATTTCCAACCTTCCCTAATTAATAATTCTCAAAAACTTCTTAATATAAATTCAGAGATAATATAACTCACTCAAAAGCAAGGACCCAACCACTTGGCATGAGATTAAAAGGCTCGTAGTATCCTTAGTCAATTACTTGTATCTTGATGACACAATTTTATTTATGAAATTTGCTTAGGACCCTGACCAAAGATTTGTAAAGGACCCAATTATTAGGGCATCATGTTTTCTTGTCAAAATGTCACAATTTTTGTCTTGGATTATTCCTTTTTGGATTGATTGTTTAATATATTAGAACCTTGGGGATAGGAAAATGTCAATTTCGGGGGCCCATAATAGATGTTCTTGTAATGTACAATGTCAAATGTTTTTAAACTTGTTCTATAAACTAGGAGTTGTCATAGATATGATTGAATGTTTATCATATATAGACGTCATAGAATGTTTATCAAAGATATCATCGAATGTCTATCTTACATATCATAGAATGTCCATTGTCACAGATATTATGGAATGTGGAGTATTTGTCATAAATATCATGGAATGTCTGTCTGTCATGAATATCATGGAATGTCTGTCTATTATGAATATCAGGGGATGTGTGCCTGTCATGGATATTATGGGATGTCAGTCATAAATGTCATGGGATTTCTATCATGGATGTCATGGAATGTCTATCGTGTCTATTGTAAATGTCAAAGATTGTCTATGTATGTCATGAATGTCATAGAATGTTTGTTGAATGTTCATTGTGAATATCATGGAATGGTTATTGTAGCACTCATAGAATGTCTATTATGACTATCATGAAGTAAATGTCATGGAATTTCCATTATGAATATTATGAAATGTCTGTCGTAAATGTCATGAAATGTCTGTAGTGAATGTTATGAAATGTCTGAACATCACAGTATGTTTGTTATGATTGTTATGGTATGTATGTTGTCATTGTTATGTTATGTCTATTGTCATTGTCAGGGTATGTTTGTTGTGATTGTCATTGTATGCTTGTTGTCATTGTCATGGTATGTTTGTTGTGATTGTCATGACAGGTCTGTTGTCATTTTTTGTTGTGATTGTCATGGTATGTCTATTTTCATTGTCTGTTGTGATTGTCATGGATATTTTTTTGTCATTGTCTGTTGTGATTGTAATGGTATGTCTGTGATAAAATGTCTGTCACAAATGTCGTAGAATGTTTATATGGTATGTTTGTCACAAATGTCGTGGATATCTCTTATTATCAAAGATTTATAATTAAGTAAGATAGTCCTATCTGTCAAATGATAGAATATCTTAAAATGTCACGTTATTTCAACTCTTAGTGTTGTAGAGTTAAAATTTTGTTAAGTAATTCTATCTGTCAAATGATAGAATATCTTAGAATGTCATTAACCTTTAGAGTTAAAATTTGGGAAAGATAATTCTATCTGTCAAAAGATAGAATATCTTAAAATGAGATTTTAGCTCTTAATGTCATAGAGTTAAAATGTAGAGAAGATGATTCTATCTGTCAAAAGATAGAATATCTGAGAATGTTATATATAGGTAAGATAATCCTACTTGTCATGTTATTTTAAGTCTTAATGTTGTAGAGTTAAAACTTAGGAAAGATAATTCAATCTGTCAAAAGATAGAATATCTTAGAATGTCGTGTTTGGGTAAGATAATTCTACCTGTCAAAAGATAGAATAACTTAAAATTTCATGCCATTTTTAACTCTTAATGTTGTAGAGTTAAAATTTTTGTCAAAAGTTAGAATATCTTGGAATGGCATGTTATTTTAACTCTTAATGCTGTAGAGTTAAAATTTGGGAAAGTTAATTCTATCTGTCAAAAGATAGAATATCTAAGAATTTCATAACTGAGTAAGATAATCCTACCTATCAAAAGATAGAATATCTTAGAATGTCATGTCATTTTAACTCTTAATGTTGTAGAGTTAAAATTTAGGAAAGATAATTATATCTATCAAAGTATAGAATATCTTAGAATGGGTAAGATAATCCTGCCTATCAAAAGATAGAATATCTAAGAATGTCATGTTATTATGAGTCTTAATGATGTAGAGTTAAAATTTAGGAAAGATAATTCTATCTATGAAAAGATAGAATATCTTAGAATGTCATGTCTGGGTAAGATAATTCTACCTGTCAAAAGATAGAATATCTTGAAATGTCATGTCATTCTTAACTCTTAATGTTGTAGAGTTAAAATTTAGTGAAGATAATTCTATCTATCAAAAGATAGAATATCTTAGAATGTTATGTCTGGGTAAGATAATTCTACCTGTCAAAAGATAGAATATGATAAAATGTCATGTTAGTTTTAACTCTTAATGTTGTAGAGTTAAAATTAAAGAAAGATAATTCTATCTGTCAAAGATAGAATATCTTAGGATGAAGAACGAAAGATTTAACGAGAGATGAGGAGAGAAAATATCCCTAGCGGAGTTGCCAAATTCGCGTTCGTGCTCTCATGTCGTCGTGTCTATTATCGATAAGGACGTTGGAGTCTCCACTCTGTTTATCTATCTTATTGTTCTATTTTTCAAATTTACCTTAATATTTTGGATCAAGTAAAAGATCCTCAAGTATTAAAGGAATTAGGAAAAAGGGAAAGGGTAAATGATAGAAAACAAGAGAAATGTTGGGCGGTAAACTTATAGAGAATACTCTAGAATGTCAAAATCTCATATAAGGATAACCACATAAATGGTCAGATAACCAGAGATTTAGGTTGATCACCTATTCTGAATTCTAAATTTTTCTATAGGAGTAAGCTCCTATAGTTAATTACAACTTAGGAAATTCTAGATTTATCTAAGAAAACTCCTAATTCTCGTTAAACTCGTTCTTCTAAAATGTCAAGATTAAGGAAAGAAACATGAAATGTTTTATTTCCGGGGTAATAGATTCCTTAGAATCTGATTCTACCCTAAAGGTTTTGTTTTGTTCATGACATGTCATGTCATTTTATTTTATTATATATTATTATTTTTTTTTCTTTCATGTCATATCGTTTTGTTTTTTTTTATGTTTTTGTCATGTCATGCCATTTTTATTTATGTCATTTTATTTTGTTTTGTTTGTTTTTATTTGGTTTTGTTGTCTTAAAATTTTTCTTTTGAATGTCGTCCTGTAAAATAGAGTTAGCACACCCTCTAACATGCAAAGGAAATCTAGAGCGAAATTTTGTTTTCATATCTTTAATAAACCTGTAAAAGGGAACATGATTAGCATAAAACCATGTTGTCATATTTATCAATTTTAGTTAGTCATTTAATTAGTTGAATAATTTTTAAACGACCCGGTAAGATGTCTATGGCTTCGTCGTCTCGGTGCCGTGAAGTATTCAGATTTACTTAGTCCAAAAAGTGTTTAAACCAGGACTGAAAGATTTTTGTCAACAACCATAGATTGCGTCATCCAAGAAATCTGCATAAATCTAAACACATATGTTCAACTCGTGTTTTAATGTCTTCTAAGATGAATTTTATGTCATTTATGTCAGTGATTTAGATTTTTATGATGCATTTATTTTAGGTCATGTCTCAATTAGACCTGAGAGAGTTTAATTGAAACCTAAGATTTAGGTTTTATGTCGATGAAACTGAAGATGATTCAGGTTCAATGTATGTAGAACCTATATTTTTAAGTCCAATGTGGATAGGACTTAAGATGTTCTAGGTTCAACATAGGTAGAACCTAAAGATCGGAAATGTTTTATGTCCAATGTAATTAGAACTTAAGATGTTTTAGGTTCAATGTAGGTATAACCTAAGGGTTGAATTACTTTTAAGTCCAATGTAGTTAGGACACAAGGTATTTAAGTCTAATATAGTTAGTACTTAAGGTGTTTAGGTTTGATGTAGATAGAACCTAAAAGTTGAATTGGTTTTAAGTCCAATGTAGTTAGGACTTAAGGTAATTAAGTCTAATATAATTAAGAATTAATGTATTTAGGTTTGAATTGGCTTTTTAAGTCCAATGTAGTTAGGACTAAGGTATTTAGGTTTGATGTTGGTAGAACCTAAGAGTTGAAATGGTTTTAATTCCAAAGTAGTAAAGACTTAAGATGACTTAGGTTCAATGTAGGTAGAACCTAAGAATTTAATTGGTTTTATGTCCAATGTAGTTAGGACTTAGGGTATTTAGGTTTGTTGTAGGTAGAACCTAAGAATTAAACTGGCTTTAAGTACAATGTAGTTAGGACTAAAGGTATTTAGGTTCGATGTAGGTAGAACCTAAGGATTGAACAAGTTTTAAGTCCAATGTAGTTATGCCTTAAAATAATTTAGGTTCAATGCAGGTAGAACCTAAGGATTGAATTGGCTTTATGTCCAATGTAGTTAGGACTTAGGGTATTTAGGTTCAATATAGGTAGAACCTAAGAGTTGAATTTAAGTCCAATGTAGTTTGGACATAAGATGATTTAGGTTCAATGTAGGTAGAACCTAAGGATTAGATTGGTTTTAAGTCCAATGTAGTTAGGAATTAAGGTATTAAGTTTCAATGTAGGTAGAACCTAAGAGTTGAATTTAAGTCCAATGTAGTTAGGATTTAAGATGATTTAGGTTTGATATAGGTAGGACCTAAGGATTGAATTGGTTTTAAGTCCAATCTAGTTAGGACTTCAGGTATTTAGGTTGAATGTAAGTGGAACCTAAGGATTGAATTGTTTTTAAGTCCAATGTAGTTAGGACTTAAAATGATTTAGGTTCAATGTTGGTAGAACCTAAGAGTTGAATTGGTTTTAATACCAACGTAGTTAGGACTTTAGAAGATTTAGGTTCATGTCGGCGCTATTTCATGGGTTGGAGGGGAGTTGCCCGTAAGAAGCTGTCGGTCACCGGCATCAAAATCCCGTCGCCCGGTTCGGAAGGATGTTGGAGTATGAAATCAAACTGACCCCATATTTTTCATAATTTAAAATGAAAGAGCATTGTACCTCAAATTTTGTATCTATCCCAAAGGATAAACACAAGACTTGATGATGAGGCTCGATCAAATTAACTAAGGAAAGTATTATGTCGTTTAGTCTGCGAAACCTTAGTATTTGCCGACAAATTCCCCTATTTAATATAAAGNGATAATATTTTCTCAAAAATGAAGCCAATCTGTAAGATAGCTTAAGAAATAACCAACATTTTCCTCAGGATCGGCGACATCCCCTTGTTTTTCCTCCTATGGATTTTATAATAAATGATCCAAACTTGAGCCTTTCCCATTTGACACTCATTTGTTTGACCTTGAAAAGTCCAACCCTTTGAATTTCTTGAAGACATCATTTTTTTATCTAAATTGAGAGTTTTCTTAGGCAACCTTTGTCATTTAGGTTGTAATTAACTATAATGCTTGACATTATAGAAAACTTTAGAATCCACCTAAATATAAATCCTATCTAATATTTTATGTTAGATAGAAAAAATGTGTCCAAAATAAATTGTTTCATAGACTAAAATGGATGTCATAAATTCTTTAGTTTATTTAATCGAGCCTCACTAGTAAGTAATATGTCTTCTCCTCAGTATAGATGCATTACTTGTGGCGATGTGCTTGTTTATTTAAACTATTGTATATATGGGATCAGTTCGGTCTCATATTTTCAAAATTAAACTACTACTTTCCAAATTATATTATATATATTAAATTAAATATACTTTTCCAATTAGGTGACTGTCATTTTTTCTGGTGATTTTGCTGGGGATAGTTTCTCTATCCATTATGATCAGAAAGTTTTGCCTTCATATATCGGTAATGTGTCATTGTCTCTCATGGACAAGATTACCCTTCTTCTGTTGGCATGCTTTGCTTATTTTTTCTTAGAAAAGTACGGTTAAGTCTTTTGGATTCTTGGGTTATCTATTTAGCCCTCTATAAACAGAGAGGTTCATGTGTCCTTTACGAAATTTTCTTTTTTTGTGGAGTTGGACCCCCAATAGGTGTGTCAGTGAACTAGTTTCACTAGTGACCTCACTTTTGGTTGAGGTTTAGTTCTCCCTCTTTAGTAGCCTAGGGTCTAGCCGTAGGACCTTCCTGTTAACTATTCCTAGAAAATTAGAAAGGAGCCCGCAACATTAGAAACTCTAAAATCTTCCTTGCTTAACTTGAAAGTCCACATATTGGTCCTAATTACTAGTACTTAGTAGGTGGGCTCAATATGGGGATCTCAAGGAGAGTCCCTATAGGGTTGCTTGAACTTGTGGGTGACTCTAGTTGTTGGTGTAGAGATAGTTCAATCACTAAACTCACTATCACCCACAATCACTCATAATCCTAAAACCCAAAATTGTTGACTTTGATCCCTTGATCTTTTTAGGAGACTCATCTAGATGGTACCCTAGACCCACTAGCCCTAAGCTAAGGATTAGCTATGATCAGCACAAAGAGGACCCAAATGAGGATTTCATTGGTCTATAGCTCACATAGGGTGGTTAGCACCCCAATTCTACCAAAATGTCTATCGGCATTATTTCGGAGATGGTTTGTGAGGTGTTGCCCGTAAGAAGCTGTCGGTCATCGGAATCAAAATCCGTCGCCTGCTTCGGAAGGACGTTGAAGTATGAAATCAAACTGACCCCACATTTTTCATAGTTTAAAACGAAAGAGCACTGTATCTCAAATCCTGTATCTATCCTGAGGGATAAACACAAGACTTGAGGATGAGGCTCGATCAAATTAACTAAGGAAATTATGACGTCCGTTTGGTATGTGAAACCTTTGTATTTACCAATAGTTCCCCTATTTATTATAAAGGATTAAATATGGTTTATATTAAGCTGGGTTC
>JXCR01140682.1:0-21976 GCA_002079205.1 Phalaenopsis hybrid cultivar | reverse complement strand
TCTAGTGTGTCAAGTTATAATATCAAATCAGGTGGTCCTATGCTTGAAGTTCTTTAAATTTTATGAGGGCATATTAAAGTTGATTAGAGCGACACCGGTTAGGATCCTACGGTTCTTTTATTACGGTATCACTATTTTCTATTGGATTCACTTAGTCCAAATGAACTTACTAAACCCAACTTAATGAGTTCCATAATTTCATTTAAACCGTGGGAAGCCTCGTTAGCAACCGTAGGTTACCTCCTCTAAGGAATTCCCGATCATCCGATAGAGATGTCCTAATTTAGTTGAAGTTGTGGTTTTGTGTGATGTTTGTGATTAAGTTTTGAGTTATTTTATATTTTGAATGTTGTGGCGGTGAATTTTATCTTGGTTGATTTTTAATTTTGGTTTTAGATTATGATTAACATGCAAGTTTATGTAGGTAAACACAAGCATGAAACATGTAAGGANTGCCATGAGAGGTGGCTAGATGGCTCAAGAAACCAAGGGGGAGGTTTAATGGAGATTTGGATGAGGATTAAGTCAAGTGAGCTCAATCTTGATTCATTTGCAAAAAAAAAAATGGGAATGAATCCCCCATATCATGGGATCCTTGGTCCATGGAACTGCTAGGATAGGCTAACATGATCTAGGGTGGTTCTTAGATTCTAAATGGCAGATGTGGTGGTTCAAGATGAGCTAAACCAAGTAGCTCCAACTGAGTTTAGGGTTTTGGATCAAAATATAGGATTTGGCTTGGACTTGGGTTTGGGTTGGACAAGAGCTTGAATTTAGCCCAATTGAATGGTCAAATTGATGTAGATGATTGTCATGAAGTGGTTGGGCAACAATTGGTTTGAAGATTAAAGGGCCATGGAGTTCAATTTTGAGGAATTTTAAGTTTGTGGCAAAATTTTGGGGTTCTGATTTGAGATAAATTTTGGCTAGGCTTGAGGCTAGGTTAAGGCCAATTGAAGGATTAATTTGATCTAGGGTAATTTTATGAAGAATTTATAATCCAAAAATGGGTAATTAGATAGGCTAGGGAGTTCAATTTGATGGAATTTTGGCTCAAGGTCAAATTAAGTGTTTAAGTTTGGCTTGGAACTGGGATTGAAATTGAGCTCAATTGGGTATGAATTTGGTTCTCATTAGGTCTAGTCATGATGAAATTGACTTTATATTTTAAATTGGGGAAGTTTGAAATTAATTTGGTGAGAATTAGGCGTGAATTGGAGACTTTAAGCATTTAGGGGTAAAATTGAGATTTTGGTCAAAATTTGTCAATTTTGTCAAATTACGTTTAATCGGTAGTTGGAATTTGAAATTAATTTGGTGAGAATTGGGCGTGAATTGCAGACTTTAAGCATTTAGGGGTAAAATTGAGATTTTGGTCAAAATTTGTCAATTTTGTCAAATTATGTTTAATCGGTAGTTGGAATTGGTTTTGAGAATGTTTGAAATGATTTGGAAGGTTCTGGGAATTTTCGGGCCTTAAGGTGTATTTTGGTTATTTAGGAAAGTTAGGGGTATTTTGGGAATTTTGAAATTTTTTGGGAATTTTGGAGTGTTTTGGACAATTTGAGTGGTTTAAGAGGGGTTGAGATGATTTTTGGGTAAAATTGGATAATTTGGCAATTTTTGAGAATTTGTGGGTTACATAGATAATTTTGTAATTTTGGGAAAGTTTAGGGTCAAAAGGCTAAATTGGGTATTTGGTTAATATAAGATCAATTGAGGATGATAACCATAAAAATTACCCTTATGGTGCCATGAGACTAAGGGAGCTCCCTTTTTGGATCATCCATGTGTTGTTCTTAGCCAAACTCTAGTCTAAGGCTAAGGGTTTGGCGGACCATCCCCGTGAGATTCCAAAAGAGTAAGGGATTAAGCTAAGCATGTGTGGATAAGGGCTGAGGTTGTGAGTGAAGGTGAGAGGTTTCAAGTGTGTGTGTGTGTAATACTGACCAAGGCCACACCACCCAAGGCTAATCTTAAGGCCAAACAATCATATGGGGACTCTCCTTGAGGTCCCCACATTGGCTCCACCTATTGAGTGATAGAGATTAAAACCAACATGTGGAACTTCAAGAGAGCCAAGCGACATTTGTAATTTTTAATGGGGTAGGGTTCCATCACTAGTCCTCTAGTATAGTCAACAAGAAAGTCCTATGGCTAGATCCTAGTCTTATAAGGAAGAAAGACTATACCTCAACAAAATGTGAGATCAACACTCAAAAACTAAATGAACATGGGTGAGAGAGGTAGACTTCTCTTTCTTTTCTCACTATCCAGTTTTGAGAGATGTTAGTGTTAGCATGTCAATAGTCTGGTATATGCCCTCCTCTCCAACAGTGGCAGAGAAAGGATGTAACCTACTCCACTCTAGGTGAGGTGATGTCTCTATTGACTCTATCTTCTTTTACAATGGTACTGTTGCTGCTATAACTGACTTGGAAACCTGTGCCTTATGGTCCTTCAATTCTCTCCTCTTTTAATTCTTCTTCTGAGATCATGTCAGTGTCACAGACTTAGAATAAGACCTAATCTCAAGCATAAAATAGGGTAGGGTGAAGACATCAATCGAGTCATCCTCGTATAGAATCTCTTTCCCTTTCATTTATGTAGTAACTTGTGAAGAAATAGTAAATCCGATGACCGAAGCTGTAATAGTCCTTAAGGTAGTTGTACCATAATGATATTAGCTATTGAAATGGGGGCGGTAGTGACCTCCACCTTCTTGAGGGAAGGGAAGTCCTAGGTAGAATGCATGTCAAATTCAAAAGGCGGGTCCTGAACCTCAAGGGCAGCAACCTTTGTTATCCTTTATGATGCTTTTCCAAGAAGCACTTTGAACATATTAAAACTAGACCCAAACTGGATCGTTGATGCCATGTGCCTAGAGTTTTTGTCAATAGGCATGTTGAACAGGAAAGTCAATCTTGGTGAAGACTTTCTTCCTGCTATATAAAAAAGCTCTGAACATCAGTGAAATCCCATGCTTTATCTTCAGGCATTGCGAGTAAGAAAGTTGACAAAATTGTTTTATCGACTGGGTACCACGTTTCTTTATATTTATTTTTTACTATTGTGTTGATTTGTAAATTTGACAATCTTATAAGGGGATTATTTTTATAATTATTTAAAATTTAGTTTGTTTTTTAAAAAAGAGCCAAAAATAAAGGAGAATGAAGCATAAGACCCGGTCCAAGGTTTGGAGAAGGGGTAGCTTCACATCGAACTTGCCATGATACATCTCTCCTAATCTACCACACCAATTGGGGGTTCGACCAACACTAAATGTTAAAACATTTCAGAACCTCTTTGTTTAAGGGTGAATAAATTGAAGATTCTAGAATAAAGAAAAGGAGTTGAGTATACTTGCTCAAGGAAAAAAAAATCAAAGTATGTTAATGGATGAATAGTAGTCCAACCCATAAGAGACATGAGCACACAACCGAGTATGAAGACAAAACCACTTAGTCAAAATGGAGAAAGGAACTATTTCCCCATCAGAGTCACCAGAAATTATCGCCCGTAGAATCTTTTGGGATAACTTTATCTTGATTTAATGTATAATATATGTAAAATGACTTGCACAAAATAGTATTTTAATTTTGAAAAATGTGAAACCAAACATATTCCATACATTTTAATGGTTTAAATGATCGAGCACAATACTACATGTGATGCACGGACACACCCAAAAATTACGTATTTTTTCATATATATTTTATGCTTAATTTTAATGATTTTTAATCATATTGAACTTTAATGAAAGGCATTTTGTATATATTTGGTTTTAGGTACAAGAAATGATCTTTTGGAGAAAATGAAGCAAAAATGGTGCAATTTGGAGTAAAAATGAGCAAGAATGAAAATTCTAACTTGGCACATTTTGATGCCTTTCTACACTTAATCTACTTTACATTTCTCAAATTTTTTTTAATGAAATTACATATTAAAGAAAGGTTTTTTTTCCTGCTTATTTTGTAGGTATATCTGTTAGGAGCAAAACACAACTAAAATGGGGTGAAATAAAGTTGAAACGAAGCCAAATTAAGCGAAAAAGAGGAGTTGCTGTAGAGTAGTGCATGAGGCGCCAAACCGGTACATGATGCGCCAAAATCTAAAGAACCAGCGCATGATGCACCAAAGATGCCTTTTGGTGGATTAAGTCGGTTCGGTTCAATATTCAGGCGAATTTGCAAAGGGACACTTGTTCTAAACACCCCTTCGAGTGATTTAATGCATATAGACACTTTGGAAGGTTCTTTTATGAAGGAATATGTCTCTTGTATCAATGGACATCTATTTTGAATTCAGAAGAGTTGAATTTTGATTAGAATTTTGGAGGGATATTGAATTATTTTTGGAGGGAAGCAACCTTTTATAAAAGAGAGGAAAGTCTAGGGCTTGAAGGGAAGGGTGTGTATGTGTGTGTGTGTGTGTGAGTGGTGTGAGAGTAAGAGGAATGGCTTGGAGATGTTTTTCAAGGATTGTAAGAGAAGAGGGAAGGTGATTGATTTCATTTTCATTACACTTCTAAGAGAGAATTGAGAGTGTTTGTAAAGAGAGAAAGGCTTGAAGAGAACTTCTAAGGATTATCTTCAGAAGGATTGTGAGATAAGTTGGGTCTTTTATTTCTTTTCTTTTGTAAACATGTTTTTATTAATGAAATTCATGTTTTGTCATATCCTTCTCATGAATTTGGAGTATTCTTCTTTATCTTACTCTCTATAATATGATTTGGTTTTGTGATGAATTGATTTTGTTTTATACGGTTTTAAATGTCAATAATTTTTTATCAAACTCTGATTTTAATTTACTTTTCATTTTGGCCAATTGATATGTTAAAATGTATTAATAAACATGTGTTGTAAAAGGGCTATGATTTCTACAACATGGGGAGAATCACATTTGATTTCATTGCACAGTATGTCATCCATGAAATTGAGTGAAAATAAATAGGGAAATATACTTTGTGGTATGTAGAATTGGAGATTTTAATGTGACAGATTAAAATCCCCAATTTGGACGAGTTGGTTGGAAACTGATGCGNACCCCACCTACTAAGTACTTAGAGGTTGAGACCAATATGTGGAACTTCAGGTTGAGTAAAGAAGAGGGTAGACTTTCTAATGGTGAGGGTGCCATGTCTAGTTTTCTAGGAATAGTCAACAAGAAGAGTCCTATGGCTAAACCCTCGGCTACTAAAGAGGAAAAACTAAACCTCAACAAAAAATGAGGTCAACAATGTCCAACTTGGCCTTCTGCCCCTAAATCCACCCAAATTACCTAAATGCCCTTGAAACCCTAAATTTGGTCAAAATCCTCAAATTCATCCAAAATACTTAAATTTCTTCAAAAATCATTTCAAACCATTACAAAATACCCAAATTGCCCAAAACCACCCAAAATTACCAAAATACCCCCAAATTTGCCAAATTTACAAAAATTTCCTTTGTACCTCAAACTTTTCCAAAACCTCTAAAATCACTTCAAATGTCCCCAAAACCTATTTGGACCCTTAAATTGAGCACAATTTGGCTAATTTGACTATTTTGACCAAAACCCCAAAATTGCCTTTAAAGGCCCAATTTACCCAAATTCACTTCAAATGTCCGTCAATTTGGCCCCAATTAACCTCAATTTTAATTCTAAACTCAAATTATTCTTTCATTTGATCAATACAAACCAAATCCAAGCCTTATTGGCCCATGTTTTGAGCTCAATTTTGATCTAAGTCAAACCCCCAATTTTTGCCCTATGACTTAATCTCACTTAATTGAACCCCATAGCCTACTAAATTTGCCCCAATTTGAATCCTGAATTCTTTCTAACAATCCTAGACATCAAATTGGACCTTCAATTGGCCTTGGTCAAGCCTGAATTTCATTCACTTTCAACCCACATTCAAAATCCCCACATTTTCCCCAAATTGGCTATATCCCCAAATTCCACCAAATTGAATGTCATAACCTAAAAATTCACACCTAATTTATGTTGAAAACTCTTCATGATATTTCTATAGACCATTTTGAACCACCAATTTGGACTTAGCCCTAACCTTATCCCAACCTAGACCCAAGTCCAGTCCAACATGCCCAAATTGACCAAAATCTCAAAATCCTTCTAATTGAGGTTCCAATTGAACTTAAAATTACTTCAATCCTTCACTAAAAATATTCATGAAATTCATCTACACAATTTTGATCAATGAAGTTAGGTAAAAGTCATGGTTAGCCTAACCCAAACCCAACTTTTAGCCATTTTGACCCAAATTGGCCCATGCACCAAAATTGACATAACCCTCATAAAGTCACCAAATTAAGGTTTCCACAGCCACTAAATACACCCATTGGACAAGGCTAAACCATCCTAAACCCACCCAAGAAAGCTATGGACCAATGGGTCCCTAAATTAAGGGATTTATTCTCATTTTTGTGGCTTGTCGCGTTGAATGGTAGAGCGGCGCGTGCACAGTTGAGAGCTTCCTAGGATGTGTTGGCTCTGAGCTGGATAAGTAAATAAATTTGGATCTTCTGATTTATTTAAATACCAGAGCTTTAAAAAATCATATGTTTTCCTAGAAAAATAATAAAAATAAAAAAAAAACTCTTCTGCTTAGTGAACAAAGGAGAATAATGTGGACTAAAAATAAAAATTATTTGTCAAACATATGATTTTTAATCAATTAAAAACCCTCTATGGTATTGTTGGCGCTATTTTTAGTTGGAGAGTTGCCTGTAAGAAGCTTTCGGTCACCGGAATGAAAATCCCGTCGCCTGCTTCGGAAAGACGTTGAAGTTTAGAAAAATATGAAATCAAACTAACCGCATATTTTTCATAGTTTAAATTAAAGAGCGTTATACCTCAAACCCTGTATCTATCCCAAAGGATAAACACAAGACTTGAGGATGAGGATCGATCAAATAAACTAAAAAAAGTATGACATCTGTCTGGTCTACAAAACCTTTATATCTGCCGACAAGTTCCTCTATTTAATATAAAGGATTAAATAGGGTTTATATTAAGCTGTGTTCGGACATGCTTCCTATAAGGGCAAGCCCTATAGTTAATTACATCTTAAATGACTAAAGACACCTAAGAAGACTCTTGATAAAACTTAGGAAATTTTATCTTCAAGGAATTTCAAAGGGTAGAACTTTTTAAGGAGATCAAACATAGAGGTGGGAAAGGGGATTGGTTCAAATTTGGAACATTTTATTATAGAATCCAAAGGAGGAAGAACTTGGGGATGAAATGGATCCAAAGGAGAACCCTGGTGACTTATCAAGCTATTCTAATGTTTAGCTTCAGCTTTGAGGAGAAAAATTTAAGTGTTTCATCCTGCCAATTTTATTAGTTAGGGCTTACATTTGTGTGAAACGATCACACCAAGAGCCTAGAAGATGTGAGGACTTAGCTCGTGACAGACGACAACCTCAGAATCCTAAGATTAATTAGGGCTTATATTGTATAGCAGGGTTATAGAAAGACCTAAAGATAAGGTGAGGATTTACGTTGCATAAGCAAGAAACCTTGAAATCTTATGGCTTTTGTTGTTAATATCTAAGGAAGGAAGATTGGTTTAGCTGGGGAAGACAGGTTTTGCTGTTGAGATGGCCGTGCTGCCCACCATGCTAGCTCCAAGCTCCCTGCTGCGACGAGTCTGAGTTTTCTAGTGTGTCAAGTTATATTGTCAGATCAGATGGCCTTATGGTTGAAGTTCTTTAAATTTTATGAGGGTATATTAAAGTTGATTAGAGCAACACCGGTTAGGATCCTACGGCTCCCTCATTCTAGTACCACTATTTTCTATTGGATTCACTTAGTCCAAATGAACTTACTAAACTCAACTCAATGAGTTCCATAATTTCATCTAGACCGTGGGAAGCCTCGTGAGCAACCGTAGGTTACCTCCTCCGAGGAATTCCCGATCATCCGATCAAGACATCTTAATTTAGTTGAAGTTATAGTTTTGTCTGATGTTTGTGATTAAATTTTAAGTTTTTTTATATTTTAAATGTTGTGGAGGTGAATTTTATCTTAGTTGATGTTAGTTTTGGTTTTGGTTTTGGTTTTGATTTTGGTTTTCATTTTGGTTTTGGTTTAAATTTTGTGGCTATCCTGATAGTTGTAGTTTACCACGCAAATTTGTATAAGCACAAAAGTATAGTATAAATGTACAAGAAAGACAACACTGAACACTGTAAAAAAAGCGTACCTGGCGAGTCTTCTCGTTCCATCACCTAAAACTCAAAATACATGTCAGGGAAGATTATGTAGAGGCAAAAAGTCAGGTTTTGGTAGTTTCCCTAACCCTATGTCATATCTTGGGTGGGTCCTTAGGAGTTTAATTAGGATGATGTTGCCAAGCAAAATATATTAAGTTTAGTAGATCTTCAAGATATCCAACAGATCTAGAGAAAGAAGCAGGTCCGTGCTACTCTCTCGCTGACTGGTGGACAATCTCAAGCTCTTTTAAACTTATTATGTTGCTTAATAAGTCATCCTATAAATACCCTTAATGCTTAGTGAGCACGGATGTCTCAATTATCTCTAAGAATAGGGTAATTATCACTTGCGAAGCGAAATTTATTAAGTTATCTTTTTAATTAGGAAAGTGAGATTAGTTTCTATCAATTACCCCCTTGTGTTTCAAACATCCAAAGTAAAATCAGAGGTTACCCATTTCCCTCCTTGAATAAAGCTAAAATTNTTAAGAGGGGGAAGCAGGTCCATGCCTCTCTCTCACCAACTAGTGAAAAGTCTCGAGTCCATTTAAACTCATATTGTTGCTTAATGGTTCGTCCTGTAAATATCCTTAATGCTCAAAGAACATTGATGTCTCAATTATCCCTAAGAAAGGGGTAATTATCATTTGTTATTCAATTTAAGTATTATGTTGGTGAAGACCCTTAAAGGGGCAAGTTAGTGTAATTTTAACACCTAGCCAAATTTTAATCCTAATTGGGCTTAGTGGTATTTCAAGGATGTTTGACTTTGTTTATATTTATTTCTCAAATCATCATTCAGTCAATTTTTTATTTAAACCTAGTCACCACTAACCCATAAGACCTAGGTGAGTGTCTTAATTAGAGGGTTAAGTTTTAAGTAGTCATGATTCATGATTTGAATTTTATTTGAAAGTCAACATACGGGTATTAAAAGGATTAATTATTAGCTCCAAAAGTCATACCCCTAAGTTTTGTAAAACCCTAAAATTAAGTTTTATATTTTTGAAAAATCTCCCTAAGGTTAGAGAACTGAAAGGAGCAAACTCTATATTTTTCAGATTTTTCTTTGATTTATTGGAATTATTTTAGTGAAAACTTATTTTTAGCCTTTTAAAAGTTATTTTTAAGCTTTAAATTTCAATATCTTTATTTAGAAAATAAGGAAAAATATTCTAATTGTTCTTAAGTAATTAGGAAACAATTTAGAACATTTCCATGAGTTTTGTTATTTTTGTGATTTTTATGGATTTTTTAATTATTTAAATATTTAAAATAGGCTAAAAATCAAGTTTGTATTCTAAATATTATTTGATTTTTATAAAATATCCTNCATTTCCATGAGTTTTATTATTTTTGTGATTTTTATGGATTTTTTAATTATTTAAATATTTAAAATAGGCTATAAATAAAGTTTTTATTCTAAATATTATTTGATTTTTATAAAATATCCCTTATCACAGAGAACTAAAAAAAACTAAGTTTCATAATTTTTTGGNATTTAAGTGTTAAGTGTGGTATTTATCTTTAAAAATCAATTTAAGTTATCAAATGAACTCAAAATATTTTGAAA
Source organism: Phalaenopsis hybrid cultivar (assembly GCA_002079205.1). NCBI lineage: Eukaryota > Viridiplantae > Streptophyta > Magnoliopsida > Asparagales > Orchidaceae > Phalaenopsis > Phalaenopsis hybrid cultivar. Next base: position 12,181 of record JXCR01140682.1, on the reverse strand, counting down.
CCTTTATGATGAGTTCTATGGATTATAAATCACATNAGTTATCAAATGAACTCAAAATATTTTGAAACTTTTATGATGAGTTCTCTGGATTATAAATCACAGTGGAGAACCAAAATTGAGTCATTTAAATGTTTATATTTTCCAAAGTTAATTATCTTAGTGATTTAGTATTTGTAAAATTTAACTGCATTTTAAATGACTTGACCCATGAAATTATTTCCAAAGGTTTCGCTAGTCATGGTGGACCTTCCAAAATTTTCTTAGGGTTTTATAATCAATATGCTAATTTCCATGTTTATTTTAAGGAAATAATGTAAAAAGAACTTGAAAAAATATTGATCTCTGTATAGGAACCTCATCTGACTTTGGAAAAATCAGAGAATGTTCCCCCTTACCGAGGCTACAATATGTCAAAATTTCAAACCAATGTGATGTGTCAATATGAATGGAGAATCTACAATATGCCAAAATTTCAAGCCAAGGTGATGTGTCAATATACATGGAGAATCAAATGATCTCCAAACAGTATTTAATTAATTAAAAATATTTTATGCATCAAATGGACCTAAAAATTATTCCACATTATTCTCCACTGTTCATTGAGCAAGAGGGTATTTTTATTTTATTTTTGTGATTTTTCTATACAAAGTTATGTATTTTCTAAGTTAAAGGTATTTAAATAAATAGTAAAAAGCAGCAAGAGAGTATTTTTATTTTATTTTTGTGATTTTTCTACACAAAGTTATGGATTTTCTAAGTTTAGGGTATTTAAATAAATAGGAAAAAGCCCTGATTATCTATTTAAACAGTGCGTGCTGACTAGATCCTAGGCAGCTCCGAAGGCATGTGTGGCGCGCTCTAGTTGGACGCCGCCGTCCACGTAGCTGCTGACTCGGTCCATGGTTCACATCCTGAAGTGCTGTCCGGTGCGATCTCCCCCGTTCATTTGATACACGCTTGATCAAACGGCTCCCCGTCATCCTCCTCGATAAAATGATCCTGTGCCCATTCACACTAAAACCTTAAGATCTCTGCCTAGACTCAACCAAATCACTTTGGGTTTGATCCTATGACACTAAAACCTTAAGATCTCTGCCTAGACTCAACCAAATCACTTCGGGTTTGATCCTATGGATAAAACCTCCCCGTCATCGTCCCCGATAGAATGATCCCATGCCCGTCCACACTAAAATCTTAAGATCTTGGCCATAGACTCAACCAAATCACTTCGAGTTTGATCCTATGGACTCGTCTAAGTGAGACGAACACATCCATACTGCTAAGGTACCATGAAATCAAGCTTAAGTCAACCAAATCACTTCGGGTTTGATCCTATGGACTCATCTAAGTGAGACGAACATATCCATACGCAACCAAATCACTTCGGGTTTGATCCTATGGACTCGTCTAAGTGAGACGAACACATCCATACTGTTAATTGCAATGAAATCAAGTTTAAGTAAATGGAGGATCAAAACAAGCTCGGGAGGAGGAGGAGTTTTATACTTTGATCAAGCTTAAGTAAATGGAGAATCAAAATAAGCTCGGGAGAAGGAGAAGTTTTATACCTTTGCTCTAAGGAGGGAGGCTTCGATCAGAGGTGGTCGGCACGTTCGGTGGCGTCCAAGGAGGCTAGGGATTGAGTCCCTAGTCTTGGTGTAAGGCCTAGGTATTAATTCAATCACGGCCGGATTTGGGTGTTGGTCTAGAGCTATGGTAAAGGCTATGTGGAAGGGGGATTTGATGGAGCTTTGGATTCTTTCACTCTTGTGAAGGTTTGGGCACAAGTAGTTGAAGTTTGGTTGAGTATGGAGGTGTATTGGGCTCTGTCCTGGTTTTCGACAGGGTTTCAAGCTCAAAATCGAACTCCGGCAATGGGAATGCGTGAGGAAAAATGGTTGGAATGCACTGAGGGGATCTTATGGAAGCTCTGGGTGAAGTTTGGAGAAACCTCTCTAAGGAAATTTCAGAACACCTCCAATGGCCATGGGAGGTGAGTTTTTATAAAAACGGCCATGGGGTGGCTCTCAGGGCATAAGCTTGGGTGCATTGTGGTGCTTAGGTGGAGCGCAGAGGAGCTCCATAGTTTGATTTGGATGAGCTGACCTCTAGGTTTGATTTGGGTGAGGTTCCAAGGGAGTGGTTCTTGGTTTTGGGCTCNCATGGACCAAAGGAAACCCTATTTTGGGTCCTCTACATAGTGGTCTTAGCTAAACCATAACCCTAGGGCTAGCACGTTCNGGTGGTTAGGTCACATTTAGTGTATGGGTCCAAGTGGGTGAAAATGCCCAAAACTTGGGTTTGGGCTAAGTTTATCATGTCAATTGGCCAAAATAATTGTTTCATTTGGTGCAGATGATCATAGAGAACAACTTTGGTGAAGGATGGAAGTGGTTTTGAGTCCAATTGGGGGGTTAATTTGAAGGAATTTTGAACTTTAATCAATTTGGTCTGTTGGGCTAGGCTTGGGTCTAGCTTGGGTTAGCCTTGGAATAAGTCCAAATTGATTATTTTAAATGGTCAATAGGGACCTCATGAAGAGTTTTAAACATGAATTTGATGCCAATTTGGAGGTTAAGTCAATCAATTGTGTGAAATTTGAGTTTTCAACATGAATTGAATGCCAATTTGGAGGTTAAGGCAATCAATTGGGTGAAATTTGTGGACTTAGCCAATTTAGGGCTAAATTTGGGAATTTTGGATTTAGGCCAAAATCAAATGGATTTGATGCTTTACCAATGTCAATTGATGGTTGATTTTGATGTATAGGAATGTCATGAAGATTTTGCAAAATTAATTGAGGCCAATGGACTAGGCTATGGGTTCAATTTGGTGAGATTAAGTCATATGGTCAAAGTTGGGGTTTTGACCCAAATCAAAATTGGGCTCAAGTCATGGACCAATTGAGCTTGGATTTGGTTTAGTTTGGTCATATCAAAAGTGAATTTGAGTTTAGGATTGGAATTTGGGTCAATTGGGATCAAATTGATGGACATTTGAGTTGGATTTGAGGAGATTTGGGTCCTTAAAATCCAATTTGAGGATTTTAGTTAAAGATGGTTAAATTGGAAAAATTGGGTCATGTGGTAATTAAGATAAATGAAATTGGGAATATTTGGGATTTAGTGGGATTTTCTAGAAATTTTTGGAAATTTTGGGATTTTGAGCCCAAGAGGGGCATTTTGGTAATTAGGGGGTGTTTTAGGGGTAAAAGGCCAAGATGGATATTTTTGTAGAGTTGAGGTACCAATCATCACCAATAAGCCATGGACCAAAGGAAACCCCATTCTGGGTCCTCTACATAGTGGTCTTAGCTAAACCATAACCATAGGGCTAGTAGACATGAGTATCCCAAAAGATCAAGGTATCTAGGCTAGAAATTTGAGTTCAGGGTTGTGAGCGATTGTGGGTGCAGATTAGTGTAGTGAGTGCCTTAGCTCCAGATCAACACCCAAGGTCAACCCTAAGGTCCAGCAATCCTAAGGGTGACTCATCTTGAGTTTCCCCCATAGTGACCCCACCTACTAAGTACTTAGAGGTTGAGACCAATATGTGGAACTTCAGGTTCAGTGAAGAAGAGGGTAGAATTTCTAATGGTGAGGGTTCCATGTCTAGTTTTCTAGGAATAGTCAACAAGAAGAGTCCTATGGCTAAACCCTAGGCTACTAAGGAGGAAAAAGTAAACCTCAACCAAAAATGAGGTCAACAATGTCTAACTTGGCCTTTTGTCCCTAAATCCACCCAAATTACCTAAATGCCCTTGAAACCCTAAATTTGGTCAAAATCATCAAATTCATCCAAAATACCAAAATTTGTTCAAAAATCATTTCAAACCATTACAAAATACCCAAATTGCCCAAAACCACCCAAAATTACCAAAATACCCCCAAATTTGCCAAATTTACAAAAAATTCCTTGGTACCTGAAACTTTCCCAAAACCTCCAAAATCACTTCAAATGTCTCCAAAACCTATTTGGACCCATAAATTGAGCACAATTTGGCTAATTTGACTATATTGACCAAAACCCCCAAATTGCCTTTAATGGCCCAATTTACCCAAATTCACTTCAAATGTCCGTCAATTTGGCCCCAATTCACCTCAATTTCAATTCTAAACTCAAATTAATCTTTCATTTGATCAATACAAACCAAATCCAAGCCTTATTGGCCCATGTTTTGAGCTCAATTTTGATCTAATTCAAACCCCCAATTTTAGCCCTATGACTTAATCTCACTTAATTGAACCCCATAGCCTTCTAAATTTGCCCCAATTTGAATCCTGAATTCTTCCTAACAATCTTACACATCAAATTGGACCTTCAATTGGCCTTGGTCAAGCCTCAATTTCATTCACTTTCAACCCACATTCAAAATCCCCAAATTTGCCCCAAATTGGCTATATCCCCAAATTCCACCAAATTGAATGTCATAACCTAAAAATTCACACCCAATTTATGTTGAAAACTCTTCATGATATTTATATAGACCATTTTGAACCACCAATTTGGACTTATCCCTAACCTTATCCCAACCTAGACCCAAGTCTAGTCCAGCATGCCCAAATTGACCAAAATCCCAAAATCCTTCTAATTGAGGTTCCAATTGAACTTAAAATTACTTTAATCCTTCACTAAAAATCCTCATGGCATTCATCTAAATAATTTTGATCAATCAATTTAGGTAAAAGTCATGGTTAGCCTAACTCAAACCCAACTTTTAGCCATTTTGACCCAAATTGGCCTCATGCACCAAAATTGACATAACCTTCCTAAAGTCACCAAATTAAGGTTTCCACAGCCACTAAATAGACCCATTGGACAAGGATAAACCATCTTAAACCCACCCAAGCAAGCTATGGGCCAATGGGTCCCTAAATTAAGGGATTTATTCTCATTTTTATCGCTTGTCGCGTCAAATGGTAGAGTGGCGCGTGCACGGTTCAGAGCTTCCTAGGATGTGCTGGCTCTGAGCTGGATAAGTAAATAAATCCAGATCTTCTGATTTATTTAAATACCAGAGCTTTAAAAAATCATATGTTTGCATAGAAAAATAATAATAAAAAAAATACTCTCTTGCTTAGTGAACAAAGGAGAATAATGTGGACTAAAAATAAAAATTATTTATCAAACATATGATTTTTAATTAATTAAAAGCCCTCTATGGTATTGTCGGTGCTTTTTTTAGTTGGAGAGTTGCCCGTAAGAAGCTTTCGGTCACCGGAATGGAAATCCCGTCGCCCGCTTCGGAAGGACGTTGAAGTTTAGAAAAATATGAAATCAAACTAACCCCATATTTTTCATAGTTTAAATTAAAGAGTGCTATACCTCAAACCCTGTATCTATCCTAAAGGATAAACATAAGACTTGAGGATGAGGATCGATCAAATAAACTTAAAAAAGTATGACATCTGTCTGGTCTACGAAACCTTTGTATTTGCCGATAAGTTCCCCTGCTTAATATAAAGGATTAAATAGGGTTTATATTAAGCTGGGTTCGGACATGCTTCTTATAAGGGCAAGCCTAAAGGATTAAATAGGGTTTATATTAAGCTGGGTTTGGACATGCTTCCTATAAGGGCAAGCCCTATAGTTAATTACATCTTAAATGACCAAAGCCAGCTGGGTTCAGACATGCTTCCTATAAGGGCAAGCCCTATAGTTAATTACATCTTAAATGACTAAAGACACCTAAGAAGACTCTCGATAAAAATCAAGAAATTTTATCTTCAAGGAATTTCAAAGGTTATAACTTTTCAAGGAAATCAACACCTAAGAAGACTCTCGATAAAAATCAGGAAATACTATCTTCAAGGAGTTTCAAAGGGTAGGACTTTTCAATGAGATCGGACATAGAGGTGTGAAAGGGGATTGGTTCAAATTTAGAACATTTTATTGTAGAATCCAAAGGAGGAGGGTGAAAGGGGATTGGTTCAAATTTGGAACATTTTATTGTAGAATCCAAAGGAAGAAGAACTAAGGTGAAAGGGGATTGGTTCAAATTTGGAACATTTTATTGTAGAATCCAAAGGAAGAAGGACTAGAGAAAATCAAGAAATATTATCTTCAAGGAATTTCAAAGGGTAGGAATCTTCAACGAAATCGGACGTAGAGGTGTGGGAAAAATTATCTTCAAGGAATTTCAAAGGGTAGGACTCTTCAACGAAATTGGACGTAGAGGTTGAATGGGATTGGTTCAAATTTGGAACATTTTATTATAGAATCCAAAGGAAGAAGAACTAGGGGATGAAATGGATCCAAAGGAGAACCCTGGTGACTTATCAAGCTATTCTATTATTTGGCTTCATCTTTGAGGAGAAAAATTTATGTGTTTCATCCTACCAATTTTATTAGTTAAGGCTTACATTCGTGTGAAACGATCACACCAAGAGCGTAGAAGATGTGAGGATTTAGTTCATGACAGACGACAATCTCAGAATCCTAAGATGAGTTAGGGCTTATATTGTATAGCTGGGTTATACAAAGGCCTAAAGATAAGGTGAGGATTTACGTTGCATAAGCAAGCAACCTTGAATTCCTATGGATTTTGTTGTTTATATCTAAGGAAGGAAGATTGGTTTAGTTGGGGAAGACAAGTTTTGTTGTTGAGATGGCCGTGCTGCCCACCATGCTAGCTCCAAGCTCCCTGCTGCGACGAGTTTGAGTTCTCTAGTGTGTCAAGTTAAAATGTCAAATCAGATGGCCTTATGGTTGAAGTTCTTTAAATTTTATGAGGGTATATTAAAGTTGATTAGAGTAACACCGGTTAGGATCCTACGGTTCCCTCGTTCTAGTACCACTATTTTCTGTTAGATTCACTTAGTCCAAATGAACTTACTAAACTCAACTCAATGAGTTCCATAATTTCATTTAGACTGTGGGAAGCCTCGTGAGCAACCGTAGGTTACCTCCTCCGAGGAATTCCAGAGCATCCGATAGAGACATCTTAATTTAGTTGAAGTTGTAGTTTTGTCTGATGTTTGTGATTAAATTTTAAGTTGTTTTATATTTTAAATGTTGTGGAGTTGAATTTTATCTTAGTTGATGTTAGTTTTGGTTTGGGTTTTGGTTTTGATTTTGGTTTTGGTTTTGGTTTAGGTTTTGTGGCTATCCTGATAGTTGTAGTTTACCATGCAAATTTGTATAAGCACGAAAGTATAGTATAAAAGTACAAGAAAGACAACACTGAAAACTGTAAAAAAAGTGTACCTGGCGAGTCTTCTCGTTCCACCACCTGAAAATCAAAATGCATGTCAGGGCAGATTATGTAGAGGCAAAAAGTCAGGTTTTGGTAGTTTCCCTAACCCTATGTCATATCTTGGTGGGTCCTTAGGAGTTTAATTAGGATGATGTTGCCAAGCAAAACATATTAAGTTTAGTAGATCTTCAAGATATCCAACAGATCTAGAGAAAGAAGCAGGTCCGTGCTACTCTCTCGCTGCCTGATGGACAATCTCGAGGTCTTTTAAACTTATTATGTTGCTTAATAAGTCATCCTATAAATACCCTGAATGCTCAGTGAGCACGGATGTCTCAATTATCCCTAAGAATAGGGTAATTATCACTTGTGATTCAATTTAAGCAGTATGTAGGTGAAGACCCTTAAAGAGGTAAGTTAGTGTTGTTGGAACACTTAGCCAAATTCTAACCCTAATTGGGATTGTAATGTTTGAAAGACATTGTAATTTTCAATGATATTTACTTTTGTAATCTTCATTTAAATGAAACTTGATTTAGCCTAAGTCACTACTATGCCCTTAAAACCTAGGTGAGTGTCTTAATTAGTTTTGAAAAGGTTAAGCTTTAGTTTGTCATGATTCATGATTTGAATTTTATTTGAAAATCAAATAAGGGTATTAAATTTATTAACTATTGACTTCAAAGTCATACCCCTAAGTCCTGAGTTCATTTTATTTTAATAAACTTCCAATTTTTAATAATTTAGAAATTTATTAAGTTATCTTTTTAATTAAGAAAGTGAGATTAGTTTCTGTCAATTATCCCCTTGTGTTTCAAACATCCAAAGTAAGATCAGAGGTTACTCATTTCCCTCCTTGAATTAAGGCTAATTTTCCAAAATTACACATTTGCCCCTAAGGCTCTATCACTTCATAATTTGTCAAATTTAATTCAAATGACTTTGAAATTTTTATCCTACCTCATTCATGAGTTAATTAAGACATCAGAGGAGAAAATATGATTTTTCAAAATTTAATTTTTTTATATAATTATTTTCATGCAAAATATAAGATTTTTTAAATAAAATTCCTAACTTGACCAAGGTAAATCCTAATCCCTTGAAATTTTTACTGAAGGTAACTTTAGACCAGAGAAGCCTTTGGACCTAATTTCATGATTTTTTTGAATTTTATTTGAATTTTAAGAATAATTTTAAGTTTTGGTGTATTTATTAAATATAAAATATTTTAAATGGAGAAAATTATGTTTTATATTTTTTAAAATTCTCCCTGAGGTTAGAGAACTCAGAGAAGAAGATTTTATATTTTTTTGAGTTTTATTTGATTTATTGGAGTTATTTTAATGAAAACTCATTTTTAACCTTTAAAAATCATTTTTAAGCTTTAAGATTCAATATCATTATTTAGAAAATCAGGAAAAATAATCTATTTTGCTCTTAAGTACTTAGGAAGCAAGAGCATTTCCATGAGTTTTATTATTTTTCTGATTTTTAGGGATTTTTAATTATTTAAATATTCAAAATAGGTTAAAAATCAAGTTTTTATTCTAAATATTATTTTATTTTTTGAAAATACCCTTGATCACAAAAAACTAAAAAATAAGTTTTCATAAATTTTTGAGTTATATTTTGATTTTTAAAAATCATTTAAATGCCAAAAATGATGTTTATCTTTAAAAATCAATTGAAGTTATCAAATGTACTCAAAATATTTTGAAACTTTTATGGTGAGTTCTGTGGATCATAAAAAATAGTAGAGATAAAAAATCGAGTCATTTAAATTTTTATATCTTTTAAAATTAATTATCTTAATGATTTAGTGCTCATGAAAATGNAAAATCAATTTAAGTTATCAAATGTACTCAAAATATTTTGAAACTTTTATGGTGAGTTCTCTGGATCATAAAAAATAGTAGAGATCAAAAATCAAGTCATTTAAATTTTTATATCTTTTAAAATTAATTATCTTAATAAGTACATTTTAAATGACTTGACCCATGAAATTATTTCCAAAAGCTTCTCTGGTCATGGTGAACCTTCTAAAATTTTCTTGGAATATTCTATGCAAAATGCTAATTTTCATGATTATTTTAAGGAAATAATGTGCATGAATTTGAAAAATATGGATCTCTGTCTAGGAACCTCCTCTGACTTTTGAAAAATCAATGAATATTCCTGTTGACAGAGGCTACAACATGCCAAAAATTCAAGCTATGGTGATGAGTCTACATGCATGGAGAATCAAAGGATTCAAATAAGTATTAAATTAATTAAAAATAAAATATACGTCACATAGAATTAAAATTATTTCCACATTATTCTCCTCTGTTCACTAAGCAAGGGGGTATTTTTATTTTATTTTTGTGATTTTTATGCACCAAGATAAATAAATAGGAAAAATCCCTATTTATCTATTTAAATAGCGCGTGCTGAGTAGGTCCTAGGCAGCTCCGAAGGCAAGCGTGGTGCACTTCAGTTGGACGCCGCCATCCACGTAACTGCTGATTTGACCCACGGTTTATGTTTCAAAGCACTATCTGGCTTGATCTTCTCCGTCCATTCAATACACGCTTAATCAAATGACTCCCCGTCATCGTCCCTGATAGAATGATCCTGTGACCGTCCATATTAAAATCCTAAGATCTCAGCCTAGACTCAACCAAATCACTTTGGGTTTGATCCTATGGACTCGTCTAAGTGAGACGAACACATCCATACGGTAATCATGCAATTAAATTAAGCCTAATCAAATGTAGAATCAAAATAGGCTCGGCAGGGAGAGAAGTTTTATACCTTTGCTCTGAGAAGTGGAGCTTCAATCAGAGGGTATTGGCATGTTTGTTAAGGTCCAAAGCGGCTAGGGATTAAGCCTTTTGTTGTGGTGTAAGGCCTAGGTATGAATTCGATCATGGTTGTTGATCTAGAGCTATGGTAGAGGCTCTGTGGAAGGGGGATTTTATGGGGCTTTGGCTTCTCTCACTTTTGTGAAGGTGTGGGTAGAGTTAATTTGACTTTGGTGGAGTGTGGAGGTGTAATGAGCTCTATCCTGTTTTCTGGCAAGGTTTCGAGCTCAAAATTGAACTCCGACAAGGGGATTTAGGGCAATGTGGTTGTTGGGTTGCACTGAGAAGGTCTCAAAGAGGTTCTGTGTGTGATTTCAGGGAGCCTTTCCAAGATATTTTCAACACTTGGTTTAATGGCCATGGAGGTGGCCTTTTATAAAAATGGGGTTAAGGTGGTTGTCATGGACAATTAGGAGGTGTAATGTGGTGCTTAGGTGGAGGGCAGAGGAGTTCTACAACTCAGTTTGGCTGAGCTGGCCTCTAGGCTTGATTTGGGTGAAGTCCCATGGGGGTGGCTCTCGATTTTGAGCTTTTCCGCCCACTAGGCTGGCCGGCCGGCCAGGGGGAGGTGGCTAGGTGCTCAGGGAATCCAGAGGAATCCATCACAATAATTTAATGCAAATGTGTTTTGATTTGGCAAAGATATCTTAAGCATATGTATTTTTGGGAATGTCATCCTTTAATTTTGGGGACCTTTGGTCCATGGCTTAGTTTAGGTGGTTAGAGGTGTTTTGGCTCAGCTTTAGGGGTCATCTAATGGCTGGGGTGGAGTTAATTTGGTTGCTTTAGGGTGGTTAGGTCACATTTAGTGCATGTGTCCAAGTGGGTGAAAATGACCAAATCTTGGGTTTTTTCTAGTCTATCCATGTCAATTGGCCCAAATAAAAGTTTCATTTGGTGTAGATGATCATAAGGAACAACTTTGGTGAGGGATGGAAGTGGTTTTAAGCTCAATTGAAGGGTCAATTAGGAATTTTGAATTTTAGTTAATTTGGTCATGTTGGGCTAGGGTTGGGTCTAGCTTGGGTTATCCTTGGGCTAATTCCAAATTGATTGTTTTCAATGGTCAATAAGGTCACCATGAAGAGTTTTAAACATGAATTGGATGCCAATTTAAAGGTTGAGGATATCAATTGGGTGAAATTTTGGGACATAGCTAATTTGGGGTGAAATTTGGGAATTTTTTATTTAAGCCAAAATCAAATGGATTTGAGGCTTCAACAAAGCCCATTAATGGTTGATTTTGATGTATAAGAATGTTATAAGGATTTTACAATATTAATTGGGGCCAATTGACTAGGATATGGGTTCAATTTGGTGAGATTCATATGGTCAAAATTGGGGTTTTGACCTAAATAAAAATTGGGCTCAAATCATGGCAAATTAAGCTTGGTTTTGGTTTATTTTGGCCATTTCAAAATTTAATTTGAGTTTAGGATTGGAATTGGGTCAATTGAGAATGAATTGATGGACATTTAAATTGAATTTGGGGAAATTTGGGCCCTTAAAGGCAAATTTGGCGGTTTTGGTTAAAGATTATCAAATTGGCCAAATTGGGTTATGTAGTAGTTGAGAAAAATGAAATTGGGAATATTTGGGACTTATTGAGATTTTCTAGTAATTTTTAAAATTTTTGGAATTTTGGGCTATGGATGGGTATTTTGGTAATTTGGTCATTTTTGGAGATTTTGGGAATTTGGGTGTTTGGAGGTTTTCAAAAGGTTTGAAATGAATTTTGATAAAATTTGGGTATCTTGGGCAAACATGGGAATTTTGGCAAAGTTTAGGGTTTCAAGGGTGTTTAGGTAATTTGGGGGTGGTTAGGGGCAAAAGGTCAAGATGGGTATTTTTAATAGGATTGGGTAACTAATCACCCTAAGTGCCCATGCTCCAAAAGACATTCCATTTTGGGTCCTCTATGTACTGGTCGTTGTTAAACTATAGCCCTAAGGCTGGTAGGTTTAGGGGACCATCTACACAAGTATCCCAAAAAGATTNTAGAGGTTAGGATCAATATGTGGAACTTCAAGTTGAGTAAAGAAGATGGTAGAATTTCTAGTGGTGAGGGTGATTTCTCTAGGTTACTAAGAATAGTCAATAGGAAAGTCCTATGGCTAGACCTTTGGCTACTAAAGAGTAAAAA
>JXCR01140681.1:893-14438 GCA_002079205.1 Phalaenopsis hybrid cultivar | reverse complement strand
ACCATTTCTAAGATTCTAAGATAGTCGCAGGAAGACCCCTAAGGCTAGATCCTAACTCCTACAAAAAAAACTAGACCTCACGAAAATTGAGGTCAACAGAGACTTGCACCTCAATGTGGATACTGAGGTGTGTGCCTTCTTAAAATAAGGTGTGTGCCTTAGTGAGTTAATGCAAAGAATAATCCTATATTATGCATCTAATATAATTTAGATTACATCTAATAAATTATATAATATTTATATATCTTACTTTATATCTAATATATATTCCATTAGGTCAGTTGCATCAACTCCAGCATTAAGTCAAGCATCCCAGCTGCATTTGGCTATGCGAGATTAGCTGAGCAAGGGTAATAGTCGAGCGTGTTTTTGGTCAAACAAGAATCATGGTCAAGCGAGTCATTGTCAAGAGAAAGCTTATGAGTNGGAAGACCCCTAAGGCTAGATCCTAACTCCTACGAGAAAAAACTAGACCTCACGAAAATTGAGGTCAACAGACACACATCCATAAGTGTCACGTCACACTACACTTATTTCAAGAACTTGTCTCCATTGGAAAACTCGACAAGGCTTCTTTTATCAACATTGATCTTACTACTTTTCTTCAACCTAGGGAATATGACTGATAGTACTTTTGAACAGTAAGGCTTAATTTGTTCTCCATCTATGTAGATGCCATATTTTCGTAACTGCTTTCATAATGAAGATGCACACCTTTTCTTTCATTGTGTAATGAGTGCAAAATATGTTGTGGCGGGAGCCACAGTTGCTCCCTTGTGGGATCGTTAGATGGAAGCTAGTACTCCTCTTTTGTGTCCTCGTATTCTTCTGTGTCTCCTATGTTGCTATCTATATCATCTACTGTTCCTTGTTCCTTGAATGAGATCATCCTTCTTCTCATTGGGTTGTCTTTATCCATTTTAAAACAAATTTTCTCAACTCTTTGCGGCATGCTCCGACAGGTGTCTCCGACAGTGTGTGGCTGCTTAATTGGTGGTGGCTGCTTGTTCTTCTTCTGCTGCCTCCCCACTTTCAATATGAGTATATGGACATACACCAACATCCAGTATGGTTGTAGCTACACCACATTGCTAATACTAGGTTTCAGGCCCCCAAGGTATTTGGTTACTTTATTCTCCTCTGGCTCTGTTAGATCGCACTTCATTTGTAAGTGCTCGAATTGAGCTGTGAACTCCTCCATTGAAAGGTCCCTCCGCTGCAGATTGTGTAGTTTCAAAAATATGTCCCGATGCTAATGAGGGGGAAGATATTTCTTCTGCATGGTTTTCTTCATCTTCTCCTACCTGGTAATCTTATTGCAACCTTCTCGACTCCTTTGTTGATGTACGTTCTCCCATCATATGGAGGCATTTTTTTTTCAATTTGATAGCAACTAATTTGACTCGCCTCTCTTTGGGAACATCTTTGTATTTGAAGATCCGCTCAACTGCCTGTAGCCATTTAATGAATTCATCCAGATCCATGCTCCCTTCAAAATAGGGTAAATCCACCTTGATTCCGTGGTCTCGGTGTCCTCCAAATGACATTTCTTTGCGAAAAGTTTTCATGTGGGAGGGATTCAGGTAACCTTCTCTGATACTGGATTTTGAAATGTCGTGACCTATCTTCTTCATCGTTGAAGTTATCCATATGGAAGGGATTCATATCATCTTCTCTCTCTCCCCTTCAACTCTCCAGGTCACGGTCGAAGGTAACTTCTTTCTATGTCATCTCTTTAATATCTGCAACTCCCAGTTGTAGACAACAGGGCCCTCGTTTTATCTATTTTCGGATAGGTTTGGGCATATTTCTTCTTGGTGACATGATTGACAGTTTGAGATACGTGGAAAAAAGAAAAAAAAAAGGGAAATGGAAGAGAAGAATGATAAGTCGAGAAAAAGGAAAAAAAAAGAATTTATTGTGGTGGCTCGGGTAGGGGCGGATGCTGAGAAACTTTAAGGATGTAACTAGGGCCAATTGATACTGGTGGGAAACCAAACAACAACTCAAATTTGCAACTATTATTACGGGACGCCAGACGACTTTTCAACAGGAAATAACATAGCACAGGTAAAAAGTAAACAACAATGAGGATTGCTGAAATTAAGGAAAAGACAATAACATAAAACAAGATAAGTGCTCTGCGACGGGCACGACAGGGGGAGGATGGAACAACGGTGTTGGCAGTCGCTGGTAAAAGGTCGGAAAAACTGGTGGTTGCTGGGAGGAGTCGGATAGGTGGTCTGAAGGTGTTGGAGAGGACCGACAGTCTGCTGGAAAGGAACTAGTGGGGGCAACAGGGCTGGCGGCCTGTTGGGAGCCGACCAGGGGCAGGGAAGCGCTGGAAGGGCTGTTGTTAGGTGGGCGACAAAGAAAATAGTTCGTGGAAGGAGTCCTGAGGGGAGGAGCAGGCTAGCGGTAGTGGAAGTGGGGCTGCAGTGGCTGTACAGGAGCAGGAAGGTGGCTGAATAGGAGTAGGAAGGTGGCTGTCAGCAAGGCAACATAAGTATGGTAAGATAAATGCCTTGTCGGGGCCGAGCTACAGCCGGAGCACCGCGCGGATCCTTAGAGACGGTCACCACCTAGGACGAGGGACAGTCGGAGCACTTCCTCACTTTCGGATACAACCCTTGAAAGTAACAACGTCGACGACGATAATTTGAATTTGGAAATCATTTTTAAATTCAAAAGACTGAGAAACTCCAAGCATATCGCCTTTTATTTATAACGAGGCTTAGGATTTATTTTAGGCAATGTTTTAAAATAAGGAAAAGAATAAAAATAATAAGAATTCATAATTTAGGCAATGTTTATAATAGAAAGAATTCAAAATCGGCAAAGACTAATAAAAATAATAGTAATTCAGAATTGGCAAGTGCTAGGAAGGAAAGATGGGAAAAGGAAAGGGGGAATAGGAGTAAAAGGAAAGGAAGGGTTAGCATGGGCAAGCCGGCCTTTGTCAATTCTGATAAAATCTATAAATCCAATTATTTATATTATTAAGGCTATATTTTCAATCATTAACATCTAATATATGATTAGTTAGGTTTGATTGACACTTGATATGGCTCAAATTTGGTAAAGAGTAATAAAAATAATAGAAATTCAGATTTGACAAGTGCTGGGAAGGAAAGATGGGAAAAGGAAAGAGGGAATAGGATGAAAAGGAAAGGAAGGGGAGCATGGACAGGCCGGCCTATGTCAATTCTGATAAAATCTATTAAGGCTATATTTTCATTCGTTAACATCTAATATATGATTAGTTAGGTTTGATTGAAACTTGATATGGCTCAAACTTGATAAAATAATTAATAAACAAGTTTGAACATATAATTTACAACTTAGATTATGTTCAGCCTTGGCTCAAAGTTTAGAAAGAAATTAATGAATGAGATTGAGAAAGGTAGTGTCCTGCTCCACGTAGTTATTCTTCAATATCAAGTATGATGTTATACTCCTAGTTGATCTAAAGGCCCTAATGAATCTCCTTTATATGCATATTAAAGTACACTTAAGATCAATAATAAAATTTGTCGCCTTGCGTATAGGGCAAGGTCTTACGATCCATTATTGGGTCGACTTCATTATAAGAGATATAAGTTCTGTATGTAGGTATGCCAAAACCTAGAACTGAAAGGTCTGTCCTTCCATGCAGCTCTCAAATATTGCAATAAGTCATAGAATTTAAACCGAACTCAGAATATCAAATGTAAGTTTAGAATCTACATGAAGTTTCTGGGCTTTCCAATTGGGTGCCATTTTGACTCAATTATTTGTGTAGATGCAAAGACACCAATCAAATAAAACTATACTAAATTGGCCACCTTGCCTATACAGTATGGTTGTCAAACCTATCACATGGCTTTACTCTTTTTCTAGATTGTAAGATTCACATATGAGCCTTTCAATGATTGTAATTTCTAACACAATTAATTTGGGTACGCATGTTGAATCAAAATTCTATATTGATGCATGAAATATAGGAATTGAAAAGTTTCAAGGAACTATACTTATAAATGGATAAATTGATGTTTCTTCTTCTACACTTCCTTCTAGCACTCTGTCAGTTACTATTGATTTTGAAAAAAAAAATAGTTGAGCTATAGAATGATGATATATTAGTTGTCAAAAACAAGTTGGAAACTATAAGCAACATGATCAAGGCTATCAAGAAAAAAAATGACCATTTTTTGTGATAAGCTTCATTAATACTTCAGCGAGTTATATAAGCTAAGGATATCCCAATTAAATTCCAAATGGGTGTAGGCAATTCCAATTAATGGATTAAACATAAAATCAATGGATCCATTAAATTAGTCTTTAGACCTTCTAATGGATGTGAACCTCATCCCAATTAAGGTCAACTTCCAATTGATGTAACTACTATTATAATTAATTTCCATCATCCATTGGATTTAAACCTTAACCCAATTAATAGGGTTGACATACAATCAAAAAAAGCCCCTTTAGCCAATTTAATTACTCGAACCACATTGTTAATAAGGTAAGGCTGCAAACCCATTACTTGGCTTTCTTTATCCTCAAAGCTAATACTTTCACTAATGGACCTTTCAATAGATGTAGGCATTATCCTTAATTAAACTTGAGCTAGTCCTTATGTTAACAAGCCCATAAAAGAAAAAAATCAAATCCATTAATTAAAACTACAAACCAAAAATTCGACTTGTGTCTTAAATTTTTTTTTGTCAAGCATCAATATGTGATTATTTGATGGCCAAGTTAAGCTTGAGTTATCGTCGGTCATGTTAAGTGCCCATGAATTGCAAGTGGCCTTGCTCAATTATCCTGACTACTAGATGGAAATGGATACAACCAACTCTTTGCTGGTAAATTAGTTAACACTAAGCTTGAAAACATGCCTTTGACACACCCATATTTCTACCCTAATTTACTCAAGACACTTGAAAGTAGATAACCCATGGTCGCTAATTAGAATTTCGGAACATAATGACTTAAAGCCCTGTCGGTCAACTTTTTGATTTGATTTTGAAAATAATGAAAATAATTTTGAAATTTAATTTAATATAATAAGAGGTATATATTTTGTTGTTTTGAAAGTAGTGTGTTTTAATTTTTGAAAAATGAGACCAAATTGATCTTATTCATCCAATAGTTTGCATGATTGTTCCCGATACCGCGAATACTACACCCTCCCGAAAGATAAGTTTATACCTCAGCGATAGACCCAATCCTGCAAACTAAGAGATTTGTGACATCAGTTTGGTCTTCAAACATTTTATGTGTGACCGACAAGTTCCCCTATCTAATACAAAGATTAAATAGAGTTTATTTTGTATGAGTGCCAAGTTCCGTATAGAGGCAAACCTCTATAATTAATTATATCCCAAATGATTGGGGTCACTTGAGAAAATTCTTGATTATGATTAGATGTACTAGTCTTAAAAAATTCGATGTTTAAGTTTTCACGGTAGAACATGGAAAAACAAGTGAGAGTGACTCAAATAAGAACATTTATTTTTAGGAGTCCAACGAAAAGAAAATGTATGAGATGTCATAGATTCTGAGGAGAAACCCCAGTGACTTTCTAAATTATTCTAATGTGTGACTGAGTTTTGTAGACGATGTTATTTAGATGTTTAATACTGACAATTTTATTATTTGAGACTTGTATTTGCATAATATCCGATTATGCAAATAGCCTACAAAGAGATGAGGCTTTACGTCTTAACGAACGACATCCTCAGAACCTAAAGCGAATTAGAACTTACGTTGCACAACAGGAGCCTAAAGAATGTATGAGGATTTACGTTGCGCTGGGCGACTACCTTAAGTCCTATGGGTTGCTAATTAGACTAAGGAGAGTTTAGCTGGTGCAGATTTGTTTTGCTGTTGTAGAGTGACGACCACCTCCACTTGTAGTTCGCTTCAAGCTCCTTGCCGCGCTGCCCACAAAGTTACTCCAAACTCATCGTCAAAGTAGCAGCCTTAAAGTCTAAGGTTCAAAAGGTTTTACCAGACGTGCTCTAAAGTTTTGGTTTTGTTGTCATTATGGGCGTTAAAGTTGATTAGAGCTACACCGGTTAGGATCGTACGGTTCCCTCATTTCGGCGTCACTATTTTCTTTTGAATTTACTTAGTTTAAACAAGTTTTTAGACCCATTTAAAGTGGGAAGATCTCGTTAGCAACCGTGGGTTAGCTCCTCCGAGGGACTCCCGTAAATTCAATAGTACGTGTTATGTTTTTGTTTTTTTTATTTTGAAAATGTTGTTTAATTTTGAAAAATGATTTTGCTTTGAAAGCGTTGTTAAACTTTCGAGAAATAGTTTTTTGGAGAGATCTCACAGGCGTGAAGTTTGATGCCGTCCCTTTCGTTTGTTCCAGAATAGCTCCACGATCATTTAATACTTCAACCATGTCCGAATTTACCTCGCAAAGGCACCTGGAGAAGTTGGTATGAGAATTCCGTTGAACGAAAGATTACATATATAAATGTACAAATGTGCATAATGAAAAGTATGCCAATAGTCAAGTGTATTGAATATGTATGCTAATGTATTCACATATTTTACATTCAAGCTCAATTTCACTTTCCACATGAGAGTTAACTTCAATTAGCTTATAGAAACAACACCTAAATCAGCCCACCAGTCGGCACCTACAGTGGCTCCAAAACAATGCACAAAATCAACCAAAATCGGCATTTACAGTTGCTCCAAAACAGTGCACAAAATCAGCCCAGACCAGCACCTAAAGTGGCTCCAAAACAGTGCGCAAAATCAGCCCAAAACAGTCCCCAAAACATCATTTAATTACCCTCCAAATAACATTAAAACAACAAGTAAAGTACCCCAAAATCAGCATTTAAATGGGGCACAAAACCCCTAAAAAACAGTAAATGAATTAGCACCCGGATGACATATAAAGCCTCCGAAACCAGTCATTTATAGTGTCTAAACGGTGAAAAAGTCGAGGCAAAACAGTAAGAATGATAAGCTAGAACGACATCCCAATTCTTCTTCAACACAACAATAATATCGATCCACTAACCAAGAAAAATTAAATGAAGATTTGAATGCATACCCCACAATTCCTATGTATTAATATTTCCGACATCTAAAACTTTACTTTATACAATTACACGAACCAATTCATCCCTATAGCATAAGAAAAACTTTCAACTTAATTTTTAAACAGTGAAATGCACCATTTCATGCATAGGTTTAAAAATATTAAAGGGCATTGTATGTAAACATTAAATTTTAAGTGAGATATGTAAATACATAATGTTAGTGTGCTAAGTATGTAAATGTCCACCAAAGAAAGATATAAATCATAAAACTGAGCCAGGAAGGTGTTAAATCAGTCATTAAGTCATGTCCATCTCAACATTGGTTGATAAAATTTATATTCAAAAGTTTAAACAGAACCTTAGCTTTGATGCAGGTTTAAATTTAAATACATTTAGCTTTGATACAAGGTTAAGGTTGAATATATTCAACTTAGTATTTAACTTGTATCTAGTGTTTGAATCTAAACAAAATTTAAGTTGTATTTAAATACAAGTTTAAGGTTAAATGTATTTAAATTTAAAACTTTACACTACCAAAGCTAAACGGAATTGTGTCTACATTTAAATACTAATTCTGTTTAGCTATTTAAATTTAAATAGAACTTTAACTTTGACTAAACAGATTCATCATTCTTTCCATCGAAATTGCATCAAAGCTACACAGAGAGGATGGTGACAAAGGTTCTAGCTTTTGGCTACATTTAAATTCAGTTAGAGAAGAGAATTCTGTTTGGCTAAGCTTAAGGGACAGATCCGCCACAAGTCGATGTTCAAAGAATTCAGTAGCTAAAAGAAAATTGTGTTTGACTCAAAGAGGATCTTCATAAATATCACTTAAATTCTGTACGCAGTTACTGAAGAATAATGGTAGATTTACATACATAGCACACAAAAACTTATATACCTTTTCATATCTAATATTCAAACTTTAATTTTGACATATGTATCACCTTAACTTTTCATAGAAAAGAGATATTTTAACCGTAAAAGATAGGTAAATGTATTATCTTATTGCAACAAAAAAAATTGAGTATAGTGCATATTTATGTGAAAGTTTTAGGTTTTAGATATGTAAATGCAAATGAATTGAGTGGGCATGTACGCAAATCTTCCTATATGGACTGTATTGTATAAATAAAATGAGCAAGTATGGGAATAAAATAAGACTTCGTTACCCAATTACTGCAATTGCTGAGGTTCTGTGCTCCAAGCGTTTCAACAACTCGAAGAAGTCGTGTTCCTCGCTCTTCTACCCCTGCTACCTCCAATTCGGGTGAGACGGGCGAGAGAGAGGGTCGACCGAGCTATCCTGGTAGAGAGAAAGAGTGGACTCCAACGAGAGGGATGTGTTTGCTCGAGAGAGACGGTGAGCTGAGCGGATTTGTTCGCGAAGAAGTGAGGGGAGGCGAGCGTCTAGTGCTTCGATCGAAAGAGGGGAGGCGAGTCTTTCGGTGGAGTGAGGAGGCGAGCCCAGAGCGAGCCGAGAGAGGAGGAGGCGAAGTAGGCGAGTGGGGGTTTCGGTGTCGAGCGGGAGAGGCGAGCCGGGAGGGAGGAGGGAGTTGAGGAAGAGAGGAGGCGTGATCTATGGCTTCAGTGCGGGAGATCGAGAGTCGAGCGGGGGACTTTAGTGCAGAATGAAGGAGTCGAGCGAGAGGAGGAAGAGGCGAGGTGCATAGACGGGATCAAGCAGACGTGCTTCGATGCAGAGGGAGGAGAGACGAGCGTGAGTAGAATAGAGGGGTGAATCAGGCGTTAGTTTCTGGGTGAGCAGAATTTGCCGAGAGAGTGGGGAGGCGAAACAGTTGAGTACGGGATTTCATTGTAGGGGCCTCTGTTGAGAGGAAGAGAGGAGGCGAGCGGTGCTTCGACACAGAGAGGGAGGTTTCTTTGGCTTCAATCGAGCGAGGAAGAAGCAGGC
This sequence comes from Phalaenopsis hybrid cultivar, assembly GCA_002079205.1. Lineage (NCBI taxonomy): Eukaryota > Viridiplantae > Streptophyta > Magnoliopsida > Asparagales > Orchidaceae > Phalaenopsis > Phalaenopsis hybrid cultivar. The sequence continues at coordinate 5,468 of JXCR01140681.1, read as the reverse complement.
AGGATGGGGATCGAGGGGCCGAATTCTCAAAGGCAGGAGTTGAATGCCGGGAGGAGCCGAATGCCAGGAAGATGAAGCCCGTTGAATTGTATAGCCGAGGGACTAGGCGGGGAATTAAACAAATTTCGTTCATGGAGCTGGGTTCAAATGGAAAATCTTAACTCTCAATTAAGATGAAATTAAATGACCAATTTTAAATTCAAAATTATTTAACCCTTGTTCAGCCTGAGTTCAGCCCGAATCAAACCCGAGTTGAACTAGGGTTGAGCTCGGGCCTGCGCCCCGCTAATTAAAAAAACGTGCATCGATTTTTGTGTTAATTGCTCGCGCGCGGATCTATAGAAATATGAGTGTCCTTTCTAGCTAAAGTCGACGTTGTGGACGCGCTGGCGCCGCTCGTTTTGTCATCTGGGGTCTTCCGGACGAGTTCGCCGACGGTCGGGCTAAAAATGTGTCCAATTGTGGTGTCCGTGAGTGCTCGAGTCACGAAGGGTTTATCTTGGGCCGTCTGATCCTATGAGAACTCATTTTTGGGCCCTCTACATGTTAGTCCTTAGCCCTTACAACTAAGAGTCAAGTGCTTGTGACTACTCATGCAAGGTCTGCACAAAAATGAGTCAAGAAGTGACTCAGAGTTCTATGGGAGGTGGGCTCCATTGCTTGTCCGCTAGGATTATCAATAAGAACTCATAAGGCTAGATTTTGGGTTCTGGGAGTAGGAAACTAAAACTTCACTGGAAGTGAGGTCAACAAGCCCTTAGACGTAGTTAGACTACATTCACTGTCACACCCACCCTAGTTGATAGATTTATGATATTTTGATCGAGTCAATCTCCATAACTTCAAATACCCACCACTCAATTTAGTTCGCAACTAACTACAAAATCTAAATTTAAAATTTGAGCTCAAGTAGTCTCCTTGATCAATAGTGTTCTTTGACAAGCGGATTGGCTAAATAGTGAGAAAAATATCAAAATGGTCATCTTACTCTTTGTCATGGGTCATTTTAATCTTAGTTTATAGAAGTGTCAATTTAGTCACAAGCTTTTTAATTGGAGGATTATTTTTATCTCTATTGAAAGAGACCGGGGAATAATTGGACACTTTTATAGACTCCCGAGACTGAAATAATCTCATATACATAGTCAGGGGACAATTTTAGCACTTTATTTTGCTAATTAATTATGGGGATTTGCTTTTATACGGGATCTTAACCCATATCTAAATAAACCCTCATCTAAATATTAGAAAAAATCAGGTTAAAATAAAATTAATTATCCTTAGCCTTTATTTTTCTCTTATTTTTCCACCGCGGCTTGCAGCTATGGTAGTTGGCTTCTCCTTAGTGGTTATTTGTAGAGCAATTTTCCAACTCTACTAGAGTAATATTGATTTTATTTTCTGCAATCAAATGAAAATTTATTTTGTGAATCTAAATTGCTTTTACATCTGAAAATATGGAACCTGAATTGTTATATTGCATACCCTTCTTTATTTGATTGTGTTATGGTAAAACTTTCTGCTTTACAAGCCCCATTAATTAAGGCTAACTTGATTTATAATAGTAGTTTCTGTGTGCTTAATGTGGCCTAGTTATGAATTTTTTCTACAAAGATAGATATTTTAGATCTGTCGTTTGTTACAAATAGAAACTGTTGGTATTCTTATGATTTACTATTTTCTTAGGAAATCTTGCATATGTTGATATATGTCTCTGTGCTTCACTGCTTTCCCCTCACATTCTTACCCCTCCAGCGCTCCAGAGAAAGAGAACAAACACTATCTGCCAACATCATTAAAGTTGATGGGCTACTTCTTTCAGCTTTTTGGCTGTTAATATGAAATTTGTTACAATGTGATTCTTTGTTTTTTACCATTTGACCGTGCCATCTTTTTTTTTTATTATTATTGAGATTTTGAATACAGCTGGCCTGTTGTGTTGGAAGATCTAAAGCTTATTTATTTACTTTGTGTTGCCTTCCAATGATTATAATTAGCTTCGGGATGATAAAATTCACTGAGGAAAATTTCTTAGGTTCTTAGATTTTATATGACATTTATACTAATAAAATGAAGTATAGAGCAATGTAACAATATGTTATAAATTATATCCAAGAGAAGTATATCTTTGCTGCTATTGTTCCATTCCTTGTCATATTTTGCATGTTTCTGTTGAAAATCAACCCACCAACAGCATCTCGTTATGTTAACCATCTGTAAAAATGTACCAATGCATCATTTTTACCTGATCCTGCAAACTTTATGAGGGTGCAGTTGTATGGCTTTGCATGCATGCATTGTGCATGTATGTTTGTGTATTTCGATTCATCTCATTTATTAGAACTTGCAAATAGATTGGAATAACATTCCTCTTTAACATTTTTGTTTTTTACTACTGACTTTTACTTTTCCTTATGCCCTTTTATCAGGTGCGTAAAATGACTGATGAGACTGGCCTGGATTTCAGTGATCAAATTAGTTTATTGGAAAAAAAGTATCAAGAGGTTAGCTTCCCAGAAGTTCTTTTTGTGCTTCACTTCCCTGGATGTAGAGAAAGAAAAGAACGGTATCTAGTTTTGATTTCACTGTTGTTTGTTGCCTTCATGATGGATAAGTATTTAAGTGTTTCCTCGTATGTATTCTTGATATACTACTTCAATCATGCCTGTAGACTGGTTTGCATCACTTGATGTGTACTATTTGTAGATGATAAAGTTCTAGTTACTGTGATTTCTTCTGAACTAAATGTTATATTTGTTCTTAAGTTTGGTTTCTTTTTAAAAAGGTGAAAATTTTTTATCAATGGAATTATCATGTCTATTATGTTGTCTTCGAGACTAAATCGGTAATTGTTAATTAATATTGCTGAAAGATTTGTAGTTTTCTTGTTCATATACAGAAGAATTAGGATATTGATACGAATGTGATTTCTAAAATTATAACTAATTGCAAAAATATGAAAGTATCTTATGACTTTTATGCAATAATAGAATACCCTGGGGACGTATAAGTAAATTTTATAAAAGTAATGTTATGTTTTATGGAATAAGTATTGGCTATTAATAGCCAAGTTGATTGTGATAGAAATATAAATATTTAGATCAACGAGTGGTAAAGCTACAAAGGATAGACTTAAAAAGAAGTCTATTCGATTAATTTTTGGACATGTCCCTATCCTATTAAAATTAAAGTAATGGAAAATTGATTTAGATGTAGCTATTTTTGGACATGTCGCTATATATTAAAATTAAAGTGATGGAAAAATTTTGGACATGTCCCTATCCAATAAATGGTCGAAGATCCACTGAGAAGCTGAATAATTAAAAATACCCTATAAATCTTAAGAAATAAAACAGGTATGCCGAAGGTATCTTAGTTAAAATTTTTGGAATAAACTTTTTGTAAAATAAATTTGACACATTTCACCCAATCGGCATGAATGGGGAATGATTTATATGGTAAACCCTAAATTGTAGGCATAGGGCTAAGAATGTTGATAGTAATGAAGATGATGATAGATCATGGTTTTGGGCACGCTATTCATAGAATAATTTAAGGTTGCCCTATCGAACTTTCTAGGAGCACATAAAAAGGGTGTAGTAATCCATTAAAAACTATCCATATTTCATGCCTATCATTTGCAACTCTCAGTAAATGCAACTCTTAACATGAGTGAATTGTGTCCAATATGGAAGTTTAACCTAATAGCTTGAAATAATCTATTTTGATTGGTATTGATCCTATACTCTTTGATCTTTGATATATGATTCAGAAGTGGAACACAAAAATTCTAGTTTATCGACAATCTTCTTCCAGCCTATGAAATCAAAAGACTATTATTGTTCAAGTGTTTGTTTCTTTTTTTTACTTTTATTTCACTTTTTTAATTTGGTTCTCTCTTTGTTATTATCAACATAATATTTTTTAAAATTGCACTTTTTCCTAAATTTGTATGACCATAAACATTATTGTATTACCATAGTTGCCATCTCTTCCTAGATGTATTCCAATCGATGAGGCGGATATAGTATATCATCCATCTAGTCGTTATCATTAAAGTCGTCTTTTTTATATGGATTGAGAGAACTATAGAGGTGTATTGACTTCGCTTTCGGTCGAGGTGTAGTTTTCCCCTCCTTAGTAGTCTAGGATCTAGTGTTGACCTCATTTTTAGTGAGGTATAGTCTTCCTCTTAGGGTTTAGGATCTAGCCTTAGGGATCTCCCTTTGACTATCTTAGAACCTTAGAAGTGGTGCCCGCCTCGTTTTAATTCGACCTATTTCCGTCCTCTTTTGTGGTTCCAAGTGTGTGGTATCGACTTCTAGCATTTAGAAGGGTGAAACCAACATGAGGAAACCCAAAAGGGATCCCTATAGGACCTTTTTGAGCCTTAGGGTGGCTTTCTGCACAATTCGCACTCCCGCGCGCACAAACTTTGCAATTCGGAGAGCCAGCACGGCCGATCGCCATAATTCACATCGCTTGCACTGTTACCCGTCGAAGACTCGAATGAAATTTTTGAAACAATCGATCGCGGGTCAATATTTTTGTGAAATTTGAATTTCTACGCGTTTT
>JXCR01140680.1:78882-91771 GCA_002079205.1 Phalaenopsis hybrid cultivar | reverse complement strand
TAATTTGTCCAGAATAATTTCGTCATTTTCTTCAAATTGTTCTTCGAAATGCTCTTCTTTTTCAAAATACTTTTTATTTTCAAAATGTTCTTTAAAATGTTCATTCAGTAGATGTTCAATAATTTCCATGCGAAAATATTCATTATCTCTCTCAACAGCAGGGTATTTCATAGATTTCGTAATGTTAAAAGTTACTTCTTGATCATTTACTCTCATAGTTAATTCTCCTTTCTGAACATCTATCATAGCTTTTCCAGTAGCTAAAAATAGTCTCTATAAAATAATAGATATTTCTTTATCTTCATCCATACTAAAACAATGAAATCCACAGGAAAGATAAATTTGTCAACTTTAACTAACACATGTTCTATAACTCCCTTAGGATATGTACATTTGTCAACTTTTACTAACACGTCTTCTATAACTCCCTTAGGATATGTAACTGATCGATCCGATAACTGAAGAGTTACAGAAGTAGGTGAGACTTCTCCTAATCCTAATCTTTTGAAAATTGATATAGTGAAGAGTTATAGAAGTAGGTGAGACTTCTCCTAATCCTAATCTTTTGAAAATTGATAGAGGTCACTTTTACTAACACATCTTCTATAACTCCCTTAGGATATGTAACTGATCGGTCTGCTAATTAAAATTTATCAACTTTTACTAACACATCTTCTATAACTCCCTCACGATAAGTAACTGAACGATGCGCTAACTAACGAATCATATCTAAGACAATAAAATCCACCGGAAAGATAAATTTGTCAACTTTTACTAACACGTCTTCTAAGGATATGTAACTGATCGATCTGCTAATTGAAGAGTTACAGAAGTAGGTGAGACTTCTCCTAAGATTTGTCAACTTTTACTAACACGTCTTCTATAACTCCCTTAGGATATGTAACTGATCGATCCGATAACTGAAGAGTTACAGAAGTAGGTGAGACTTCTCCTAATCCTAATCTTTTGAAAATTGATATAGTGAAGAGTTATAGAAGTAGGTGAGACTTCTCCTAATCCTAATCTTTTGAAAATTGATAGAGGTCACTTTTACTAACACATCTTCTATAACTCCCTTAGGATATGTAACTGATCGGTCTGCTAATTAAAATTTATCAACTTTTACTAACACATCTTCTATAACTCCCTCACGATAAGTAACTGAACGATGCGCTAACTAACGAGTTATAGGTAGTGGCTATGTAACTGAATGATCTACTAACTGTAGAGTTACAGAAGTAGGTGAGACTTCTCCTAATTCTAATTAAAATTGATAGAGGCATAAGATTAATGCTGGCTCCCAAATCACATAAAGCTCTTCCATAGAATTTTTCACCGATAGCACACGGTATAATGAAACTACTAGGCATAAGATTAATGCTGGCTCCCAAATCACATAAAGCTCTTCCATAAAATTTTTCAGCGATAGCACACGGTATAGTGAAACTACCTATTTAATTTTTCAAGAAGCTTTTTCTGAATAATTGCACTACACTCTTCGCTAAGTGCAACAGTTTTGTTATACGTGAACTTTTTTTTGTTCAGAATATCTTTCATAAATTTCACATAATTGGGCATCTGCTCNTTTTTTGTTCAGAATATCTTTCATAAATTTCACATAATTGGGCATCTGCTTTAAAGCTTCTACGAAGGGAATCNAGAATTTCTAAAAATTTTGAAAATTATTTATTCTGTTTATGTTGCTTCAATCTTTGAGGAAACAGTGGTGGATGTTTTTCCACAGTAATTTTCATTGGTGTAAATGGATACTCTAAATCTGGGTATTTATGATCCTTTTCTTTTTCAGTATCCACTTTCTCTTTTTTAGTTTCTATTACTTGTTGCACTCTTGTCTCTAATTCTTTTCCACTTTGTAATTGAATCGCCTTGATTTGCTCTTTTCCTTGACCTTTAGGATTTGGTTCCANTTTATCCTTTTTGTGTTGCTTCAATTTTTGAGGAAACGGTGGTGGAGGTTTTTCCACAGTAATTTTTATTGGTGTAAATGCCTCTAAATCTGGGTATTCATGATCCTTTTCTTTTTCGGTATCCACTTTTTCTTTTTCAGTTTTTATTTCTTGTTGCACTCTTGTCTCCAATTCTTTTCCACTTTGTAATTGAATTTCCTTGATTTGCTCTTTTCCTTGAGNACCTGCTTTAGGATTTTGAGGTTGTCGTCTGTCATGACCTAAAATCTCACATCTTCTAGGCTATTTGTGTGAATGTTTCATACAAATATAAACCCTAATTAATAAAACTAGTAGGATAAAACATTCAATAATTCTAATCTCCAAAATTGAAGCCAAACCATAGGATGGTTTGAGAAGTCACTGAGGTTCTCCTCGAGATCTATAACATCCCCTAGTTTTTCCTTTTTTGGATTTTAAAATAAAATGTTCCAAATTTGAGTCATTCTTTTTTTACACCTCTTTGTTTGATTTTGTTGAAAAGACCTAATTTTTTAACCTCTTTAAAGATAATATTCCCTGATTTTTATCAAGAGTTTTCTTAGGTGACTTCGGTTATCTATGTTGTAATTAACTATAGAGGTTTGCCCTTATATGAAGCATTTCTGAACCCAACTTAATATAAACCCTATTTAATTCTTCATATTAAAAGGGGGAAATTGTCTGCTTATAAATAAAATGGTTTCGCAGACCAAACGGACGTCATATATTTCTTAGTTTATTTGATCGAGCTTCACCCTTGAGTCTTGTGTTTGTCTTTTAGGATAGATACAGGGTTTGAGGTATAGTAATTTTTTNTCCAATTAAAATTTGGATGATTCTTTCAACCTGGGTTATAATAGTTTGAATAAGGGTTATTGGGTCTATTAATAACATTTAAATTCATATGAAGGTTGAACATCCACAAATTGCCCAGATGAATTTTCTTCCATCATAGGAGTTGGATATGAAGGTTGAACATCCACAAATTGTCCAGATGAATTTTCTTCCATCATAGGAGGTGTTGGAGAATAATTCATCATATAGTGATCTAATTTCTTTGATATTGCAGCAATCTCTTAGGCTAACATAGATATTGCATCAGAATCATGGATGNTTCAAGTGGTTAGGTAATGTTTTCAACTCAAGTTCAGGTGGTTTTATAATTGATGTAAATAGATTCTTATCAANAAGTATTTTTAATGTTAAGTTTGCTTAGTATTTGAAGTTTGTGCTTAAGAATTATTTCATCCAAAACTCTTTGGATTGAGAAATTATGTACCACAAGTATTTTTATTTGTTTGTGTGTAAAATTTTGTGTTATTTTTTGTTGAATCAAATTAGTGAAAATTGTTCAATTTTGAGAAAAAGGAGAGTTGCAGGGGAAAAAAATAGTTATTAAGATTTATAAGGCCATCTAGGGGTGGTTGACTTAGGCTATATGTGCATCTCAGTTATAATAAAAAATATTAAAATTCATGCACTCAGGCCTAAGCGCCAAAATCCCATGCTTAAGCGCTGGACTACCCGAGAGGTAGGCGCCTAAGAACTGAACCAGTTGCGCTTAACCGCCGATTCACTTAAACCGGNAAGTATTTTTAATGTTAAGTTTGCTTAGTATTTGAAGTTTGTGCTTAAGAATTATTTCATCCAAAACTCTTTAGATTGAGAAATTATGTATCACAAGTAATTCTATTTGTTTGTGTGTAAAATTTTGTGTTATTTTTTGTTGAATCAAATTAGTGAAAATTGTTCAATTTTGAGAAAAAGGAGAGTTGCAGGGGAAAAAATAGTTATTAAGATTTATAAGGCCATATAGGGGTGGTTGACTTAGGCTATATGTGCATTTCAGTTATAATAAAAAATATTAAAATTCATGCACTCAGGCCTAAGCGCCAAAATCCCATGCTTAAGCGCTGGACTACCCGAGAGGTAGGCACCTAAGAACCAAACCAGTCGCGCTTAGGCACCGATTCACTTAAACCGGCGTTGACCTCATTTTTGGTTGAGATCTAGTTTTCATCTTTAGTAGCCTAGGGTCTAGCCATAGGACTCTCCTATTGACTATTCCTAGGGGACTAGAAAAGGAACCCTCACCATTAGAAATTTAAAACTCTTCTTTGCTCAGCTTGGAGTTCCACATATTGGTCCTAATCTCTAGCACTTAGTAGGTGGGGTCAGTATGGGGGAACCCAAGTGGAGTCCCCCATCGGATGGTCAGACCTTAGGACTAACCCTAGGTGATATGGTTTTTGGTGGGGCTAACTTACACACACTACACTCTCTCACATACCCTAAACCCTATGACCCCCTAGGTTGGTCTCCTAACTCCTTTTGGAAAGCTCATGTGGATGACCCTGTACCCCAAATCTTTGTCTAAGAGGGTTAAAACCAGCACAGTGAGCATCCAAAGTGAGTCCTCATATGACTCCTATTGGCCAAAAAATACCCAAAATACCCAAATTTGCCCAAAAATCATCTCAAACCACCCACCACTACCTAAATTGACCAAAATTCACAAAATTTACCAAATTTTCAAAATACCCCAAAAAAAATGCCGAAATTGCCAAAATGAGCCTCATGTCCTAGNAGTAGGTGGGGTCAGTATGGGGGAACCCAAGTGGAGTCCCCCATAGGATGGTCAGACCTTAGGACTAACCCTAGGTGATCTAATTTTTGGTGTGGCTAACTTACACACACTACACTCTCTCACATACCTTAAACCCTATGACCCCCTAGGTTGGTCTCCTAACTCCTTCTGGAAAGCTCATGTGGATGACCCTGTACCCCAAATCTTTGTCTAAGAGGGTTAAAACCAGCACATTGAGCATCCAAAGTGAGTCCTCATATGACTCCTATTGGCCAAAAATTACCCAAAATAACCAAATTTGCCCAAAAATCATCTCAAACCCCCCACCATTACCTAAATTGACCAAAATTCACAAAATTTACCAAATCTCCAAAATACCCCAAAAAAATGCCGAAATTGCCAAAATGCGCCTCATGTCCTAAAAATTCCAAAAATTCCAAAATCATCACAAATATTCCCAATTTCAATTTTTGATCATCAATTTGACCCAATATGACCAAAAGCCCCAATTTGCCCTTAAAGTCCCAAATGTCCCTAAATTAACCCCAATTTTGGCCCAATTAACTCAAATCTTGCCCAATTTCAATTCCATACCAAAATTCAACATCTCCAATCTTAATTTAAACAAAGTTCAAGCCTAATTTCATTCAAATCAAAAAGGCCTAATTTTAACTATATACATAAATCCACCAAATTAGCCCTCCAATTCAAATCAAAATCATTTGCAATTTTGNCCCAATTTGCCCTTAAAGTCCCAAATGTCCCTAAATTAACCCCAATTTTGGCCCAATTAACTCAAATCTTGCTCAATTTCAATTCCAAACCAAAATTCAACATCTCCAATCTTAATTTAAATAAAGTTCAAGCCCAATTTCATTCAAATCAAAAAGGCCCAATTTTAACTATATACATAAATCCACCAAATTAGCCCTCCAATTCAACTCAAAATCATTTGCAATTTTATCAAATCCTTCATGACATTCTTCTACACCAAATTCAACATTCAATTAGCCCAAATTTTAGCCCAAAATCAATTTCCATTTTAAAAGCCCAAGCCCACCACATATAATTCCAAAGGCCCAAGTCCAAAGCCCATATGACAACTCTTTCCTCATCATCCATTTAATCAAATATCACTTCCTAAGTTTTAATTTTATGATCAATTCATTCCAAATCAAGCCTCATGACAAACTCCACAAAATATTCCAAAAATTTAAAATCCATTTTCATGAAAATTAGCCAAGCCAAAGTGGAGTCATGAAGCCACTCCAAGCCATAGGCAAGCCATGAGAGCCATGTCACATCATCAAACTATTAATGGCAAGAGGACAAGCCACTTTCAAACTTCTTTAAAAAGGTTTTTAACCCTTTTAATGAATCCTCTAAACCTCATACTTAACCAAATCACTTAGATGGAGACTTCTCCACACCAGCTTAGCTAACCTAACTAATTCTCTTCAGTCCAAGACCAACCTTAGTGGCTGAACCCAACCCAAACCATGCCTTGACCCAATTTGACCCAAAATGACCCTTTTCCCATATTATTTCAATCCCATACCTTTACACATGGCCAACCCCAATTGACTTCACCAAGGCCAAGCTCTGACCACTCTGAGTTAGATGGTGACCTTTCTCTGGCCGGTCGGCCACCTTGGTGGCCAGAAAACCCAAAATCAAAAGCTCCACAATTNATCAAACTATTAATGGCAAGAGGACAAGCCACTTTCAAACTTCTTTAAAAAGGTTTTTAACCCTTTTAATTAATCCTCTAAACCTCATACTTAACCAAATCACTTAGATGGGGACTTCTCCACACCAGTTTAGCTAACCTAATTGATTCTCTTCAGTCCAAGACCAACCTTAGTGGCTGAACCCAACCCAAACCATGCCTTGACCCAATTTGACCCAAAATGACCCTTTTTCCATACTATTTCAATCCCATACCTTTACACATGACCAACCCCAATTGACTTCACCAAGGCCAAGCTTTGACCTCTCTGAGTGAGATGGTGACCTTTCTCTGGCTGGCCGACCACCTTGGTGGCCAGAAAACCCAAAATCAAAAGCTCCACAATAGATAAAACCTTAAAATTAAACTCATTCAAGCTGGCTTATCCCATTTGAATTTTTGCACATTGTTGACATCCACATAAGCAACTTAGAACACCCGCCAATTGCCCCTGGTGACCACTCTTCCCCCTCTATTTAAAACCCCCTTCATAGCCAAAAGGGGAGAGCTTAAAATTCCTTGGGGAGACTCTACCAACTTGCTTCCAAAGCTTCCTTAAGACCCCATGCACCCTTAGCCACTCAAAGCCACTGCTCGAGCTTAATTTTTTAGCCCAATCTCTAGGCCAAAATAGGACACCCCTCAAACCTCCACCAAATTCAAATTAATTTCACTCACACCATCCTCACATCAAGAGAAGAAGATTCCCCACAAAAGCCCCATCACCATAGCACCCTAAGGTTGACTTTGATCAAGCTCCTAATTCATCCTTGGTCAAATTCATATCTAGGTGATTCACCACGGCTTGAGGTTCCATCCCTAGGCTCTTGGGACCCCCACAAAGCTTCCGCAAGCATCCAATCGAGGTAACCCCTCTTGGACCAAGGTATTGAAAGTTTACCTTAAACCAAGCTTCATTTGATTCTCCACATGTATAGAGTTGATTTAAGGGTCAATTAACTGTATGGATATGCTCTCCTAGTCAAGACGAGTCTATAGAAATAAATCGCACTTAATTTGGTTAAGTATCGAGCAAGATATTAACGTTTGAAAATGGACATTTTTCGGGCATGGGTCATTGGGAACGATGACCACGCGCTGTCCGCTGGAGTGTCTATCCATCAAAAGGCTCTGATCAAGCCGGACGAGCCACGGTTCAAAAAGGTGGAGCTGACGCGGATGGAGGCGCGCTATCCCGTGTGACACACGTCTCTTCAACGCGTATGAGGATCCAGTCAGCGCTGACTGGTTTAAGTAGGAAATTAAGGGATTTTTCTTATTTATTTAATTCCCAATAATTCAAAAATTCATAACTTTATGTAGAAAATCAAAAAAATAAAATAAAAATACATGTTGCTCAGTGAAGAGGGGAGAATAATGTGAAAATATTTTCAAGTTTATTTAATGCATGTATTATTTTTAATTAATTAAATGGTGTTTTCCTTATTTTGATTCTCCATTTGCATAGACATTTCGCCATGACTTGATCTTTGGGGCTTTGATTCTACATGTTATGAGAATGTTATTTCTGACTTTTTCAAGATTAGGGATGATGTCTAGGCATGGATATTTAATTTTCAAATTAATGGACTTTATTTTGATATAAAAATTACAATAATTAAAGTATTCATCAGAAAAACATAAAATTTGTTTTGGTAGGTTCACTGTGGTCAGAGGACCCTAAAAAAAAATATAAACTTAGTTTAACTCATTAAAAATAATAGTAATTATCATCAACCCTACAAAATAAAATAAAATTAATCTGGAGTAATTATAAATGTAAATGACATAAAAACTATTCCACACTGTAATTTAGTGTTAGGGGAGCTCCCCATAAAAATTTCAAGTCAATTAGGGTTAATTTGATAAAAAAATGAATNAAATAATAGTAATTATCATCAACCCTACAAAATAAAATAAAATTAATCTGGAGTAATTATAAATGTAAATGAAATAAAAACTATTTCACACTGTAATTTAGTGTTATGGGAGCTCCCCATAAAAATTTCAAGTCAATTGGGGTTAATTTGATAAAAAAAAATGAATTTTAAGGTAAAATGACATTTTTTGTCATTAAAATAATTCTAATAATCAAAATACAACTCAAAAATTTACCAAAATTAGTTTTGGGAGCTCCTTAAGACCAAAGGAACCTAAGAAAAATAAAATTGGAATTAAAATAATTACTTCATTTTGAGCCATTTTTTGGGCCTTTAAATAATTAAAAAAATCATAAANAATTCTAATAATCAAAATACAACTCAAAAATTTACCAAAATTAGTTTTGGGAGCTCCTTAAGACCAAAGGAATCTAAGAAAAATAAAATTGGAATTAAAATAATTACTTCATTTTCAGCCATTTCTGGGCCTTTAAATAATTAAAAAAATCATAAGAAACACAAAATTGTAAAAATACATCAAAATTTCATATTTGGCTTTCTAATCATTTGGAACCAATTAAAATAATTTTCCTAATTTTCTAAGTAAAGATATTAATTTTAAAAGGCTTAAAATGAATTTTTTTTTTCTAGTTTTTCACTAAAATAGTTCTAATAATTAAAATATAAATTAAAAAAATATGAAATTTGTTTCTTTAGGTTCCCTAGGCTGAAAGAAATTAGTTATATTTAATTAATACTCAAAGGAAACAAATAATTTTAATAATTAAATTAAATTTATAAAAATCATGAAAATTGGTCCAAGTGGTCCTCTAACTAGGTGAACCTCTAATAATTTTATTAAGGATAGAAGTTTTATTTTGATTGAGTTATTAAATTTTCATTGAAAATCCTTATTTTTGCATTAAAAATAATTATAAAATTAAATAAATTCAGAAAAATCACATTTTTTACTCTGATGTTTTAGTTAACCCATGAATAAGGTAACATAAGATTTTTAAGTCATTTGAGTCTAATTTAATGAATTATAGGGTATTAAAGCCTTAGAGGCAAAAGGGTAATTTTGGAATTTAAAGCTTAATTAATATTTAGGCATAACCAAAGAACTAATTGAGTAACAAATGATCCTAATTGATATGTTTTGATGATTGGAATATATAATGGGTAAGTGGAAGAAACCAATTCCATTTTGGTCTTATAAATGATAAATTTGTAATTCTTAAAAAAGTAATGAAATTCGGAAGAGTATTTAAATAAGGAGATACTAAGGTAAGGGGTTTAATTTTGAAAGATCACNGTATTAAAGCCTTAGGGGCAAAAGGGTAATTTTGGAATTTAAGGCTTAATTAATATTTAGGCTTAACCAAAGAACTAATTGGGTAACAAATGATCTTAATTGATATGTTTTGATGATTGGAATATATAAGGGGTAAGTGGAAGAAACCAATTCAATTTTGGTCTTACAAAGGATAAATTTGTAATTCTTAAAAAAATAATGAAATTTGGAAGAGTATTTAAATAAGGAGATACTAAGGTAAGGGGTTTAATTTTGAAAGATCATAACTCACTAATTTTAAGCCCCAATTAATAGTTTTAATATGATTTATAATTCATGATAAGGGTTAATAATATAAATATTAAAAAAATCTTTTTTTTTAATTTATAAATCTACCCATTAAATCATATGGGCTTAGTAGTGAGCTATGCTTAATCAAAATTTTGTCTAATAATGTTTATAAAGTAACCTATAATTAATTTAAAACCTTTCAAAACACTACAAGCCCATTCTTTAAAGAATCAAATTAATTAAATTCCTTAATTAAGTTGAGTTGCCCTCAAGGTTCTTTACCCATATAATTTATAAATGAGACATCAAGTGATAATTACCCTACTTAAGGGATAATCAAAACATCAAATTTCACTAAGCATAAGGGTATTAATTGGGTGAACTATATAGCAAACACAATAAGACCAAAACGAACTCAAGATAATTCCAAGGACCATGAAATGTCTAGGGTATTACCTGAGACTTCTTCATAATCCTTTGGAAATTTTTAAGGACATCTAGACTTATTACGATTTGCTTAATGGAATCATTCTTAAAATTTAAATACACCAAGATATGACATAGGATTTGGTAGGCACACTTTAAGTTTGTACTTCCTAATTTTTCTATAAAGCATGCTTTAATTCCTGCAAAATTATATATGTATGTGCTTTGCAAGTACTGAAGTTTCAGGTTGAGGAACGAGAAGACACGTCAGGTACGCTTTTACAATTTACAGTACCTTCTTTTTTGTACTTTCTACACTGTACTTTTATGCTTACAAATTTGCATGCTAAACAACGATCTCACCATGCATGAAAACTAAAACCTTTAAGATAGCCACAAAACTGAAACCAAAATCAAAATTAAAATCAACCAAGATAAAATTCACCTCCACAACATTCAAAATATAAGACAACTCAAAATTTAATGACAAACATTACAAAACAATAATTACAACTAAATTAAGACGTCTCTATCGAATGATAGAAAATCCCTCAGAGGAGGTAACCTACAGTTGCTAATGAGATTTCTCACGGCCTAAATGAAGGTACGAAACTCATTGAGTTGAGTTTAGCAAATTTTTTTGAACTAAGTGAATTTGATAGAAAATAGTGGTACTGAAATGAGGGAACCGTGGGATTCTAACCGGTGTCACTCTAATCAACTTTAATATGTCACATGATTTTTAAATGACCATAACCATAGGGACATCTGATTTGACATCATAACTCGACACATTAGAAAACTTAAACTTGTTATGACAAGGAGCTTAGAGCTAGCATCATGGGCAGCATGACCATCTTTAGCAGCAAACATGTCTTCACGAACTAAACCATTCCTTAGAATTAAACAACAAATCCATAAGAACTCAAGGTTGTTTGTTTATGCAACATAAATCCTCAATTTATCTTTAGGCTTTTGTATAGCTCTACCATATATTTAAGTCCTAACCTGCTTTAGGATTTTGAGGTTGTCGTCTGTCATGACCTAAAATCTCACATCTTCTAGGCTATTTGTGTGATTGTTTCATACAAATATAAACCCTAATTAATAAAACTAGCAGGATAAAACATTCAATAATTCTAATCTCCAAAATTGAAGCCAAACCATAGGATGGTTTGAGAAGTCACTAAGGTTCTCCTCGAGATCTATAACATCCCCTAGTTTTTCCTTTTTTGGATTTTAAAACAAAATGTTCCAAATTTGAGTCATTCCTGTTTTACACCTCTTTGTTTGATTTCGTTGAAAAGACCTAATTTTTTAACCTCTTTGAAGATAATATTCCCTGATTTTTATCAAGAGTTTTCTTAAGTGACTTCGGTTATTTATGTTGTAATTAATTATAGAGGTTTTTTCTGAACCCAACTTAATATAAACCCTATTTAATTCTTCATATTAAATAGGGGAAATTGTGTGCTTATAAATAAAATGGTTTTGCATACCAAACGGACGTCATATATTTCTTAGTTTATTTGATCGAGCTTCACCCTCGAGTCTTGTGTTTGTATTTTAGGATAGATACAGGGTTTGAGGTATAGTAATTNTTTCACTAAGCATAAGGGTATTAATTGGGTGAACTATATAGCAAACACAATAAGACCAAAATGAACTCAAGATAATTCCAACGACCATGAAATGTCTAGGGTATTACCTGAGACTTCTTCATAATCCTTTGGAAATCTTGAAGGACATCTGGACTTATTATGATTTGCTTAATGGAATCATTCTTAAAATTTAAATACACCAAGATATGACATAGGATTTGGTAGGCACACTTTAAGTTTGTACTTCCTAATTTTTCTATAAAGCATGCATTAATTCCTGTAAAATTATATATGTATGTGCTTTGCAAATACTGAAGTTTCAGGTGGAGGAACGAGAAGACACGTCAGGTACGCTTTTACAATTTACAGTACCTTCTTTTTTGCACTTTCTACACTGTACTTTTATGCTTACAAATTTGCATGCAAAACAACGATGTCACCATGCATAAAAACTAAAACCTTTAAGATAGCCACAAAATTGAAACCAAAATCAAAATTAAAATCAACCAAGATAAAATTCACCTCCACAACATTCAAAATATAAGAAAACTCAAAATTTAATGTCAAACATTACAAAACAATAATTACAACTAAATTAAGACGTCTCTATCGGATGATCGAAAATCCCTCAGAGGAGGTAACCTACAGTTGCTAATGAGATTTACCACAGTCTAAATGAAGGTACGGAACTCATTGAGTTGAGTTTAGTAAATTTTTTTGAACTAAGTGAATTTGAGAAAAAATAATGGTACTGAAATGAGGGAACCGTGAGATCCTAACCGGGGTCACTCTAATCAACTTTAATATGCCACATGATATTTAAATGACCATAACCATAGGGACATCTGATTTGACATTATAACTCGACACATTAGAAAAATTAAACTTGCNATCTCTCCCAAGCTTCATATATTGACTCTCCATCAATCTGACAGAACGATGTTATGTCATTTCTTAGTTTATCAGTCTTGGATGGAGGGAAATATTTGGATAGAAATTTCTGTGACAGTTCTCGCCAAGTTCTAATAGATCCAAGTGCTAACGAGTTTAACCACATCTTAGCCTTATCCTTCAGTGAAAAAAGAAAAAGTCTAAGTCTAATAGCATTGCTTGAGACTCTAACATATTTAAA
>JXCR01140680.1:32423-78586 GCA_002079205.1 Phalaenopsis hybrid cultivar | reverse complement strand
TCGCTCATTTTTGCATCTTTTTGCTCCATTGACCCTAATTCATCATTCCTGCAATAAAACATCAAAAATACATTTCTTTAAAGTGCAATATCATTAAAAACAGTATAAATAGGTATGAAAATCTCAACATATTTTCCTTTGGTCAGGCGCCACAATTATATAATCGCGAAATAAAGCCGTTTTGCAATTTTTCTGATAGTTTTTGCCATTTTAAACCCCCAAAACCTACAATTATTTCATTCTTCACCATTCTAGAAGATTTGAGAATAGTATAAGTCATGAGAACTCATCAGATTTCACGAATCATGGATTGCAATGCTTTGGCAAGTCCAACTCTTGGAGTTTATGATCATAAGAAGTTCATAAGCAAAGAAGCACAGAGACTTCATGATAGAACTTTGGTGAAGAAGAAATTGATAAAAGAAAGATGATTCATCATGTATGGAGGGATATCGAGGCAATTATTGTGTAGAGACATTAGGAAGTGTTTCGCTACACCACTACCGCTACTATGATCTCTAGTGTAAAGGAGTTCTATGCAAATTTTCATGGATTAAATTAGGGATTGGTTTATATTCAAAGTAAGTTAGTACCTTTCACTCCTTTAAGAATTAACGAGTTCTTCTTGGTGGTGGGTGCTAATTTGCAAATTTACTAACTTACCCTTACTAGAGATAATTTGATTGAGATCTTCAGATTCCCGACGGACACTGATAAACGATGGAAATTTAGAAGTGATTCTAAGGTTAGTTTTCCCGCTGCAAGATTAAATTCATCATCTATGCCTTAGCACTTCTTCATTTCTAACAAATTACTTCCTACCATGAACATCTAGGAAGTAATGAAGGAAAGTGCAATCCTTAATTACTGTTTTCAAACGGACGATCTATTGATGTGGAGGAACTTATTTATAGATCCATCATTAGAGTTGCACTCAATGGATCTATCATTGGGATTGGACACCCTACAGTTATTTTCTCACTTTGTAGTCAAGCTCAGGTCCCTTGTGAAAGTTGGGAAAATAAATACATCTTCTCTGAAAGCCCATGGTCCAGTCTATCTTGAGGTTTGACGACATCGATCTTTGTATGGAACATATAGGAAGTTTTTATATGGATCAGTCTTTACGTCCTTCTTCATCATCTGCATCTCAATGTGCTGATAGTTTGACAAGAATCTTAGAGGTTGTGTCGAAAATAAAGAAGGAGATATCAGTGATTCATAATAGGATCAATAGTATCACTCATCAGTTTGATCATCTGGATTGTCAAATGAAACAACAGTCGGATCATATTGCCATAGTCCATGATGCACATGATAAGATATATAAGAAGAAAGGCTGGA
Source organism: Phalaenopsis hybrid cultivar (assembly GCA_002079205.1). NCBI lineage: Eukaryota > Viridiplantae > Streptophyta > Magnoliopsida > Asparagales > Orchidaceae > Phalaenopsis > Phalaenopsis hybrid cultivar. The sequence continues at coordinate 77,242 of JXCR01140680.1, read as the reverse complement.
TCAATGAAGATTATGAGGACTTCCCGAACTATCCCTTCTATAACTTATATGTCATCAATCGCTTGAAGATATTAGAGAAGTGGATATTGAGGTTGATGAAAAATTATTGTGATTTTTTCATAGTAACTTCTATATGTGTTGATGTGTGTTTGAAACTGTTAGGTTTTGTTGAGCATTAGCTCTATGGTCTGCTTGTTGGCTTTCTAATATTTAGATTGTTTGAATGCTTAAGAGTCTATAAGTGATTTTAGAATTTGTGTTTTAAGATTGTGAGTGTCTCATATTAATGTTTGTATGGGGATTGGATTTATATTTAAATATGTTTGTATGGGGATTGGATTTATATTTAAATATAAGTGATTGTTTGTGTTTTGCAAAAATTAGGTGTTTGAAATTGTTTTAATATGTTTAATTTGGCTTGCTAGGGTTGGTAGTGCCTTGGTGTGCAATGGTCGTTATTGAAATTTAATAAGAAATGAAAAACCAAAATTTGGGCACTAGCGCCTAGGCGCTGAAATCTAGCGCATAGGCAGCAGAAACCTGCCAGAATTGGCGCCTAAGCGCCGGTTCACCTGAACCAGAAATTTGGGTTAAAAACCTGATTTATACCCAAGACGCCATCTTCTTCTTCCCTTATTTCGCAAAAATAGTTTGGAGGCTTCCTAGGGCTTCTCAAATCTTTGCTTTTGCGGCTATTTCTTGACTTAAAAACTTCAGATTTGATCTCCTCAAATTAAGAACTTCACTTTAATGCAAAAATTTTCACCATGGATTCTTCTCACATTGTTCATGTGCCAAAATTTTGGATTTTTTGGAAAAAATGAGTGATGAATCCATGGTAGAAAGTTTATTACCTTAGAAAACTATTGTTGGGAGTTTAAGAATATTATTTGGAATTTATATGGAATTTTTTGGAATTTTTTATAGATTATAGCTTCTAAAACTAAGCGAGTAAAAGGAAGATTTGAGTTTGATTCGGGGAAATTTTCCAATATGAAGGCTCAATTTAGATACAAAAATCTCCTTGAGAATATAAAGTTGATTCCGGAGAGGGCTTTTCTGAATCCCGGAGGAGGGGTTAAAAGCTTAATTATAGCTCGGCACTGGGAAAGTTTATGTTACTTCACAGTAGCAATAATTTCTATTGTCAAGAAATTTTACGCCAATTTCCTTGAAGCTTCTGATGTTCAAGTTTATGTTTGAGAAAGAAGAGTGGAAGTTACTCCTGAGTGTATCAATGTTTTATTCTAGTTATCAAATATTATGAACTGTGAGTATTCTTCATTTGAGTCTTCTGAATTTCAGCTTGACGAGGTGATAGCATTTCTGACTGATTAAAAAGGAGTTTATAAACTTAAGAACAATCATAAGGTAAACTTCTCTACCTCAATGTTAAATGCACCCTCCAAGGCATGTCACTATTTTATTTCTGCACGACTTTTTCTAACTNTATGCCAATTTCCTTGAAGCTTCTGATGTTCAAGTTTATGTTTGAGAAAGAAGAGTGGAAGTTACTCCTGAGCGTATCAATGTTTTATTCTAATTATCAAATATTATGAACTGTGAGTATTCTTCATTTGAGTCTTCTGAATTTTAGCTTGACGAGGTGATAGCATTTCTGACTGATTAAAGAGGAGTTTATAAACTTAAGAACAATCATAAGGTAAACTTCTCTACCTTAATGTTAAATGCACCCTCCAAGGCATGTCACTATCTTATTTCTGCACGGCTTTTTCTAACTAATCATCTTAGTANTGTTTTGCATTTTGTCTGCAAGTGTAAAGGGTTTAGGGTAAACCTTAGGAAAATCTAAAATGTTATTAGAATAACATTAGTGTTGGATTTTATGGATTTTGTTGAATTGGATAAATCTGGATTTCACTAATTTCTGTGTTAAGATACTGCCCGAAAATAGATGACATTTAAATAACTAGGATTTACTCAATCTTATAAATCCAGATTTATTAAATATGAAATGGGTTAAATCTCCAAAACTGTTGTGCAGTTGGTGAAGTCAATTCCTGTAAATCTATCAATTTGTAGGATTTAGTAAATCTCGGTTTTACAAGCCAAATTAGTGAATCCAGATTTACGAAGTCCGGGAGTTTACTTTGCCAAGAGCGGCCCTCTATTAGGATTTAGCCTAACTCAATACAAGAAATTACTAGATTAGCATAGGACATTTCAAACGCCAACTGACTTATGTTCGACTATTTGAGTTTAGCATAAAAAAAATTACGACATTAAAAATGGGCGTCGTAAATCGATTTTGCGTCGACTATTTTTTAACGTTGGAATAAACGCTGGAAGATTCCGTCACTGTGAATTTAAGTAAAAAAAAAATTGATTGATGCTAAGCTAACATAATTTTAGCAACTGAATCATCTTACGCTAATTAGCGTCCACCAGAATCAATGTTAATTAGCATCGGCCAATTCCAATGTTATTTCACCAAATAGCGTTGAATTTGCATGGCCAAGTATCAAATGGAATATTTTTAATTTAACATCGAAATATTTTGATGCAGATCTATAAGTAGCAAAAAAAATACAACAAAATGATTAGATTTTAACATATTTGCACATAATAAACACAAGCAACATAATATGACATCTATCTATTCTAGGAACTAATAAAATAAATCACCAAAATATCTAAATAATGATACCAAATTAGATTAACGATAGGTGAATGGAAGTGTTCAAAGTTAAGTTCACAACTAGATCAATAAGGAAAATACAGTAATGAAAAAAACATACAAAAAGCCCTTAAGGCGAGGGAACATCAACAAAGAAACAATAAAAACCTAATCCTGATGCTCCTCCTCCTCCTCAACAACACTCATATGTCACTTGCCATGGCGATCAAAACTCTCTGTCAGGCGTGCTAGAACATCTTTGAGCCTTCACGCATCTATTAGAGTTCTTCATTCATCATCATGACTCGTCAGACAAGCTCCTCATACTGAGCTTGTAACAAACTAGGGCAATTGCAGCTGCACAAGAGTTCTCGGGCTCAAATGTTATCCCCTTTTGCACTCAATCCGAACACCCTCTCCTTCTTTTTTCTCACTTTCTGTGTCCACAGCTCAAAATTGGACTAAGTTGTGATAGAATAGCTACCACTACTGCTGACGGCTGGCGAGGTCTGGCTACCCATCTCCCTTTATCTTTGTAGGAGCTGCCCGGATTTCTCCTACATAACAAAATTGAAACATTAATTAGCATTTTTAAAATTAAAAGCCAGCTGGTAAAAGAGAGATCTAAAGCATCTCCATTTAGTAAGGTTCTCAAAACATAAGGAGGAGAAGTGCTAAGGGTGACAGAATTACAAGAAATACCTACTTTAGCAAGTCATTTGGCGGGTTGGTTGCCTTCTTTAGGGATGTAGCTCCAGATGACATAGAAGTTGATAATAGCCTTTATAATCTTCTTAATCTAGGTAATGAGTTTCGAAAGAGTTGTGGTGTGACTATTCAACATTTGAACCAATGAGAGGGAATCAAGNAAATGGGAAATGGGTAATTTCTGATATTAATTAACTCATTTGATGATTTGCAATAAAAAATTGGCTTAATTGTTAGAAACTCACTTCACTTTACCAAATTATAAGATAAAAGAATAATTCCCATAATTATCAAAATTTTGGAAACTTCGTTAACATAAAATAACTTTTGAATTTAGGGGTATAATTTTGGAAATCAATGATTTCACACCCTTATTTAATAATAANTAAAGTTAAAAATTTTTAGTGTGGAAATGATAAATATTTTGTAACTATCTTTAGTTGGAGAAATTGTATTTTCGAAAAATGTAGAAGAATTAGACTTTTATTTTTAAAACTTAAATTTCTTTTATTGAAAATAATTTTTAAAAACCATTATTTTTTTAAGTAAAAGAAATGTATCAACTCTTTACTTTAGGAAAGGAAGAGTGGAATTCAAAATCATTAAAGACCTATCCAGATATAGTAATCCATGCCTAAAAAAATAAAAGTTGAAAAAGGGAGGAAAAGCTTGAGGATTAGTGTCTAATCAAAAATTGGTTTCACATCTGATTTTTTTAAAGTATAAGACTTGAGAAACTGTTAAACTTAATGATATAATGTAGTAAGTAAAATTATACTTGATAAAATTTTTAAGTGGAGAAGATAGAATGCTTAAACTCTAAATTTTGAAAATCTACAATATTTCTAAATAAGATAGGAGTTCATATTTTCAGGCATCTTTACATTAAAAATTTTTAAACTCTAAGTTTGTCTCATTCACTAATGTTTTTTTTTCTAAATTGGACTACNTAAAGTTAAAAATTTTTAGTGTGGAAATGATAAATATTTTGTAACTATCTTTAGTTGGAGAAATTGTATTTTTGAAAAATGTAGAAGAATTAGACTTTTATTTTTAAAACTTAAATTTCTTTTATTGAAAATAATTTTTAAAAACCATTATTTTTTTAAGTAAAAGAAATGTATCAACTCTTTACTTTAGGAAAGGAAGAGTGGAATTCAAAATCATTAAAGACCTATCCAGATATAGTAATCCATGCCTAAAAAAATAAAAGTTGAAAAAGGGAGGAAAAGCTTGAGGATTAGTGTCTAATCAAAAATTGGTTTCACATCTGATCTTTTTAAAGTATAAGACTTGAGAAACTCTTAAACTTAATGATAAAATGTAGTAAGTAAAATTATACTTGATAAAATTTTTAAGTGGAGAAGATAGAATGCTTAAACTCTAAATTTTGAAAATCTACAATATTTCTAAATAAGATAGGAGTTCATATTTTCAGACATCTTTACATTAAAAATTTTTAAACTCTAAGTTTGTCTCATTCACTAATGTTTTTTTTTTCTAAATTGGACTATTATATTTCTATATCAAAATTTTAAAAACTCCTAAAGAAACTCATATACATAATCTACTTATTTAGTTTTTAAAAGATTGGAGTGTCACTTGAGGATAAGTAAAATTTTAAGTTTGGGGGATTTTGATACACCTAAAATATATAGACTTTATGTACACATTTTTGTATCTATTTTTGAGATATTGCACTTTAATAAAAGATATTTTGTATTTTTCTTTCAGGTACAATCAAGTGGATGAAAAATGGTGAAAGAAGTGAAAAAGGACCAAATTTGGAGCAAAAATGAACTGAGGCACCTAAGAGCCCAGGACTGGCGCTTACGCGCCAGTTAAACAGAGAGAGTTGTGCCTAAGAGCCAGGTACCCCACACTTAAGTGTCAGAAGTATTTATTTGATGATTCATTGAATTTGGATGAATTTTTGAAGTGACATTTGAAGAAACCTTTGGTAAAAACTTGGAAAATGGTTAACATATGCGAAAATTAATTCAACTGGATTTTGAAAGGAGGCAACTACTAGAAGATTCATTGAATGGAGATTGAAGAGACACCAAGGAACCTCTTGGATTTTTATTAAAGAAGACTTGGATCATCAAAAGAAGAGGTCAATCGCCAATCATCATTCATCCATCCAGAGTAACCGCCGCCACCACCGACCACATTTTCTTTTTATTTTGAGTTTTAGTTTGTATTACGAGTAAAGGAAGAAATTCAAAGGCACTTCAAGACATTTGTTAGAGAGGATTTGAGATAAGTGTTTATTTTTGTGACTACATTAGGTTTTTATTTGGCCTTCTTGTTTGTGTGCATGATTTCTACTTTCAAACTCAAGTGTGGTTGTGTTTTCTCCATAAAATCTAAGTAGTTTTCTTTATATTTTTCCTTAAAATGACAAGTGATTAAGTATAGAAAGGAAGTTGTGTGAATTATTAGTCTTTAATGTTGGAAGAAATTGTGATGATTTCAAACCTTGTACCTCATTTACTTCTTGATTTGGCCAATTAAGATGTTAATGTGTGTTGTGAGAATATGTAATATCTGAGATGGTATTGTCTCAGTCAACAAATGGTAAGAATCGCATTTGATTTCATGGATAAGAATGTAGTTCATGGGGTTGGGTGCAAATGAATGGGAAAATAAACTTTGAAGAGTGCATAATTGGATGACTTTAGAGTGATAGGCTAAAGCCTCCAATTTCATTTATAGTTTTAGGTTTTGATACAAGATGTTAGCCTCAGGTGGAGGGAGAAGAGGGAACTTTAGAGTGAGAGCTAGTTTCTTTCATACCTAACCCGTCTTCAAGACTATTCAAACTATAGATTAGCCAATGTTATTTATAGCTCTCTAGTAAGGGTAAAGAATATTATTGCTCCTTTTTGGCACAACACAATTAAAATACTTCCACAATAGAATTCCTATACTTGTTACTGATTCATAATAAGAAAAAATATATTTTATTTATATTGCTTTCAACTTGCAAGTATTTAGTTAAGTTAATTAGTTGCTTACTCTATTGCTTACTTTATTTTCAATTACCCAAAATTATAAAAAGAATCAAACTTTCATTCCTATTTTAATATCTAGAGTTTAAGTAAAAATATTTTGCTAAGTAGAATTTTGCTATCTAATTTCTCCTATTTTGTAAGTTGCATATTGTAGTTTTTCGGTTCGATATTCGGGGTTTAATCAAAAAGTTCTATATTACTTGATAACAATACACATACTTGAGTAGTATCCCATATTTAAATATTATAATTGTACTCTTATTTGCTTCAAAGTTAAGAATTCACCTAGCTTATGCTCGGGATCAATTTTTTGGCCCGTTGCAAAGTAAGAATTATTATGAAGAAAATTAAGCATATAATCGCATACATCGCCTTTGACATCTATCTAGAACATCGGGATCAACCATCATCAGGTTTTTATTTCTGGTGGATCACCCTCCTTCCATTGTTGGTTAGTGGTTCCCCTTGAGGGGGATTGAGTGTTCCTTATAGTGTGGCCTCTTCTCATGGAACTGGGGCCACTGCTAAAGCTACGACAGCCCTAAGTACTTCTGTGACATGTCATAATATCTGGCTGGTGATCTGAGTTCTAAAATATTACAGGCTAATGAAGGAATTCTTCTATAAACTCACTGGTGCATGCTACTTCTCCTACGTTCCTCTCACTGGACTCTCCGTGTTGTTAATGTTGGGCTTCTCTTCTTGTTGATGAAATATTTCCAGGTTTGTCGCACATATAATGTTCTACTAGAGAGTGATTAGGGGGAGAGAGAGAGAGAGCAGTAGAGAATAGTAAAAAAAAGAGAGTCTTATCCATGATATTGACCCCTATTTATAGGTTTAGGTCCCAACATTACAAAAGTACATATTAGCTCCCTCATCATTAACTTTTCATGGGAACTTGTTTAGAAATTGCATTTATTTGCATACAATAAGACCAGGCGCCAATTTGATCGATGAGGGTTGACGATCGTCTGTTATGCTTTGACTCGNTATATATATATATATATATATATATTTACGTTTATAAAAATATGAAATCAAATTGATCTCATATCTTTCAAAGTTTAGATGAAAGAGCATTACACCTAAGCTATGTATCTATCTCAAAAGATAAATACAGGACTTGAGGGTGAGACTCAATCAAATAAACTAAGAAATATATGACATCCGTTTGATCTGTGAAACCATTTTTATTTATAAGCCGACAAGTTCCCCTAATTAATATGAAAAATTAAATAGGGTTTATATTAAGCTAGGTTCATAAAAAAAACTTCCTATAAGGGTAAGCCCTTATAGTTAATTATATCTTAAATGACCGAAGTCACTGAAGTAAACTCTCAATAAAAATCAGGGCATATTATCTTCAAAAAGGTCAAGGGATTGGGACTTTTCAATGAAATTGGACAAAGAGGAGTGAAAGGGGAATGACTTAAATTTAGAACATTTTGTTTTGGAATCTAAAGGAGGAGAGACTAAGGGATGTCATAGATTCGGATAAGAGTCTCGATGACTTCTCAAGTTATCCTATGGTTTGACTTAAATTTAGAGGAGAAATATTTAAATATTTCATCTTGCCAATTTTTATTTATTTAGGGCTTACATTTGTGTGAAATGATCACGCAAATAACCTAGAAGATGTGAGACTTTAAGTCGCGACGAACGACAACATCGGGATCCTAAAACGAGTTAAGGCTTATATTGTATAACAGAGCTATACAAAAGCTTAAAGAGGAGTTGAGGATTTATGTCACACTAGGCGGACAACCTTGAAGTCCTATGGCTTGGTTGTTTAATTCTAAAGAAAGAAAGGTTTAGCTGGTGTAGACAAGTTTTGCTGTTGAAGATGGTCGTGCTGCCCATAATGCTAGTTCCGAGCTTTTCATCGTGATGAATTTAAGTTTTATAATGTGTCAAGTCATGATGTAAAATCAAGTGTTCCTAAGGATCATGGTTATTTAAATATTATAAAACATATTAAAGTTGATTAGAGCGACACTGGTTAGAATCCTACGGCTCCCTCGTTCCGATACCACTATTTTCGTTCGGATTCACTTAGTCCAAATAAATTTACTAAACCCAACTTAATGAGTTCCGTAATTTCATTTAGACAATAGAAAATCTTGTTAGAAACCGTAGGTTACCTCCTCCTAGGGATTCTTGATCATCCGACAAAGACATTTTAATTTAGTTACAATTTTTGTTTTGTGATGTTTGTGATTAAATTTTGAGTTGTTTTAATTTTGAATGTTGTGGTGGTGAATTTTATCTTGTTTGATATTTTAAATTTTTGTTTTAGTTTTGTAGCTATCATAGTAGTTTTTGTTTTCATGCAAGGAGACATCATTGTTTAACATGCAAGTTTGGAGCAAGAAGTACAGAACGACAAATGTAATAGTTTAAAAGCGTACCCATCGATTCTTCTTGTTCCTCCACCTGAAAGGTTAACACTTGCAAGACATGTGAAAAATTTTGCAAAGAATTTAAATTGCATGAGTAGATGAAGGTATAGCTACCAAACCCCAAGTTATGATTTTATTGAGCCTCCGAAGTTCTTAGTGGATGATTCTAGAATAAAATGTGGCAAGTTTAACTTGTCCTTCAAAATATCCAAAAGATTTTAAAGTGCTCAGGGCATGACCCTGAACTACTTTGAAGATCTCTTAAATTATTTTGAGTTCACTTAGAACTTATCATATTGTTCTATTAATCATCCAATGTTAGAGTGTAACTACCCTGTTGCCCAGTGAAACTTGACAATTCAATTATTTTAAGGATAGGATACTTAGTCAATTTCACACTTTACTTAAAAATTATATGGATGAATGCCCCTGAGGCAAGCTTAAGTCATTAAAGATTTGGTGCTCATCACAAATGGGCTTGGAGTGCTTAAAAGGTATTAATCATTAATCATATCATCACTTCTAAACTCCATTCAATAGGTTTAAATATTAAGCTTAGGTCACTACCAAGCCCTTAACAATCATAACGGGGAAATTAGTGCTGATTAAAATTTTGGTTTAAGTGTTACTTAATCTTATTGAAAGATCATATCATCATTAATTTTAGGCTTAAGATAAGCAAATTATCATCTCCCTAGCTTAAGCCCATCACTTAAGAATCATTTGATCTCAGTTGACTTCCAAGTCATGAAGATTAGGAAAATTATGATTTTGTTGATATTGTGAAAAGGTGGTAAGTGAGTTTCTACTTTTAACCCATGACATTTCAATCATCCAACATATTTATCAAGGATTAAAATTTCCCATCCCCAATAGTTAATCCTAAATTGTGATTAAGGCATCAATGCCTAAAATTACTATCATGCCCTTGGGGCTTTCTACCTTTAATTCTCCAAGTAAAATTCAAATAGCCTTGAAAATCTTTGAGTATCATATCCATGGATTAATTGAAATATCAGGGGGAAAATATGATTTTTCAAAATTTGATTTAATTTAAAATAAAAAATAGGATTTTTCAATTTTAATTTATTTAATTTATCAAAATGAAGTTTTAATTTATGGGAAAATTATTGGAGATTTTCCTAGGTCAGAGGAACACTTATAAAAAAAATTATGATTTTTTTTAATACTATTGTAATTATTATAATCATTTAAAGGTCATGTTTAATGATTATTTAAATACAAAAATATATTTTAATCTTTAAAAATAATTGTTAAATTTCTATTAAACTCTCATAATTTGAAGAAACTCAAAGGAACAAATTTTATTTTTATTAAATGCCCCTGATCACAAGGAACTCATAAAACTATTTTTCATAATTTTTCCAAGCTCATTTAATTTAATATAATTTATTTTGTGCAAAAATACTATTTTTACTTACAAAATCCACTTTAATGGTCAAATCAACTTAAATAAATTTAAAATTTTTGCAGTGAGTTGAAATGATTTTTATGAAAAGTGTGAAATTGATTTTATTAATCTTTTATTTATATTTATTTTAAATAAATTAATACAAGGTAAAAATGGCTAATTAATAGCAGAAATACACAAAATTATTCAAACTATCACAATATTTTTTCTGAGCTTTTTTAACCACAAGAAACCTAACAAAATTGATCCCATATTTTTTATGAGGAGTATTTTAGTTTTTATGATTAAATAAAACCAAAATAACAACTTAGGCTTGAAAATTAGGGTTAAAAGCACAGAAGTGCTCTGTGACTTGGAAAAAATCAAAGGAGGTGCCCTCTATCATGAGGAATCAAGCCTAAAAATTTCAATCCATGGTGATTAGCATTTAATCATAATGAATTAAAATACCTCAGAAAGTATTTAATTAATTAAAAATCATATACTTGACAAATATTTTTTATTTTTAGTTCCTTTGTTCACTAAGCAAGAGGATTTTTTTTTATTTTTATGATTTTTCTACACAAAGTTATGATTTTTCAAAGATCAGGCATTAAAATAAATAAAAAATTCCCTTATTTATCCACTTATCCATTCGGCGCCACCTCAACCTTGTCTGCTCCAAGCTTTACACACGGTGCTCCGCCATTCGACGCTGTTAGACACATCAGCTACCACACGGCTCGTGGTTAGTGTGCCAAAACTCCATCCAGCTTGATCTCCTCCTTCCATCCAATACACGCGTGATCAGACGATTCTCAGTCATCGTCCCCAAGTGACCTAACCCGTAAGCCGTTCGCACTAAAACCTTAAGATCTTCATCTAGATTCAACTAAATCACATGGGGTTTGTTTATAAACCTTCATCTACTCAAGACAAACATATCTATACGGTTGATCAAGCATGAAATCAAGTCATTACACATGGAGAATCAAAAGAAGCTCAGGCTAGGGTTATAGCTCAAATCAAGTCTGAGAGAGGAGGCCTCAATTAGATGGTTTTGGTAGCTTTGATTGGGTCCAACGAACCTCCAGATGAAGTCTCAGACCTTGGTGAATTATCTAGGTATGATTTTGATCAAGCTCGATTTCAGGTGTTTGTTTAGAGCTAGGTTAGAAGCTGTTTGAGATGGGGCTTTTGTGGGGGATCAACTACTTTCACTGTGGAGATGGTGTGTGCACAATTTATTTGAGTTTGGTTCACTATGGGGTTGTGGAGAAGAATGCCCTGGTTTCGGCCTAATTTTGAGCTCAAAATTGAACTCTCATAGAGGGAACCAGAGGGGGAAGATGGTTGGCTTGAGCTTAGGAATGCTTGGAGAGTCACTGGTGAGATTTTGATAGATTTTCCTCTAGGATATTGATTAGCTCCTCTTTGGCCATGGAGGGGGCTGATTAAATAAAAAGGCTTAGGCTGGGCAATCAGACTTGGCCAGCTCTGGTGAGTTTAATTTTGAGTTTTGGCCAATGGGGGCTCCTTTGGTTGGTTGTTTCCGGTGGCGGTGACCAAAGGAAAATATGCTGAGATTTTCATACCTATTTTACACTATTTTTGATGATATTGCACTTTAAAGAAAGATATTTTTTATGTTTTGTTGCAGGAATGATGAATTTGGGCATTGGAGCAAAAAGATGCAAAAAGGAACAAATTTGGAGTGAGAAGGACCAAAATGTGAAACTTTGAACTAAGGCACCGACGGTGAGCCCAACGGCACTGACGACAGACTTTTCCCGAGACTCCAAATTTAATTCACTTAGAAGGCCTGTCAACAGCGCCCTCGAGACCGCCGACGGCGCCCTCGGCGGTTATGTTCAACAAAGCATTGGATGAGGATAAATTTTGGAGGGGTGCTTAGGCAACTCTTTGGAAAACTCATCCACAAATTTAAAAGAAGATTTTGGCCAAACATAGAGGAGGTCCTGGATGTTAGAAAGGTCCTATAGGTTAGATAGGTTTCATTAGTGTATAGAGAATTTACTAGAGTGTCTAAATTGTGAGGAATTCTTCGAGAGATTGTAAGAGTGGAGGAAAAGTGAGAGATTTCTTCCTCCTTACCGCTTCGAAGAGGAATTCTGTGTGCTGTAAAGAAAGGAAGAGATTCATAGGAACATCAAGGAGTTTGCTTGTGGAGAAATCAGAGATAAGTTTATTTACTTGTTGTAGTTAAATGACTTTGCTTATATATGAATTCCAAGTTTTGTTGTGTTTTCCCCATGAGATCTGAGTAGTTTTCTCTGTCATTCTCCTTGTCTTGAGATTTGTGAAATGGTGATTTGAATTGGTGGGCCTGAAAATGTTTAAGAAATTGTGATGATCTTTTCACTTCATTTACTTTCAATATGGAATTGATTTGTTTAAAATATGTTGAGTTTTACAACTAAAGTGAAGATTATATCCAAGATTTAGGGAGGTCAAAGCCAATTGATTTGTTAAAATATGTTGAGTTTTACAACTAAAGTGAAGATTACATCTAAGATTCATGGAGGTCAAAAAAATGTTTAAGAAATTGTGATGATCTTTTCACTTTGATCTTAATTTATTTTCAATCTGGTCATAAATGTTAAAGAAGTTGTGATGATCTTTTCACTTTGATCTTAATTTACCTTCAATCTGGCCAATAATGTTTAAGAAATTGTGATGATCTTTTCACTTTGATCTTAATTTGCTTTCAATTTGACCAATTATTTGTTAAAATATGTTGAGTTTTACAACTAAAGTGAAGATTACATCCAAGATTGAGGGAGGTTTTAAAATATGTTGAGTTTTACAACTAAAGTGAAGATTACATCCAAGATTTATGGAGGTCAAAATAAAATATGTTGAGTTTTACAACTAAAGTGAAGATTACATCCAAGATTTAGGGAGGTCAAAGCCATTGGAAGTATGTTGAGTTTTACAACTAAAGTGAAGATTACATCCAAGATTCAGGGAGATCAAAGCCCTTAGAAATTGGGTGCAAATAAATAGGGAAATGGTTGAGTTTTACAACTAAAGTGAAGATTACATCCAAGATTCAAGGAGGTCAAAGCCCTTGGAAATTGGGTGCAAATAAATATAGTTTTACAACTAAGGTGAAGATTACATCCAAGATTTAGGGAGGTCAAAGTCCTTGAAAGTTAGTTGTGATGATATTTTAACTTCCTTTTTACTTTGATCTTAATTTACTTTCAATCTGTTACAACTAAAGTGAAGATTACATCCAAGATTCAGAGAGGTCAAAGCCCTTAGAAGTTGGGTCCAAATAAATAAGGAAATAAAATTATCGAGCGTAGAATTGGATATTTTAGAGTGACAAACTAAAATCCCCAATTCAGTCCTATCGTTTGGGTGCTGAAGTTTAGATGTTAGCCCTCAGGCGAGGGGAACGTGGGAGCTTCGAAGTGAGAGTCGGTATCCTCCTAGCCTAGCCACAGATTCAGTAAACAAGCGTAGGATTAGTCAATGTTCTTTATGGACGGACCAAAGGGTAAGGAATAGGTATGCATCGATTCGACACAATACAAATTGAACTAATTCTCTTTATCCATTCACTATAATTTCTTGACAAAGAGAATGATGCTTTCTTATATATTTAATATCACATTAGAACTTTCATTAGTATAATTACTTAATTAAGGTTATTAAGATTACATATTTATTTCAATTACCTATTAGTGACAGATAAGCAAATTGAATTCCATTGTTGTGAGTATGTATTGCTTTTCTATAATCTTTGTTCGTAGTTCTAATATTACTCCCTGTGGGATCGATGTCTAGGAGTTGCTTTTCTAAAATCTTAGTTCGTAGTTCTAAAGTTACTCCCTATGGGATCGATATCTAGGACTCTATTGAAGCCCCTATATTACTTGAGCGATATGTATACTTGCGTTGATAAGTGTGACTTTACAAATATTGAAACTTATATTACTTGAGCGATACGTATACTTGCGTTGATAAGTGTAACTTTACAATTATTGAATATTTTATACATCCATCTTTATCGAATCCATTACTTGAGCGATACATATACTTGCGTTGATAAGTGTGACTTTACAATTATTGAATATTTAATCTACTTGAGCGATACGTATACTTGCGTTGATAAGTGTGACTTTACAATTATTGAATATTTATTTCGTCCATATTTATCTTATATTACTTGAGCGATACATATACTTGCGTTGATAAGTGTGACTTTACAATTATTGAATATTTTATAAATCCATCTTTATCGAATATATAACTGTTATTAAGTTTTTGGTGCAGTTGCTGAAAAATTAAAACTTTCAGCATTAGTATTAAATACTTATATTTTTAAGCATATATAAAGTCGCTGTCAAGTTTTTGGCGCCATTGTTGGGGAGTAAACAAGAATCATAATTAGAGTAACAGACAAATTAGGATTATCAGAAAATTTTTACTTGAATTGCAACTTATTTTCATATTTAGTTATTTATATTACTGAGTACTGATTTCAAATTGTATGCGTAAATTTGGACCTGAAAATCTTATACCCTACGATTCAGAATTAGAACGCACTGTTAGAAAAATTAGAAGAATGAGAAGAGAACCTAGGAATTATGATACAATGGAAAACAACATGAAAAATTAAAGAATATAAAATGAACACCATCCTAGAAATTGTGATACAATGGAAAACATTATGAACAATCAAGGAATAGAAAATGAACACCAATAGACCTCTACGAGATTATGCAAATCCTACAGCAGATGAAATTCACTTATCTACCCAAAACCCTGATGTAGCTGCTAATTCATTTGAGCTTAAGAGATTATGCAAATCCTACAGCAGATGAGATTCACTTATCTATCCAAAATCCTGATGTAGCTACTAATTCATTTGAGCTTAAACCTAATTCTACAGCAGATGAAATTCACTTATCTATCCAAAATCCTGATGTAGCTGCTAATTCATTTATCCTACAGCAGATGAAATTCACTTATCTATCCAAAATCCTGATGTAGCTGCTAATTCATTTGTGCCTGAACAATCCAGGAATAAAGAATGAACACCAACCTAGACCCCTAAGAGATTATGCAAATCTTGCAGCAGATGAAATTCACTTATCTATCCAAAATCCTGATGTAGCTGCTAATTCATTTGAGCTTAAACTTGCTATTATCATGAAATTCACTTATCTATCCAAAATCCTGATGTAGCTGCTAATTCATTTGAGCTTGAACTAGAAATTGTGATACAATGGAAAACATTATGAACAATTAAGGAATAGAAAATGAACACCAACCAAGACCCTTAAGAGACTATGCAAATCCTACGGCAGATGAAATTCACTTATCTATCCAAAATCCTGATGTAGCTGCTAATTCATTTGAGCTTAAATCTACTATTATCCAAATGGTACAAAACAATCAATTCGGAGGTACACCAAATGAAGATCTTAATTTACACCTTGCTAGTTGTTTAGAACTGTGTGCTACCTTTGAATAAGATAGAGTTTGAAAATATGCTGTTAGACTTAAAATTTTTCCTTTTTCGCTTAGGGATAAGGCTAAGATGTGGTTACATTGGTTAGCACCAGGATCTATTAGAACTTAGGGAGAACTTTCACAAAAATTTCTATCCAAATATTTCCCTCCATTAAAAATTGCTAAACTTAGAAATGACATAACATCGTTCTGTCAAATTGATGGAGAGTCAATTTACAAGCTTGGGAGAGATTTAAGATAACATCATTTTGTCAGATTGATGGAGAGTCAATATATGAAGCTTGGGAGAGATTTAAATATATCTTAGAAAATGCCCTCATCATTCGTTACCAGATTGGTTGATAATTCAAACTTTTTATAATGAATTAGTGAGATCACTTAAATCGATTATGAAATACTANGATATAATTTATATAATTAATATAATATATTATTTACATATATTAATATTAGGGATGTCAAACTGGCTCGTCATTCGTGAACAACTCATGTTCGGTTCGTTCGTTAAGAAACAAACATGAACATTGACTTCACGAACAATTTTGAACACGAGCTTATTTCAAACAAACTAAATTTCAAATGAACCGAACACGAACACAAGCTCTGTTCGTTCGTGTTCGGTTCATTTACACCCCTACATATATGTAGATTCCCCAACTTTTATTTTTAAATTGATCATTTAGATGGTTGATTCGAAATTTCATGCATGTGTATTATCCCTTAGAGATTGGTTGAGTAATTAATAGAATGAAATATGAGTAATATTAGCCAAACAATTGGATTAGAGTGAAAAAAAGAGACTACAATAATAAAAGAAGTTCGCTTAAAAGTAAAATTAGGGTGAGAGTTCTAAGGCTTGATTTAACATGCGTTGTTTAAACTCGCTAATGGCAAAATCATGTTTGGTTAAATTGTATTATGTGATGGCATCATTTTTTATGCAGATCATGTACGAAGACACTTTCAAAACTGTAGATCAATTTTCCATCGTCAAGTGCTTATAAATGGCCTAAAACATTCAGCATAAGTCACTTTGGTTGAAGGAAACATCTTTGGGAAATAAATCACAAATCACATTTAGTCTCAATCCTTGTCCGACTCCTAGGTGCCAGGGAAAACATATAGGCATCACGACCAGCACCACGGTGCCAGTTTATAGCGTTGCAACGCTTTGCTATTAGTTAGTTTGTTTTCAGGGCAACAACACAATATTACATGCACAAATTTAGAAATCTTTTAGATTCCTCTCGCCGCCTAGGCAAATTTGAGCATGGACGAAGAGAGGATGGTCCTAAAACTAGAGAAAAATAGCTTTTAAGGAAGGGGGTGAATTAGAAAATGCTTGGGGAGAATTTTTTAGGAAACTCGAAGAAGCACTTTGACAAGATAGGGTAAGGTCTAGAGATGCTAGAAAAACTTGGCAGTGGAGAGATGACAGAATGATAGAAAATGAGAATGCTTAGGAAGGAGGTGATTTCCATTCCACTTGCTCTTGCAAGAAGGAAACTACGGTGTGTCAAAGACCAACTACTTTCTTGCAATCTTAAAAACAATCTTTATCTCCCTCTCTCCATCTTCCTTAGAGCCTTTTTGATTTCTTTATAGAGCTCATAGTTTATGCTGATGTTAGATTAGTGTCCTTTCCTTTTTTTTTCTATATAGTGGTTATTTTGATGTTTTTTTCATATGAATTAGTAAATCCCTAAAGTTATTATCTTGATGGTTTAATATTTTTGAATAGTTTAGTGTCTTCAAATTCCAATTTTTGTAGTTCTACCTTGAATAAAATTATATATTATATTCTCATTCTTTATATAATTTTGGTATTTTAAGTTTAAATCAATACCTTATTTATTTAATTAGGCGGGTCAAGTTAAAATCAATATCTTATTTATTTTGGGGCTTCATGTATTTGCTTAAATATAATCCACTATTTTGAGATTCATTAGGTGGTTGAATATTATCTTTGGACTTTACATATTGTTTGAATATTTACATTACCTATTGTATTAGCACTTTCAGTGTCAAGTTTGCAAGTGATATGTCAAATGAATAATAAACTTAAGATTGATTTTTAAACAAATAATTTAAGTCCCTTATGTAAGTATTGTATTTCTAATTACCAGTTGTTTGAATGCACCTATATACCATTGGTCTGTAGTTTTAAGAATGTCAGCATTTCAATGATTTGATTCCTTATTTATGTAAGATTTATGATTTTAATGCATTTATGATCATTATTCACGAGCTTGTCTTGTTAGACAAATCAAATTATTGTATTACAACCAAAAGTTTATATGATTGTGTTAAACATATAAATAAATTATGGTATGTTACCTTATTTATTTAAACCATGAATATGGTCATATCTTCTCTATAAAATTAAATTTCAAGTTATGATTATATCTATGCTTTTTAAAAAATGTACTTTTAAAATTATAGGATCAAGCTCAAGGTGAAAAAATTAGTTTATCTAGAACCATAAGATGGGAATAGATGCTGTGACATTATCAAAATCATATGAGAATGCCCTTTGCACACATTTTAAGGTGTTGTGATAAGACACATTGGTTGATGCTTATTTAGTTTAGGGGTGGGGTATTGCTAGAATTTTTCATATGTGTGGTTATTGTTCTATGTTGGCATGTGTCCATCCACATATTTTATGTGTGTTTTCTTGTTGTGTTTATTAGGTGTGACATGTGTGCACTAGGTATGTCACCTTATTCATTTAAAACATATATACTTCCTTTCCTATTCTACAAACCATTTGAGCCCTAGAATTCCTATAATATATCATTTGATATCATTTTGTAGCCCCTTCATTAGGGATATGATGATTCGCCCTCTACCATATTTTATAATGCATTGTTAGTTATTGCCTATGAAGCTGTCTCTACCAAATTTTTCTCAAGTCCCCCTAACATCCCTTCTACTCCTAAATTGGGAAAAAGTGCTCGAAAAGCTAGGAAAGGAATATTAAGGGCCCAAAAGAGCAAGCATGGAAACAAATATTGGGTTCTTACATTACCTTAAGAGGAGGTATAAAGTCCTCTAATTGAGAATAAATTTTAAGTCTTGATTGATTGTGTTGATTATGTTTCAGTTAGGAAAACTAGAAAATTTGTTTCCTCTATATGAAACTAAAGTATTCTAATCATATGGTCCATATTGATGATCATACCATGCATTTTCTTATTAAGTGAATCATGGGTGTTGTCGTGTCCCTAAAGGTGAAGGGTCCTATGGATGGTCACAAATTCCTTGCTCATATTTCTTAAATAGTTATGAAAGAGTTATCACGTTATTTTTACTTGAATGATAATAATAGTAAGAGCCCCAAGGCTCCTCACAAGTTCACTGCACATTTTGTTCCATTATCTTCCATGGTGAATGTTGCTTCATCATCACCTAAGATTGTTACTTTTGTTGTGTCAGTTCCTTCAACTGTTAATACTTCATCAATACCACCTATGAAGACTATTTTTGGTGTTCCACTCTTTACAAATATAATTCTACATGTGATTACACTTGTAAAATATATAGCTATAATTTTTAAAAATAAAAAAAAAATATTTGGAGTTATTTCTCTCCCACTTTAAACAAGAAAAAAACATCTTTCTTATTATTATTTGAGAAGATTTGGGAGCTATCCTCCTAGATCGTCCTTCTCTTATATTGTTTACAAGTGTTATGACCCATTACCATAAAAGGTTTAATAATTGAATCTTTCTTGGTTAGGTATATTATGATCCATTACCGTTTCTTTCAATTATTATGACCCAATATCATTTAGTTGAGCATCGCTTATATTGTTTTATCTAAATGAAAATGGTTCATAATAGACCTAACCAAGAAAGATTCAATTATTAAACCTTTTAATTGTGTAATGCTTAAAAATGACGATATCCAGATGTCAAAATCTTTTATTAATCTCAATTTAGATTTGTTCAAGGGGGTCCTTGAGGTAGATACTAGGATGAATCATACGGATGTCTACTCTCTAGATTTTTCTAATATCCTTGAAGGTTTTCTTGATGATGATGAGTTTCTTGGTGAAATATTAAATAAAAAAGAAAACCCAGCTAAATATGTGATGCTTGTTATCACTATAATAGAAAAATCTATAGGCATGCATCTCCTCAAAGTGTCCAATCAAGTAGATTCTTTTGAGCCTATTGAGGCTCAAGAGGTCGCTATGCTTGAATAATAACGAAATGACAAAAATGATTATATTTTACAAACTCAAAGCTAAATTGCCTAAATGATCGATATTATAAATGTTCCATCATCTTAGGTGGTGGTGTTACAAGAAGACTAAGTAGAGTCCAATATGATTTTACCTATTTTGCAAAAAATCATCTCCCTTTGCATGTTATTCTACTTGCACATGGACCTATTCTTGTTTCCATATCAGATATCAAGGTACCATAACTTTTATGCTAAATTCTAAATTAAAGTCCCTTATCAAATTTTTATTTAAGGTTGCATTGGTAACACAACATGGTCAAACCATTATTAAAAAAGGTGGACAATTCCACAAGGAGTATAAGAACATTCCTGTTTTAAAAGAGTTTGTTCCTTCTTTGTTCGAAAAAATTGATGGAATTGAAAACTAGTGCTAACATATTGCTTATTATGGGGCTTTATTTTGTAACATGGGTAATGATGATGCATTACTTTTTTCTAATTTTATCACTATCTTATTTGAATTAACATTTGAACGATATGATATGCTGAGCTCCCTGATCCCGAAACTGCTTATATGCAACAGTATAATAATGTCTCTGATTATATTTTCACTTATATTTCCTTACTTTGCAACATAGTCAAAACTTGATCCTGAAGCAAATATGGATTTAACTCACTAATTTATATATTGGGATACTACACAATTATACGTATCGTTATCAAGTAATATAGAACTTTTTTATTAAGACCTGAATATCGAACCAATAGGTAAATACACAATATGCTCTATTGAACGACAAATTTTCTATTTTTAAAAAGACAATTACTTAAACTAGATATGGATTTGCAGTAAATAAAATTGAAATCTTTTTGATATTTATCATTTTTTGACAAAACAATAATAATTTAAAAAGATAACTTGAGTTTATGTAAAAGAAAAGCGCTGAATTTAAAAATATCTTTCTCCTTATCATAAATTAGTAATAAGCATAGGAATTCTATTATGGTAGGTATGCAAATTATGTTGTGTCAAATAAAAGCAATTATATTCTTTACCCTTACTAGAGATGCTATAAAGAACATTGGCTAATTTAAAATCTGAAAGACCGGCTAGGCAGGGAAGATACTAGCTCTCACTCTAGAGTTCCCTCGATTCCCTCCACCAGGGGGCTAACACCGGCTAGGCAGGGAAGATACCAGCTCTCACTCTAGAGTTCCCTCGATTCCCTCCACCTGGGAGCTAACATCTCATATCCGAACCTAAAACAATAGACCAATTTGGGGGCTTTAACCTGTCACTTTAAAGTCCTCTAACTCTTCACCCTTCAAAGATTATTTCCCTATTTATTTGCACTAAATCATATGAATTATATTCTCATTCATAAAACCTCATGTGATTCTTTCAAATTGTTGACTAAGACAATACCAGCCTGGTTCTTACATGTTCTCACAATAAATTTTAACATCTGGATAGGCCAAATCAAGAAGTAAACAAAGTTCATTGATTTAAATCATCATAAATTCTTCCAAAATTAAAGAATAATACTCTCCCCAACTTCCATCCAACACTTTAATTACAAATCATTTTAAGGAAAAAGATAAAGAAAACTACTCAGAATCCATGGAGAAAACAAAACCACATTTTAGTTTAAAAGTAGAAATCATTTTTAAACCAACAAGAAGTCTCGACTGAAACCAAAAGTAGTTCAAAACTAAAGATAAAAAATTATCTCAAATCCTCTACCAAACTCTTAAAGTTGAATCTCTTCTCTTTTACAACACTCTCAAAATAAATTGAAAACAAAAAGGATAAAGTAAATTTGTGGTGACCGAAAATCTCTCTAAAACTCTCTCCTTTCCAACACCTTTTAGAACTTTCAAGCACACTCTCCCTCTTCAAGCACCCCCTTTCAAATGTCTCAATTTCCTTCTTTTATAAACTCAAAAAGGTGCATTGGAAACTCTTTAAAATGTGTCCAAATTCAATGTATTCTCCAAAGGATGCTTCCTTTCATAAGTCTTTTAATAATATTTTTGTTTCTAGTGGTCATAACCACCCTCTTTAGTCAATAAGTGCCTCAAATACCTCATCAAAATTAGGCCAAATGAAGAAAACCACCAAATAACTACCTCTGGCGCTTAAGCGCGGGGCCTCTGACGCTTAGGTACGGCCTTCTCTGTTTAACCGATGCTTAAGCGCCGAATCTAGCTCTTAGTACTAAAACACTTTAGCACAATTTTCACCTCTATGCTCCAAATTTGATCCTTTTTCACTCCTTTTAGCAATTTTCACTTTTTAAATTGTACCTAAAAGAAAAACACACAAATACCTTCCATTAAAGCGTAATATCTAAAAAATATGTATAAAAATGCGTTGAAAAATAATATATATTTTAGGTGTATCAAAATCTCCCAAACTTAAAATGTTACTTGTCCTCAAGTGACGCTTCAATCTTTAAAAACTAAATGAGTATGATATGTATATGAGTTTCTTTAGGAGTTACTAAAATTTAAATTTAGAAATGTAGTAGTCAAATTTTAGAAAAATTATTAGGTAAATGAGACCAACTTAAAGTTTAGAAATTTTTAATTTTAAGAAAGATGAAAATATGAGTTCCTATCTAATTCAAAAATATTGTAAATTCTCCATGTTTATAATTTAGTCCTTTTATTATCTCTACTTAAAAATTTTTATTAACAATAATATTACTTACTATATTATATTTTTAAGCTTAAGATTTTCTCAAGTCTTATACTTTAAGAAGATCAAATGTGAAACCAATTTTTAATTAGACACTAATCCTCAAGCTTCTCCTCCCCTACTTTTTTTCTTTTCTTCTATTTTTTTTTATTTTTTTTTATTTTTCTTTTTCTTTTCTTTTTTCTTTTTCAGGCAAGGATTACTATATCAGGATAGGCATTTAATTTTTTTGAATTCCACTTCTCCTTTCATAAAACAAAGCCCTGATATAAATCTTTCACTTATAAATATAATAACAATTTTGAAAATTATTTTCAATAAAAGAAATTTAAGTATTAAAAATAAAAGTCTAAATTTCTAAATTTTTCAAAAATACAATTTTTCTTACTAAAGATAGTTACTTGTATTAAACATTTTCTACACTAAAAACTTTCAACTTAAAGTTTTTCTTCATAACTAAAAATCTAAATTTTCTTACTTATTTCTAAAATCAAATTTTACTTCCCTAATATAACTTCATATACATGATCATTTTTCTTTTCAAATCAAATTCACTTGTAATACATTTGAGAACAGATAAAATTCAAGTTTTGAAAATATTTTTCATTCCCCCCAAACTTAAATTTTTAATAGATTAAACAGTTTAGCAGCAGATATATATAAGCAGGAATAAAAATTGAATGAACATGCTTACAGGAATTTTTATATCCTAAGTATACAAGTATAAAACTAAAAATAGGAGTAAAATTAATTTTTGATTAATTTTCTATCATTTTCATTTCAATTTAACATATAGAGATTCAATAGACATCTAAGTAGTGGGTCTAAACATAAAAACAAACTAACACACTAACTTTGACTTCACAGTCTCAACATAAAAACAAACACACTAACAAGATAAAAGAAAAATACAGGGTAGTGACCAAAGGAAAATATGTTGAGATTTTCATTCCTATTTTTTACTATTTTTGATGATATTGCACTTTAAAGAAAGATATTTTTGATGTTTTGTTGCAAGAATTATGAATTAGGGTCATTTGAGCAAAAAGACGAAAAAAGTTGCGAATTTGGAGTGAAAAACAACCAAAATGTGAAGAATTGAACTAGGGCGCTGATGACGCCATCGACCTCGCCGAAGGCGAGATTTTCTCGAGACTCTGAAATTAATTCATTAAGAAGGTCCGCCAAAGGTGCCCTCTAGGCCGCCGACGGCGAGCTCGGCGGTTATGACCAACTAGGCTTTCGATGATGACAAATTTTGAAGGGTTGCTTAGGCAACTCTTGGAAATGCTCATCCACAACTTTAAAAGAAGATTTTGGCCAAAAATTGAGGAGACTCTAAAGGTCCTGGACGTTAGAGAGATTCCATTAGTTTATAGAGAATTTACTAGAGTGTCAAAATTGTGAGGAATTCTTCGAGAGAGTGTAAGAGTGGAGGGAAAGTGAGAGATTTATTCCTCCTTGCTGCTTCAAAGAGGAATTTTGTGTGTTGTAAGGAAAGGAAGAGATTCAGAGGAACTTCGAGAAGTTTTCTTGGGGAGAAATTAAAGATAAGTTTATTTATTGTTGTAGTTTGTATGAGATTGATTTTATATATGAATTCTGAGTTTTGTTGTGTTTTCCCTATGAAATCTGAGTAGTTTTCTCTGTCTTTCTCCTTGTCCTGAGATTTGTGAAATGGTGATTTGAATTGATGAAGCCATGAAAATGTTTAAGAAATTGTGATGATCTTTTCACTTCGATCTTAATTTACTTTCAATCTGGCCAATTTATTTGTTAAAGCATGTTGAGTTTTACAACTAAAGTGAAGACTACATCCAAGATTCAGCGAGGTCAAAGCCCTTGGAAGTTGGGTGCAAATAAATAGAGAAATAAAATTATCAGGCTAGAATTGGAGATTTTAGAGTGACAGACTAAAATCCCCAATTCGGTCCTATCGTTTGGGTGCTAAATTGGAGATTTTAGAGTGACAGACTAAAATCCCCAATTTGGTCCTATTGTTTGGGTGCTGAAGTGTTGATGTTAGCCCTCAGGTGAGGGGAACGTGGGAGCTCGGAAGTGAGAGCCGGTATCCTCCCAGCTTAAGCCGCAGATTCAGTAAACAAGCGTATGATTATTCAATGTTCTTTATGCCTGGACTAAAGGATAAAGAATATGTATGCTCCTATTTGGCACAATATAATTTGAACTAATTCACTTTATCCATTCACTATATTTTCTTGACAAGGAGAATGATGCTTTCTTATATATTGAATATCACATTTAAACCTTCATTAGTATAATCAGTTATTTAATAGTTATTAAAATTACATATTTATTTCAATTGCCTATTAGTGAAAGATAAGCAAATTGAACTTCGTCGTTGTGATTAAAGTATTGCTTTTCTAGAATCTTAGTTCGTAGTTCTAATCTTACTCCCTGTGGGATTGATATCTAGGACTCCATTAGAGCCCTATATTACTTGAGATTCTAAACCACTTCCTGTGGGATCGATATCTAGGACTCCATTAGAGCCCTATATTACTTGAGCTAGTTCTAAACCACTCCCTGTGGGATTGATATCTAGTACTCCATTAGAGCCCTATATTACTTGTGCGATATGTATACTTGCATGATAAGTGTGACTTTACAATTATTGAATATTTATTACGTCCATATTTATTGAATCTATAACTGTTATTAAAGTTTTGGTACAGTTGCTGAGGAATTAAATCGTTTAGCTGCAGTATTAAATACTTATATTTTTTAGCATATATAAAGTCGCGGTCAAGTTTTTGGCGCCGTTGTCGGGGAGTGAGTAAACAAAAATTACAATTAGAGTAAGAGACAAATTAGGATTATTAGAAAATTTTTACTTGAATTGTAACTTATTTTTATTTAGTTAATTGTCTTACTGTGTACTGATTTCAAATTGTATGTGTAAATTTGGACCTGAAAAATCTTATATTTTACGATTTGAAATTAGTACGCACTGTTAAAAATATTAGAAGATTGAGAAGAGAACCTAGAAATTCTGATACAATGGAAAACAACATGAACAATCAAGGAATAAAAAATGAACACCAACCTAGACCCCTACGAGATTATGCAAATCCTACTACAGATGAAATTCATTTATCTATCCAAAATCCTGATGTAGTTGCTAATTCATTTGAGCTTAAACCTGCTATTATCTAAATTGTACTAAACAATCAATTCGAAGGTACACCAAATGAAGATCCTAATTTACACCTAGCTAGTTTTTTAGAACTGTGTGCTACTTTAAAGATGACAGAGTATCAAACGATGCTATTAGACTTAGAATTTTTCCTTTTTCACTGAGAGATAAGGCCAAGATGTGGTTAAATTTTTTAACACCAAGAAAATTAGAACTTGAGGAGAACTTTCACAGAAATTTCTATCTAAATATTTCCCTCCATCCAAAACTACTAGAACTTGGGGAGAACTGTCACAGAAATTTCTATCCAAATATTTCCCTCCATCCAAAACTGATAAACTTAGAAATGACATAATATCGTTATGTCAAATTGATGGAGAGTCAATATATGAAGCTTGGGAGAGATTTAAATATCTTCTTAGGAAATTCCCTCATCATTCGTTACCATATTGGTTGATAATTCAAATTTTTTTATAATGGATTAGTAGGATCACTTAGATTGATTATAGATGCTGCAGCTGGTGTTCGTTAATGTCAAAACCTTTTGATGAAGCTTATTCATTAATATAAGAGATGACTACCAACAATTTTCAATGGCCCTCTGAAAGGGTAAATCCTAAAAGAGTAGCTAGTATCCATGATTCTGATGCAATATCTATGTTGCCTTCGCAGATTGCTGCAATATCAAAGAAATTAGATCATTATGGGATGAATTATTCTCCAACACCTTCTATGATGGAAGAGAATTCATCTGGGCAATTTGTGGATGTTCAACCTTCATATGAGACTTTAAATGCTATTAATAGACCTAACAACCCTTATTCGAACAATTATAACCCAGGTTGGAAGAATCATCCAAATTTTAATTGGAATAACAATTCTGCTATAATTTAACAATGGGCAAACAACCCAGTGAACCCATTAAAAAATTCATTCAACCAGGGAAATGTTAACTATAAGCCTTCTTATCCTCAAGGATTTAACAATAACACTCAAATTAAGGAGAAGAAGTTGTCTATGGAAGAGCTGATATTAAACATGGGTCAACAATTGTAGAATCAAGGAAATAAATTACAAATTCAAGGAAATCAATTACAAAATCAAGAAACTGCTATTAAGAATATTGAAAACCAATTAGGGCATATCCCTACTGCGCTTAGTAACTGAACATTAGGAACTTTTCCTAGTACTGTGGAACCAAATCCTAAAGATCAAGGAAAAGAACAGATAAAAGCGATACAATTTTAAAGTGGAAAAGAATTGGAAATAAGGGCACAAAAAGAAACATAAACTGAAAAAGAGAAAGTGGATACCGACAAAGAAAAGGATCATGAGTACCCATAATTAGAATATCCATTTACACCAATGAAAATTACTGTGGATAAAACTCCACCATCACAAAGAAAGAAAAGGATCATGAATACCCAGATTTAGAATATCCACTTAAACCAATGAAAATTACTGTTGAGAAACCTCCACCACCGTTTCTTCAAATATTGAAGCAACACAAACAGAATAAACAATTTTCCAAATTTTTAGAAATTCTTAAGAAGTTAACTGTAAATATTCCCTTCGTAGAAGCTTTTGAACAAATGCCTAATTATGTGAAATTTATGAAAGATATTCTGAACAAGAACAGGAAGTTCACGGATAATAAAATTGTTTCACTTAGCGAAGAGTGTAGTGCAATTATTCAGAAAAAGTTGCCTAAAAAATTAAAAGATCCTGGTAATTTCACTATACCGTGTGCTATCGGTGAAAAATTTTATGGAAGAGCTTTATGTGATTTGGGAGCAAGCATTAATCTTATGTGAAAAATTTTATGGAAGAGCTTTATGTGACTTGGGAGCCAACATCACTATACCATGTGCTATCGTTGAAAATTATATAGAAGAGCTTTATGTGATTTGGGAGCCAGCATTAATCTTATGTCTCTATCAATTTTCAAAAGATAAGGATTAGGAGAAGTCTCACCTACTTCTGTAACTCTTCAGTTAGTGGATCGTTCAGTTACGTATCCTAAGGGAGTTATAGAAGATGTGCGTAACTCTACAGTTAGCGAATCGTTCAATTACATATCCTAAGGGAGTTATAGAAGATGTGTTAATAAATTTATCTTTCCTGTGGATTTCATTATTTTAGATATGGAGGAAGATAAAGAAATACCTACCATTTTAGGGAGACCATTTTTAACTACTAGAAAAGCTATGATAGATGTTCAAAAAGNTATATATATATATATATATATATATATATATATATTAAAAAGGAATGGTCAGAGGCTATTATACAAGCATTCATCCACCTCTAATGTATCTAACAATTCGAGTACCACTTCTTAAGGCCAACTATGTCAGAGGGGATTCAAACCCCCGACCTGAGGGGTTTTATACCGTGGATGCCAATTAGGTTAAACATGTTTGCTAAAAAGCTACAAGTTTAAATAGTGTTAGTAGAAATAACAACAAACTACAAAATAATCACATTTCAACATAACACAAGTAAAGAAAAAGAGATAATGCATGCATGCAAAATCAAAACTTTTTTATTAAGATAATAACAATTACATTGTTTCTAATACATTACAAAATTTGGATCCAATCGTTAATCCTCGGTTGAATCCAGAGGGCTTTCTCTTACAACTGGTTCAAACATCTTCCAAATTGAGCTGCCTTGCGTTCAAGCACACTGCCGTCCCCACCGTTGCTGCTGGAAACCGATCTGAAAAAGGGATTTCTGCCATTTGTTGAGAAGAAAGATAATTGGCTACAGCTTACATACGAAATGAACCATGGAAGATGGGCGAGCATAAAAAGAAATGGTGTTGTGTATCTTGATGTGCATAAACTTCCAGAGATGGAGCACACCGAATCATTATGGGTGCAGAGATGGGCTGCTGCGATACAACTGAAGAGTAGTGGAGAGTTGGATCATCGAATTGAGCTGAAGAGACATAAAAGAGAGAAATTTATAAAATTTTGGATTCATCTTTCCTTGCAGAGCTTCCTTACATTGTTGTTGGATACATGAATGATC
Organism: Phalaenopsis hybrid cultivar; assembly: GCA_002079205.1. Lineage (NCBI taxonomy): Eukaryota > Viridiplantae > Streptophyta > Magnoliopsida > Asparagales > Orchidaceae > Phalaenopsis > Phalaenopsis hybrid cultivar. The sequence goes on along the minus strand of JXCR01140680.1, from coordinate 48,473 downwards.
CAGGAATACATCTTCAAACGGAAAGATTAAGAACTGCTGACATAATTCCGAGCCCAAACTTTTCCGGAAGCCATTAACAAGCATGTGGAACAACTCTCAAGTTATCAATAAACACTCATCTTAACAATTTGTTTTGTATCTCAATATACAATTTTTTTATTTTTCATTTTGTTTGGTTTTTGAAAATTCTCACATTTTTTCAAATGCTTATATAGCCATATAATACACTTTTACACTCTCTTCCATAAAAAGTGGATTTAATTAAAAAAATCTTCTAAATTTAGCTCATATCATGCTTAGAGAAGACACAAATCAAGATGTCTGTGGAAGGATAAGGTGCATTTGTTGAATTGACGCATAAATCTCTCCAATGGTGGGACTCCACTATCAAAAGGAGAGAGTTGGCAACACAAATACAATGCTACCAACCAAAAGGTTGTAATTAAAGTTGAAGCCATCTTAACAGTGTGTCAGCTTTCATCGAGGCTTTGAACTCTAAGATAAATCCATCAAAAGAAAAACAAATCAGGCACTAGTGACCTGAATACTTTTCTCATGAGAGTTCAAATAAAACTTGATGTCGTTGAGTCTAAAGTTGATTAGAAACATTTTTGGAGCAAGAGAATAAAATGTTTACCCATTTAGATACTAGTGAACAAGAATTTAAATTGGGATAATGATAAGTACGAACCATCATCAATTGAGTTCACCATATGTCATATTTTTCCTTTTCTTTCTAGTTTCTCATATTTTATTACTCAAATTGGAGGGGATAATTCCTTATTTATAACAAAGGGAAGGTAAGAAACATGTGTATGTGACAAATTTTGCATTTAAGACACCATATCCCCAACTAATTATATGGTGAAAAAATAATCTACATAAATGATCTCTATATATTTGCTAACATTGATTGATCTTTATCACAATATTACATACAATGAATACATCCTTATTCTCAACTTTGAGCTTTCTCATTATTACCCTTCACGGGTGAGGGACTTGATTGATCGAGCTTGCCCAACAACAACCACTACAACATAAATTTAGGAACGGGTCAATAAATATTTACTATTTTAAATTAAGTATATAACTTCTATTTTCTTACATTAGATATGTAATTTCTATTTGCTTAACAATGCTTAAGCACTGTAAATTTCTCAACCCTTGATTGTTGGAATATAGCTCAATCTTTAGAAGTTGGAGTCTCTCTTTTATGATAAGATCCTCAATGAGTACCATGTGAGTCACTATTGAGGCAAGTTTGAATGTTACTTGAATGAAAAAAAAAATACAAGTTGCATAATAAGCATGGCAGAAGGCATAACCAATTAAAGGTGATGACTTAACTAAGAAATTCAAAATGGAATGTGTAGTATAAAACATAAACTTAATCTATTCACTCTAAAGATTTCAACATGAAAACCATTATCAATTTGTTCAAACAATAATATACAGAGCCTGCTAGAAACACAAGAATTCATTGAAAGAATTATCTAAAAAAAATCTATCTTCAAAAAAATAAGGAATTTACTTACATATTGTGAACTACCATCTTGCTACTATATGCTCAACTTGATGATTATGTCTTAAACTCATCGAACATTAGAAATAAGAAAGTAATCTTAAAGCATCCTATACATTTCTTATTTCATAGAACTTAAATTGATTTTTTGGTTTCATGCTACCTGTGCAAGAAAATTCAAAATGATATGTTTTGAATATGACATAAAATGAGAAGACATGTTGCAAATAAATTTTTTACAATGCAAATATGATTATCTTCTAAAAACTAAAACCAATTTTTTATTTTAATATGTTCATGTTAATAGTATGAAGAATGAAATGACAATATAAGAGAATGAATAAAATATTTTTGGTTATATTACAAAAAAAAAACTCAATTACATTAAATATACATTAAAATTAATAGCGACAAAATTGGAGTTAATCAAATGACATATATCAATTGATGATCGAAATCCTCTCACTCCTCTCCCCCTTATCATTTCCCAGCTCATTGGAATTATAAATCTTGAGTATTTCATCAGATTTCTCCATAATCACCCATTCTAAGGGAGTGGATCACTCTCTTTAACAAACTCTTTAGGAAGTATCCAAATCCATCTAGAAACTTCTTCCAGGGTCAGTTTTTATGTGTACTTTTCTTGAACAATAAAATTATAAACTCTTTGAGAGACTTCATTGAAGCCATCTTCTCTCTAACTCTTTGAAGTTCTTCTTTTAGCTTGATGCATATATTTCTCAAATAAGAGCATTCCCTTTTAAATTCTTTACAAGCTATCCATGAGACATCACCATATTGAAAGTGTGGGAAGGAGTTGACATTAAATTTTCCATCTCCTTGTTGAATTTCACCAAAGCTTCTTGTTTGTTTTCTATCATATCTTAGTTAGACTCCATGTCCTTCTACATTTTAACTACCACCCTCTTATAGCCTCTTCTTTTCTTCTTCTCTTTGGATAAATCCCTAGTCCTTCTATTGTAGGATCTCATGAGAGAGTAAGTAAATTTTCAACTTAATGTCTACATGTGCACTGCCTCAAGCGCCTAGGTGTCCTTGTCCATCTTATTTATTGTCTCCTTTTAGATGGCCAAGAATATTGTTGTGCTTAGCTGGTAGGCAAGTGAAAGGTCCTCGGGCGTGTTAATGTTTTAATCTAAGAACATATAGACCTAAGCAAGTTTCTTATCTTCACTTATACTAAGAATATCTCATTCTCTCTTATTGCATGTCTTCGGATAGAAAACATCTAAGGAGTGGAAGAAGTTTTCCTTCACTTGAGAACAGGCTCACCCTCAATAGCCAAATATTAGTGCTTGCCTTACCCTTTCACTTATGAGCAAATTTTTAAAGTTGCCTTTTCCATGCCTCCTCATCAATAAAAGGCACCTTAAACCCCACTTGAAATCCTCCATCTACTCTTAAGAGACTTAAAATTTGTATGAAGCACTTGTAGAGCTTCAAAAGGAATGATTTTGATCCCAATTAGCTTAGTTTCTACCTCAACAACCCACCTTTCCTATAATTACTAAGGAATTAACATATGCAAAATATTTAGGATTAGCCCATAATTCTTCTTTGTTCAAAATATACTATTTTCTTGAAATAAGTATAAACTTATCAAACCTTTCCTTTTAGATGATAACATCAGAGTGAGACAATGAAACTAAATACCGTGGTATGAAAGAGCAATCTAACATGTTGATTTATTCTAAATATAGTGGTAAAGTTGATTAGAAAGATAGTTTTTTAGCAATAGAATAATTTAAAAGGATAGATACTTAATCTTAAATTTTGCCATAGAGAGTTCAATGACTTACTCCTTCATTGGGGTTTGAATCATCTCATCGTTGCTCCCTTAAAATTGGTAGCCTCAACTTGAATTTATGTAAATAAAAAAAGAGCTACTTTTAATATAAATTATTCAGCTTCTCCTCTTAACTCGCCACCCATAGATAGAAAGACGAGTCAAAGACATTATCATGTTGATTAGATGCTAAATCCTCAATAATCATTTTTTCCTTCTTAGAATCTCAACACCTATAAACGTTGCATACTTGAAGTTAAGAATTGAAGAAATCATGAAAGTTAAAGATGTAATAAAATGATTTCAAATGACAAACAAGTCGAAGAAACAATTACAAAAACCCCTAAGGGATCCTCTTAACTCGGTAACTTCATGTTTCAACACAACCATCTATTGCACAAGCTCAATAAAATCAATATTGAGGGAGTCCCACGATAAATTTTCTATATCTTTTTGAGGTAGAGCATGTACTATAACCACATGAACCTCCTAGGTTTTTACTGTAATCTCAATTTTTTTCTTGTCCTCAACTGCAAACCCATGAAGAAGTTATTAATCGACCACTTCTTCAACCTAGTCTTTCCTCCCTTCATGTGGATCTGATGCCAAAATCAAATTTAGTTTGCTCATGTGACCTATGCGAGAATATGATCCATGAGTTTGATATAAGTAAGAAAATACTATAAGCAAAAGGAGAAAGTAAAAAATACTATGATACACTAATAATTTAATTGATAAATCTTAAATGCTTTCTATCCCGCACTCACACTGATATGAAGATGTAGAAATTTCACTAAATTGACAACACTAGAATACACGGTTAAGCCCTTTTGTAATTTCTCAGTGAGATCTTGGTTTAAAGGAATTTGATTTTTAGAAAGAATTTCTCGTGAAGAGTTCGAGTCAATGATAGTAATCCTTAGAGGAACCTCTAGAGAGACCTCCCCTTGAATATATGTTTAACCCTCTTTCATCTGCTGCACCACCTTCTTCCTCTTCTTAGAGAGCCTCTTTTGTCTTACGCATTGGTGCATTCCATTAAATACAAAACATGCAGACCACACAATAGTTTTAAAATTTCTCATTTTTTATTGGATAGACATCATAAATAATATATTACCTAGAGCGATGAACGAACTAACAAGTGATGGATCCAATCAAGAGAAATAATTTCGGAACCTGGGGTCTATATTGCCATAAGTTTTTCCTAGCCCTAATATAGATTGGATTGGATTTATATTATTTTGGAGCTTAACATCCTTGAAGGGGCAAGCCCCAAAAATTAAATACATCCTAAGTGAGGCTATATCATAGAAAAAATCTTAATGAAAATAATACTGAAATTTCTCCATATTATAATGTTTAAGTTTTAAGATTGTTAATTAGAAATTTAAGTGGAATTGACTCAAACTGGACTATTTCTTACCAGATGTCCACTAAAGAAAAATATGAAATACAAGATATTAAAAGAATTNTAATGTTTAAGTTTTAAGATTGTTAATTAGAAATTTAAGTGGAATTGACTCAAACTGGACTATTTCTTACCAAATGTCCACTAAAGAAAAATATGAAATACAAGATATTAAAAGAATCAAAGACTTTCCTATGTTTGGGCTTTAAATGTTAGAAAGTAGAAATTAATATTTTATTTTGAGTTATTTATTTTATTTTGAATTATTTTTGGCTTATATTCCAACAAAAGAAGATAATGAAAATGTTAAGAATAAGACTTCTTTTATAGTAAAAAGCTAACACGACTACCTTAGAACTTAAATTAGGCATAGTGATTTTGTAAGGAGAACAAAATAAATTACTTCTTTGCAAGCATGGCCATTCTCATTTCTTCCACTACATCTCCACTTGGCTTAACCCCACATCCTAACACACTCACCACTTCTTCCACTTCTTCTCCCATGGTTGAGCTCTAGAACATCACACACTCACTTACTACATTCATTTATTATCACAGACTGAAAGCTATCACACTCACCACTTCTCCCCTCCTCTTCCTTCAGCCAAAAAACTCCATCATAGTCACCACTTCTCCCCTCCTCTTTTGTTGCCAAAAAAAAAAAAAGAAATAAATGAAATTAAAAAAAAATTAACACACATCCCTTTCATCTCTCAGCTATTCCCTTGGCTTAAAAGACCTAGCTCACTCCAATTCATATCCCTATTCTTTTCTTGGCCAAGAACCACACCAAATATACCCTTCCTCTTTCTCTCCTTCTCATTTCCAAAAACCACACCTCAAATCCCTTTCCTTTTCTTTTTTTTTATATTTGTGAGGAGTCAACATACACTTCCTTTCTTCTTCATTTATTTCCCTGATCGAGCCCCATGTATCACCCTTTCCTTTCCACTTCTCCTTCCCTTANATACCCTTCCTCTTTCTCTCCTTCTCATTTCCAAAAACCACACCTCAAATCCCTTTCCTTTTCTTTTTTTTTTTATATTTGTGAGGAGTCAACATACACTTCCTTTCTTCTTCATTTATTTCCTTGATCGAGCCCCATGTATCACCCTTTCCTTTCCACTTCTCCTTCCCTTGGTTGAACCACCCACATCTCTCCCTCACCGTCTATTCCTTCTAATTTAGTTGAAACTGGCTTGCATGATTTTTTGGTTATATCTTAAATTAAAGGTTAACTTTCTTCTCTTATTTCATTGGGCTTACTTCATGTATTAAGTCATTAAATAAAAATGTTTCACATTTATGTTGCATATACTACATGAATTTTTAGGTTAAGCATTTTCACTTTTTCCAAATTCATTTGACACTCATGCAGATCCTTTTTCAAAATCAAGCGATGTTTTATCTTCCATAAATTAATGTAAAATTTATGTGTATTTTATGTGAAATACAACCCATGCTTAGGCTTTTAATGTTCCTATGATATTTATATGTGTTTCAATTGAAATAGTGTTCATTATATTAAAGGTCCATGTGATGTCTATTTGTGTTAGATGTGATAAAAACCCATGTTTTGAATATTTAAAGTTGATATTTATGTGTGTTTCAAGTCACCAAAAAACCCATATTTAGGATATTTTAATTTTATGTGATATTTAAGTGTGTTGTATTTGTCCTAGAACCCATGCTTAGGCTATTTAAGGTTAATGTGAATTTTCTTTTTCATGTGCAATAAAACCAAAGTTCATTTAAAATTCATGAGATGTTTGTTTGTTTTATGTGAAAATTGAACTCATGTCTAGTNTTAGATGTGATAAAAACCCATGTTTTGAATATTTAAAGTTGATATTTATGTGTGTTTCAAGTCACCAAAAAATCCATATTTAGGATATTTTAATTTTATGTGATATTTAAGTGTGTTGTATGTGTCCTAGAACCCATGCTTAGGCTATTCAAGGTTAATGTGAATTTTCTTTTTCATGTGCAATAAAACCAAAGTTTATTTAAAATTCATGAGATGTTTGTTTGTTTTATGTGAAAATTGAACTCATGTTTAGGCTACATAAATTCATGAAATATTTTTGTTGGCTTTATGTAAAAATAAAACCCATTAAATATTTATATTGGCTTTATGTGAAAGTAAAACCCCTGTTTGGGATTACCTAAATTCATGTGAAGTTTAGGTTTGCTTCATGTGTAAATAAAAGCCATGTTTAATTTTTCTGAAAGCCCATGTAAGAAAAATAGGTTGTCTTATGTTTGTTAAAAGTATGTTAATAAATGTTNGAAGTTTAGGTTTGCTTCATGTGTAAATAAAAGCCATGTTTAATTTTTCTGAAAGCCCATGTAAGAAAAATAAGTTGTCTTATGTTTGTTAAAAGTATGTTTATAAATGTCATGTTACATGTGATATAGGAAAGACATGAGTGTATCGTGTGTGCTAGTTTTACTAATTGGATAATTATAAAAGCATGTGATACTTATGTATCAAAACTAAGGTCTGTAAGTTTAGGGGTTTAAGAAAAGACAACTTGAAATACATTTATGTATAAGTTGTGATAATTTATACATTTTATGAATCTATGCTTAAAAATTACTAGGAAATTTCAAAGAAGAAAACAACATTAAAAAAACCTTTAATTAAATGTGCTCTAAATATTAATTTTTTTTTATTATAAAATTATATAAATTATTTGTGCTTTAATTTGAAACCCACTCAATCTTTTAAAAGCNTTGGATAATTATAAAAGCATGTGATACTTATGTATCAAAACTAAGGTCTGTAAGTTTAGGGGTTTAAGAAAAAGACAACTTGAAATACATGTATGTATAAGTTCTGATAATTTATACATTTTGTGAATCTATGCTTAAAAATTACTAGGAAATTTCAAAGAAGAAAACAACATTAAAAAAACCTTTAATTAAATGTGCTCTAAATATTAAATCTTTTTTTATAAAACTATATAAATTAATTGTGCTTTAATTTGAAACCCACTCAACCTTTTAAAAGAAACATAAATTAAATGTGCTCTAATTTGTAAGTTTTGATCATGTGCTTTAACCTCCAAATGGTTTTATTTAATGAGTAGCCTACCTAATCACTTAAATAACTTTAACTAAATGTGCTCTAAATGATTAAAAAGTTGTGCTAAAAACTTGAAAACTCTTGCTCCTGTCAAAAAATATGAAATAAAAGAAAACTATGGTTGTAAGCTTAAGGATATTCNTTTAACTAAATGTGCTCTAAATGATTAAAAAGTTGTGCTAAAAACTTGAAAACTCTTGCTCCTGTCAAAAAAATATGAAATAAAAGAAAACTATGGTTGTAAGCTTAAGGTTATTTTTAAAACCACTTTGTAAGATTGTAAAACCTCTTCAAGTGATCTTCAAAATTTCAACCTTTCAAACCCATTTCTTCTAAAAACAGCCTAAAGTTTCAAATAAATTTTATTTTTCTTGAAGAAAAATAAGAACTATATCATTTTAAGCTTACTTTTTAAGAAAATTTTTTAGGGTGTCAAACTATTATTTCTAAATAAATTTGTGATAATCAAACATATAAGCAAATGAGTGTAAAATCCACACAAAAGTACAAGTTTACATTGATTTGTAAATTTTCACCTAAAAATTTGAAAATTGCATGCATAACATATAACCATTTTTGTAAAATAAGATAATTTACTTTATATATGCACGCGCGTGTGCNCAAACCCATTTCTTCTAAAAACAGCCTAAAGTTTCAAATAAATTTTATTTTTCTTGAAGAAAAATAAGAACTTTATCATTTTAAGCTTACTTTTTAAGAAAATTTTTTAGGGTGTCAAAATATTATTTCTAAATAAATTTGTGATAATCAAACATATAAGCAAATGAGTGAAAAATCCACACAAAAGTACAAGTTTACATTGATTTGTAAATTTTCACCTAAAAGTTTGAAAATTGCATGCATAATATATAACAATTTTTGTAAGATAAGATAATTTACTTTATATATGCATGCGCGCGCACGNACACACACACATATATATATATATATATATATATATATATATTAAACACAATTTTGATCTAATTTAATTTAAAACAACAAGATAATCTCCGATAAAATCAAAAATATGAGTTTAGTTGCTTAAAAGGCTCAGTTCCACGAGAAATATTTGCGTACGTAAGACGTATGCATAGTTGCGTACATATTAGGTTATTAGGAGGTACAGATATGTTACACTTATGTTATACCTCTTGTAATTCTTTCTGTAACCTAACTGTAACCTACTTGTACCACCCGAATAAACTAATATGTACGCAACTCTGCATACGTCTTAAGTACGCAAATATTTCTCCAGTTCCACAACATAAAAACTAGCTCTACTTTTTGAGTCTTTTTAATTTTTNTATATATATATATATATATATATATATATATATATAAAACAATAGGATCATCTCCGATAAAATAAAAAATATGACCTTAGTTGCTTAAAAGGCTCAGTTCCACAACATCAAAACTAGCTCTACATTTTGAGTCTTTTTAATTTTAGTTCATTGATTGATAGGAACTTTAGGGTGCTTCATGACACTTTCAATTTCACCTTGCGCATAAGCTGGAAACGCCGTTACTTCCCTCTAGCTTTCTTTAAAGCCTTTAAGATGGCTTGTACGTGGAAGTATCGATTTGTTCAAGCAACTCCTTGATGTCAACCTCAAATCTAGCTTGGACCTGATTAAAAACATCTGAATCAGATGCAAATGAGACAAAAGTTATAGCAAACCTTTTTGTTCCAAATCTACCAGCTCTACTAACCCGATGCAAGTAATTGTCAGCAGAATCTTGCATGTCATAGTTTATCACAATGTTGACACGCTCAATGTCAATTCCTCTGCCAACCAAATTAGTTGGTACAAGAATCCTCTTATCACATTCATCAAGAATGAAATGTCTTACATTCTTCAAAGAAAGGTCTTTGTCTCTAGCTAGTGCAAGAATTCTTCCGGGTGCCAACAAATATATGAGGGCATTCATTTTTAAGCATTCCCTTGGCATTCAATTTGTTGAAGGTTTGATAGAAAAAATACAGCCGTTTTCCACATTCCAGACTTCGCTTGGCAGATGACATCCATTCCCAGAACGGCTTGTGGGATTAACTCATGTTGTACTTCTGAAGGGTGCTCAAATCCAGAATCAACTATAGCACGCAAAAGCTCTGGCTTTAACAAAAAGTCTCACACACACACATATATATGTAAGAGAAACTTCACCTTAAAAGTACAGTGAGTACTTCCAAGGATACAGGAATTCATTCATAAAAGAAGATTACAAAATTTTAAAGGGAGACCAAGAAGGTCCCCATTAAAAGAAAAGGGGAGGAGATACATCTTTAGTAATAACAGGAAATTCAGTATTTAGACCTTCCTTTGCTAGCCAATTGACAGGTCTATTGCATTCTCTATGAATGAAAAGATATCTAATGGTCATGTTGTTGTCCATCTGGTNACAGATCGTTTACGTGGTTCGATCCAACTGGATCTACGTCCACGGGAGGGAATCAATCAAATAGTTCACTAAGGCAAAAGAAATGGAGAATACATAGCTTATACATAGAGATGAGCCCTCATCTTCCTTCTACGGCCTCCCTCTCAACCGACACTTTGATACAAGACCTCAAGATGCTCTCCTCCTCTCTAGCTCTTTAGCTATTCTCTCCTCCTTTGTGGTAGCTTAAGATCTCTTCCCTTGCTCCTCCTTCATGATAGCTTAAGATCTCTTCCCTTTGCTCCTCCTTCGTGATAGCTTAAGATCTCTTCCTTGCCCTCCTAAGCCTCACACCCTCTCTATTTATAGAAGCAAGAGAGTGGTAGGTGGTAGTAGGTGAGCGGTAGGTGAACGGTAGGTGAGCGGTAGGTGAGATGTGATAGGTGAGCGGTACCACATTACAAAAATGCCCTTTTACCTTAGTTCAATAATTTGGGGTCAAAATAACAATTCTCCATCTTGACCCTCAATTGAGAAGCTTCAAAGTAAAGATTCCCTCCACTTGGCCCCTGAGGGGCCTTCAGCCCTTGCTTGAGTTTGTTAAGTCCAAACAGTACATGGACTTAGCAATCACGGTTCTTCCGATAAGAGAGTACAAACCCTTTTCTTCCAAACAGTACATGGACTTAGCATCACCGGTTCTTCCGATAAGAGAGTACAACCCCTTTTTCCTGACTCTTTGTATGACGACACGAGGGCCTTTAGTTACTCTGATGCAACCATTCTCTACCTTGAATGAGCATCCGCTTGACTCCAGCGTACCTAAATAAATCAGATTTCTTTTGAGCTCTGGTACGTATCTGACATTTTTCAGTACTCGTTTAACTCCATCAAACATCCTTATCCTGATTGATCCACTCCAACAACCCTGTGGGCTTTATTGTCTCCCAGTAGAACAGACCCATCATTTATGATCCACTTCCAACAACCCTGTGAGCTTTATTGTCTCCCAGTAGAACAGACCTATCATTTTTCTTGTTGCAGTCCAACAACCATGTGAGCTTTATTGTCTCCCAGTAGAACAGACCCATCATTTTCCTGTTGCAGTAGCTCGAACCAATCTTTGTGAGGACACATGTGGAAAGAACACCCTGAGTCGAGGATCCACTCCTTATTGGATTCAGATTCTGTGATCACCAAGGCCTCACCAGAATCGTAGTCATCAGAGGCTACGCTTGCTTCTCCTGATTCTTCTGACTCTTCTTGGTACTTATTCTTCCTGTCTGGGCAGTTCCTCTTGAAATGACTGTCCTTGTGACAATGATAGCACTTGAAAGATCCCCTTGATGACTAATTTTTATCATCCTTGCTTGACCTTGATATGTACTGACCATTTCTTGTATCTTTCCTGTCCGATCTTCCTCTGACAATAAGACTGCCTCGGCTGACTTCCTTGTCCCTGTCATGCTTCCTCTAAAGTTCTTTAGCTCTAATCAGAGATTGAACCTCCTCCTGAGTAATAGTCTACACCCTTCCATAGAGCATCGCATCCTTGAAATTCTCGTAGCTCTTAGAAATAGAGTTTAGCAACAATTTGTCCTCATCGTCCATCTTGACATCGATGTTCTCGAGGTCGTCGATGATCTTGTTGAACTAGTCGATCTGCTCTGAGATGGATTTGTCTTCATGCATTTTGAAGGAGTATAGACACTGCTTCAGAAAGAGCCTATTAGCCAGAAACTTCGTCAGGTAGAGTACCTCGAGTTTGGCCTAAAGTGCTTGAGTCGTTGTCTCCCTCGACACCTCCCTCAGAACTTTATCGCCCAAGCTCAGGATTATCAAACAGTGAGCCTTGTCCAGCATGTCAATCTTCTCCTTCTCAGTCATGTCGGTCGGCAATGCCGCCGACCCTTGCAAGGCTTCTGCAACACCCTGCTGAACCAATAGAGCTCTCATCTTTACTCTTCATAGGCCGAAGCCTTTCTTCCCATTGAATTTCTCAATGTTGAATTTGACGGAACTCATTGCAGTGGCTAGGATTTCTTCCAATGAATTCTACCTANTATATTTTGGTGGAAGTCATGATTCACCTAAAAAAAGGTGAAGTCATTCATTTTTCTTAAATTTTTTTTTCCGCTTCTGTAGGATCATTTGGGGTAGTTGCACCTATATGAAGAAATAGCTGTGAAACTACTGCAGCAGAAATTGTTTTTTCAAAAAGCTACGATGACTATTAAAAATTTATTTTATTTTAAGAAAATCAAACCGTAGCTTTCTGACAACCATCCCACTTTTATAGCTTAGGTTGAAAAAAATAACTTTCTATCACTGAAATTTTTAAAATACAGCGAGAAAGCAGTTAACCAGGCAGAACAGTGGCGACAATTTGAAAAGAAAAAACGTGCAAAAAACTAGTCCAAATAGGATAAATTATTATATCTGGATGACCTACATCCGGATTAGGTGCATTAGTAATTAGGTGTTATCAAGTTGTATCGCGGTGTTATTTTATTTTAGTAAAATAACACCACAGTACTACCAATAACATTTAAATACTAACATCTGCACATGAAACTGCGTCATACCATCTAATGTAATATTTTCTCCCCAAATACGCCCTTAANCTTAAGATCTCTTCCCTTTGCTCCTCCTTCGTGATAGCTTAAGATCTCTTCCCTTGCCCTCCTAAGCCTCACCCCTCTCTATTTATAGAAGCAAGAGAGTGGTAGGTGGGAGGTAGGTGAGCGGTAGGTGAGCGGTAGGTGAGATGCGATAGGTGAGCGGCACCACATTACAAAAATGCCCTTTTACCTTAGTTCAATAATTGGGGGTCAAAATAACACAACCGTTTTTTTCCAAATCTACCATCTCTACCAACCCGATGCAAGTAATTGTCAGCAGAATCAGGCATGTCATAGTTCATCACAATGTTGACACGCTCAATGTCAATTCCTATGCCAACCAAATTAATTGGTACAAGAATCTTCTTATCACATTCATCAAGAATGAAATGTCTTACATTCTTCAAAGAAAGGTCTTTGTCTCTAGCTAGTGCAAGAATTCTTCCCGGTGCCAACAACTACATGAGGGCATTCATTTTTAAGCATTCCCTTGGCATTCAATTTGTTGAAGGTTTGATTGAAAAAATCCAGCCGTTTTCCACTTTCCAGACTTCGCTTGGCAGATGACATCCATTCCCAGAACGGCTTGTGGGATTAACTCATGTTGTACTTCTGAAGGGTGCTCAAATCCATAATCAACTATAGCACGCAAAAGCTCTGGCTTTAACAAAAAGTCCCCATGGAAAAGAAAAGGGGAGGAGATACATCTTTAGTAATAACAGGAAATTCAGTATTTAGACCTTCCTTTGCTAACCAATTAAAAGGTCTATTGCATTCTCTATGAATGAAAAGATATCTAATGGCCATGTTGTTGGNATTTAAGTTAACATAAAAATGCTTATTGTATAAATTTAAAGGCTAAATAAAAAATAAAAAGAGTCAAAGACCTCTATTTTTGACTCGGCAATAACTCACCCTTTTTTTTTCTTTTAAGTTCGATTCAAATATGCATCTGAAGTATCTACACGCCACGACATTGATAAAAAAAAAGGCTTCGTGGAGCAAACGATGCAAATTAAGGAAGCAAATTTCTACTATTTAGAAATTTGAAAGCAATTTGGCAATCGAGCAGTACAATTTGTACTGAAAAAATCTAACTTCTGGTACGTTTTGGCTTTAGGTGGTTTGGTACATTTTACTAAATCCTGTCATACAAGGTTTATCATGTAGAGAAGTTTATAAACATTTTCTAATATTATATTTTGAGTATACTTTTTTTTTTTTAACATGAAGGTTTTGTCATAAATTCATTAAAAAAAAAGGTTTGGTTGTAATTTTACAAAATTAAATCATAATAAAATTTACAAGGATGGAAAAATATTACATCAGGACTTCTAACGTAGAGTTACGTTCGGAGTCTACTAATATGCGGAGACGTGGCTTCAAGGAAGCATGCGCGATTTCCTGTGATCCGACCCGATAACACAGAAGAATATTCCTCATGTGGTATTCCGCATTATTCATGTGTTATTGCGGTGATATTGATGTGTTATTGTGTTATTATAACACCGAAAATATTCCCAGAATGCAATAACACATGAATACTATCACAATAACACATGAATAATACAGAATAACACGGAATGAATATTCTCCTGCTCTAAAACAAATTTTTTTTATTTTTTTGTCACATCCACGTGGCCTCATTTCATTGGACTCTAGACATAGCTCTACGTTAGGAGTCCTGATATAATATTTTTTCGATAATGTGATGTTTCCAACAGTTAATAAACAACAATTTGTTGAGTTTACATTCACTCTTTTGATAAATCTCAATCAATCTCCATCATTAATTAAAGTCAGAATTTATAAAATCTTTTAATTCACCAGATTCAACGTATACCACCATCTCATCATAAATTTTGAATAAATAAGTAAATAATTTATCAAAAATTACTAAAATTTAATAATTATCCCTACAAATAATTTTCATATTTTAATCCTCTCAAAATTTACTAAATCTAAGTTTAAGATGTCTCATTTTTTATATTGTTTGAGTCTTGCTTCTTTGTCTATCTCTAAAACATGCCAAAAGTATCGTGCAGTGCTGGGTAATTTATGCGTAAGAAAATGAAAATATCATATTTCTACTTTATTTAAATGATATAAAGTATATGATTTTAATTTACAGACAAATTTAAAATAAAAAATATATATGTAAGAAAAGCAACAGAGGTATTGTCTGTTTCCACTGGGGGATGGATCTGCTATATAGTTTCAGCCTGATTACTTGTTTCAATATTCTTCCATCTTCCTCTTGTTTTCAGTTCAGAAGAAATTGATGGACTCCATAGAAGATGGCCATGGAGGCCACCAGCAATTAGTTGAGGAGACCAATCAGAGTCCACCACCGAGGACGTTTAGCTTCATGGATGATTACAAGGTTCCTCAGCGTAAAACAAAGGTATTCTTCCATTTAAACTTGGGGCTTTTACATGCATGGCACATAATTTCTATGTATTTACATATTTAACAACTAAATTTTACTTCTAAAATGTGAAATGCATCTTTTTCATGCATGGCTAAGGTAGTGTGTATGTAAAAATTGAAGTTTAAGTGTTGGATACGTAAATACATGAGAATTGAGGGGCGTGTTTGTAAATCTTCCTTTAAATTAGTAAGTTGTGGATATAGTTTAATGATCTTTGCCATTTAATNTCTTGTTCTGTGCTCGCGCCTCCTTCTCGCAGGCACTCCTCTGCGTCCAACGGAACAAATCAGGAATTCCTCCTTTGCCTCTCACACGAGAATAACTGCCTCTCAAAAGCTGTCGCGCCTCGCCAAACTGCTCAGGTCCTCCTGCTTCGCGAACTCCTGAACAGGGAACTCCCCGAACCCTTCTCTGCGCGATCTCCACCTCTTCCCTCTGGCTGAGCTGCTTGCAAGACCAAAATCCTCTGCTGGCAGCCCTGTCGCAAATTTTCGGCCCTCGCTCGATGATTGTTCCTCCTCCGTCCCGCCACCGCACAACCTGCGGTGCGAATCCAGTCGATCAAAGCTTCCACTGCTCACTAAATCTGTCACAATTTGACTGACTACGACGCGATCCGCTTGCTCCTCTATTCGTGAATGTCGAACTCCTCTTCTTCATCGCTGGCCGCGAACACCTTTACGCGGACTCCTCTAGCCAAGAAGTATGAATCTTCCCACAGACGGCGCCAATTATTGTGAGATATGTACTTCCTAGCATAGAAATGAGACACAAAGAACACA